>OY757935.1:44962586-45116485 GCA_963585895.1 Sepioteuthis lessoniana | reverse complement strand
CCTTACACCTAGGTGTAGTAGCTATTGAAATGGGAGCCTTCCGGTCACCCTCGACTAAGGTCCCCAAGTTTACTAACTTTACTTACATACAGGTATCACGGAGTTGAGTACCTTTTGTTGTTGTTTTAGCTTTTTTATGACAGGTTGATACACAAGTATCTCTTAGTTGTTCTTAATGAAGCAGTTATCAAGCCACACAAGTCGTTGTAAACAAAAGAATATACAACGAGGCTGTATTTTGTTCTGCCATTCTAATGGTATTGTAAGATACTCCAGATACGCAATGAATTAGTTATAATGATGCATATTGCTCCAAAACTATACCTGATATCATAGTCAGTATCTGATTTCTCACCAAGTCAGAATGCAGAACAAGGCCATTTTATCATGGGGACCACACACGAATCGAGACATGCACGGCAGGTGTAAAAAATACTTGACTCCCGTAGGCATTCCTCTAATAGGACGCCTCAGACGCCGAGCAATCAACTCAATCCTACAAAATAGAAAAAGCCTGGGGAAATGACTCCCTGAGGCCAAGTGTTCAACAGACTTTAACCACCCGGCACGAATACCAGGTGGTCTGTTCGAAGGGGAAAATGTCCCCACCTGATAAAAGTTTTGTTGGTAGCGCAACTAGTGCTTTTTTGTAGCATGTAGATATAATATGACATTCGATCAGATTGTTTATAGTTATACTTATTGTCTATTCTTATATGCTTGCTTATATTTTACTGTAACTGGTGTTTTTCTTTGAAGTTTGAGTGATATCAGATCTCGTCAGTGTGTTATATATGGTTAGCGATTTCTGTTGTATTTCTATGCACCAGTCTGTAGGGAGAAAAGAAATGTCTCCCCTGAAAAGTATCGGCGTGTCTTTGGTCACATGACGACTTCCAAAATCCACACACGTCCTCTTTATTTGTTTTAGAACTGTAGAAATGTTGTCTGCTCTCCAACAACCATCAAGACTTTTACCGTTTTTGAGCCTCTTTTACATAATGCTTGTTCAATGTGTACATATCTTAACTGTTTATCTTATTTTCTTTTTTATTGCTGCATGGATTTCTAATCTTTCATTAGTTCCAAAATATTTCTTCCTGCTCTTATTAGCAAATCACCGTTTCTTTGTCAGATGTTATAGTTATTATCTATTTGTTCCTTTTTGCCTCTATTCAAAGTTTGTTTCACCATCAAATACAGTTTAGAGTCATAACTCGGACACTGAGTGTAATCCTTCTGTTGGAGATGCGGTCAATGTATTCTAAGCTTTGCTGTGTATGGTTTTAAGTATTCCTATCTAATAAAACGAATCTGCACACACTTATATGGTTTCAAGTAGTCCTGTCTAATACTAATAATTTTCAAACAGATTTATTTGACCCATAGAGTTGACCCTAGCAGAATTACACACATGTACTGGGCATGCTTTATTTATAAATATAACAAACTATACATGTGTGTGTGTGTGTGTGTGTGTGTGTGTGTGTGTGTGTGTGTGTGTGTGTGTGTAGTTGGGCAGCAGTCTTTCATTTAAGCATGTTTGGTTAAATAACACATTTTTAAATAGACTCATTTTGTCTATATAATTTTATTAAGGTCCTTTCAAGTTTCCTGATAAGTATCTTGATTTCAGGTTGGAATTGGTGGATGAATTTACCAAAATTGTCCCAAGCAATTTTGGACCTTATATATGTTTTAAAATAATAATAGTGTGATAAGTAAAAACTAAAAAGTACTTAATACTCTATAAGTAGGGCAATATAAAATATAATAAGTTGCTGAATAAAGAATCAGAATTGGTATCCAAATGGATACACAAAATCAAAAATATCCTTTTAAATTTACCACCTGACTAGTTTTAAATCAGGTGATAAATAATTTAAATCTAAAAAGAAGAACAAAAATGTGTTTATTACATGACTAGTTTAGATAATAAAGTATTTTAACAGGCAACTAACATTTTGAAATTCTTTTTTTTTTTTAAATCAATAGTCCCAGCTAAAATGAGGAGTTTGGGAGACTTATCTGTTATTACATACAGTATATTGTACTTAAAAATAGAACACACCAAAAATCTCACCTTTTGCTGTAGCAAGTATTCAGGGCTTGATTTGTTCACATTGTCACAGGTGGAGATCTTGGAGAGAGTACTTTCCTTCCCAAGCTCTTCCACTATTCGAGACTTAAAGTAGAAATTCGTGAGAAACTGTTGAAGAATCAAACATGGGAAAAAGAGAATGACAGCAATTTCAACTAAGTAACACCCTTTTTTTGTAGGTGGGGTTTTCGTTGACACCTGACTGTCCTCATCAGTTTTAGCTTGAGAAGGAGATGAAACATTACGCTTACGGAGATTCTCATTCATATTTTCAGTGCTTGGAACTGCTTGATCTAAAATAATTAAACAAATAAATAAAAGAAAGCAATATTCAATTATAAGTTCTTGATTGAAGGTTCCATCATCCTATGATTCAATAGTTTCCAAGTTTAAACTGTAATGTACATAACAATCATATGATCATCCTCAATGATTTCACAATCTCCAATCATTCTATCTTTGGCATGACACTAAACTAGTTTGTTTGTTTGTGTTTTATGGCATATCAAGCTGTGTAGGTTATTTAATGCCAAATCCATTTTTCTACAAATAAATAGTTCTATTTCAAATAATTCAGTTTAGAATAAGTACATAGTTTAATTGTCAAAAACATTTCTATTTCAAGCTATTCAGTTTAGTCCAACAGTTCTAATTCAAACAATCCAGTTTAGCATAAGAATACAGTTTAAATGTCAAAAGAGTTTGATTTCAAGCAATTGAGTTTAGTATAAGTATGCAGTTTAAATATCAAAAGTCCTATTTCAAGCAATTGATTTTAGCATAAATATGCAGTTTAGTTCTATTTGACTCATAGAGAGGACCTTATCAGGTGCTACCACTCCAGGCCGGGGTGGACCTGGGAGCAATGGCAATGAAGGGATACTCTGCATTCCCTAAAGCTCCGGCATTACAGGAATCTCATCATGAGATTGTTTAGTGTCATATCTAAGACATTGTTGGTGTGTATGTGGGGTCTTACCCCTCAGAAGAGAAGCAGTCGGTTTATTCTACAGCCCCAGCTGACAGAGCAATAAACAGAGTTAAATGTAAAAACAGTTTTATTTCAAATAATTCAGTTTAGCATAAGTATGTAGTTTAAATATCAAAACTGTTCTATTTCAAACAATTCACTTTAACATAGGTATGGATTTTAGTTCTATTTGACCCATAGATAGGACCCTATCAGCTGCTACCACTCCGGGTCAGAGTGGATCTAGGAATGATGGCAATGAAGGGGTACTCCGCATTCCCTAAAGCTCTAGCATTATTGGAACCTCCCCATGAGATTGTTTAGTATCATATCCAGGACACTTGTTGAAGGGGGTCTTACCTCTCTGCAGAGAAGCAGTCGGTGTATTCTACAGCCCAAGCTGATGGGGCAAACTAAACTAGTGGTAAGGCTACAGTTCTGTAACTCTGGGTTGTATGGAGTCAGCCCTTCATTGCCAATGTTCACTGGTTGATTTGGACCTAAAGTGGTAGTATTTGTTGGAGTTACATCTATGGGTCAAATAGATCTATTTCGGAATTATTCTTATTAGGTAAGAATAATCTAATAACCGATAGCTAAGTGAATTATTTGTATGAAGAATAGTTACTTGAAAAGTTACTAATCATGAATCATCATCATCATGTGCTATCAGCACGGATATTTCTGACCCTCTCTTGCCACACTTCCCTATTGTCCATTGCTTCTGGTAGGTCTTCAAGGCTACATCTCATATCAGCACAGAGCTTCTGTATGTAGGTTCGAGCTCGACATCCTGCCTTTGCTCGTCCATGTGAAGGAGTCCACAGGAGCACATCACTTATGAGCTCGTCCCTACTTCTCCAGCAGTCACCGCATGTTTGGTCTGTCTAAAGTAATCATGAATAAGTAACAAATAATTTGCACAGTTATATAAGTAATTAATTCTATTTGTCAATATCTTCAGAATACATTCAGGTGTCCACAGGGGATTGTTTGAAGCTTTGTTCAATCAAATAAGTATTAAATGTCTTATTCTCGGTTGGACCACTCTGCTTTCATCCATATAAGGAATTTCTAAGTTTCCAAATACAATTCTTATTTTCATCTTCAGAACCTTTTGGTGGGTCTTACTTTCTTTCCAGTCATTTTTTGCCTTGAATACATATATCACAACTGGACATTTGTAAGATGGTTAGAGTGTTCGCCAATTGCTTGGGAGACCTGGGTTCAATCTCAGTTCGAGTCATACCAAAGACTCAAAAAATGGTACTTGATGCCTCCTTGCTTAATACTCAGCATTATAATGTAGGGATCAAGGATAAAGTAGTGCAATACAGGGAAAGGAGTAGCGCCCTCACCTACACCTCGGTGTAGTAGCTATCGAAAAGGGACCCTTTGGATCACCCTCGACTACAGTCGCCAACTTTACTTACTTTACATATATCACAGATATGGGTATATTCTGGGGCCAGTTTTATTTTCAGCCCCTTTTACTGATTTGGGCAACTTTTTAATATCTGATTCATTTCCAGTGGCCTAATATCTTATGCCAAATAAATAAGTCATAACACAATCCAACACGATTTAATAATGATTATTTAAATTCATTTAGATATTGTTTTTAAAAGCATGTGCATTATAAAATATTTTGAAAACAAATAATATATTTTAAAATCCTAAAAAAGAGGACTCTTTGTTTCAATCACTTCTCTTCAGAGAATTATGTCAGTGACAATTAACGTGGGATATTGTCCATCAAAAAAGCCATAATTCTCAAAAGGGAAGTAACCAAAACTAAGGGCCCCTTCTTTAAGATTTTGAAATATTTTAATTGTTTTCAAAACATTTTATTCCGCACATGGTTTTTAAAAACAATAAAGTTTATATTGGAGTAAATAAAGATGGGATATTGTCCATCAAAAAAGCTTGGAGTGGGGAAGAAAACCGATTAAAAACAAAGAATTACTGTAAGCCAGAAAATTTGGCAAGGGTAACAATGTTTTCTTCATGTACAATTTCAATGGGATTGTTAAAAAGTGGTGTGTAAAATATTTCACACTTACTTCCTCTGATATATATTCTATTGTCACTGACAATTTTCCGAAGAGAAGTTACCAAAACAAAGGGTCCACGTTTTTTAGGATTTTAAAATATTCTAATAGTTTTCAAAATATCTTATTATGCATACCCTTTTAAAAACAATATTTAAATTCTGTTGCTACCACAAGATCTTAATAGTTATTTGTTTGCACACAGATGATTTCTTGCCCAGTCAGATGGGGCTACAGAATGCACTGACTGCTTCTCTGCAGAGGGGTAAGACACCCCTGCCAACCAGAGTCCTGGATATGACACTGAACAATCTGATGGTGAAATTCCAGTAATGTTGGAGCCTTGGGGAATGCTGAGTACCCTTTTATTGCCATTGCTCCCAGCTCCACTCTGGCCTGGGGTGGTAGTACCTGATAGGGTCCTATCTATGAGTCAAATAGAACTAAACTGTGTACTTATACTAAACTGAATTGTTTGAAATAGAAGTGTTTTGATATTTAACTGTTTGTAAACAAAAACTATACTTACACTAAACTGAATTGTTTGAAATTTAATTTGGCATTAAATAACGTAAAAAGAGTTGAGATGCTGTAAAACAAAACAACCAACCAACCAACCAACTGATAGTTTCAAGTAACTAATTATAATCCTTAGTAAACAATTTTAGCTTCAAGTAACTATCCTTAATACTAATAATTTGCACAGTTTATGATATCAAGTATTGCTGTCTACAATTAATACTTCTTATTTAATTATATGGTTTCAAGTAACTAAATAATAATAATAATAATAATAATAATCCTTAGTAAGTAATTAAAGCTTCAAGTAACTATTCTTAATACTAATAATTTGCGCACATTTATATGATATCAAGTATCCGTATCGAAAATTAATAATTCTAAACAGATTTATTTGACTCATATATGGAATCCTGACTCTGGGTCAGAGTGGATGAGGGAGTAATGGCAATGAAGATGTGTGCCACACTTTTCAGAGCTCCAGAATATGAGCCTCAGCATCAGATATCATGTCATGCCCAGGACACTAAATCAAAAGAAGTCTTCTCAATTTTTTTGTGGAATTAAATTTGATTTTGATCAAAATTAAAAACAGAATGATTGAAATTCTCCAACCTCCTCTCGACACAAATACACACACACAAAAAGAAAGGAGGTGCGGTTAGCAGAATGGTCATTTCCATGGGAAATGGAATCAGCAATGAGAGTTCAAGCTCTGGGTGAGGCAGTAAGAGTTTCACTTTGTGTAAATGTCTTTAGAAAAGGGATGAATCCAACTGTTCTACTCCTAGCAATGGGTAACTAGTAGGAGAGATGGAGTACAGCAACCAATTTAGAAGAAGGAAAATTCTGCATTCAAACCTGTTTTACTCTGCTTAAAAAAACAAACCTTGTTCATATCCTGTTTATGGTGTAGGGCTTGGATAAGTAGAAATGGAGAGAGTTTGGTTTGGTTTTATTGTAGAGTAGCTAGTACCCTTTCAATAATCTACCAGATTGACTGGCTCATAGCCATAAATAATCTATGATTAAAGACTTTGACAGTTGAATAATAAACTGATATTAAGTTGATTAATATTCTGACTGATCTTACTTTGCTTGGCTATACAGCATTTTGACCCTCCTCAATTTCTTGTAAATTCTCGTTAATTGTTTGTAACTTATTGTACTGTGTCTTTTGTATGTATCCATTAGCACCGGATACTGGTGCTGAATAAATATATTAAGCACTCATTCTTCTCTGTGTATCATTCACTTCAACGATACAACAGGTTTGGTTTGGTTTTATGGCATATCAACCATTGTAGGTTATTTAATACCAAATCTTCATCATACATATATATCAAATAAATATATGATTTGTAAACACATTTTGTAGATATGATTCTTAAACGAGCTAGAGCTCTTTTTTGCTCACAATTAAATGGTTTCAAGTATTGCTATATAACAGTTACAATTTAACATCAGTCATTTGTTTGCACACAGTTTGTTCTATTTGATCCATAGATAGGACCCTATCAGGGGATACCACCCAGGGTCAGAGTGGACCTGGGAGCAATGGCGATGAAGGAGTATACCGTATTCCTGAAATCTCCAAGGCTGGAGCCTCGCCATCAGATTATTTAATATCATACAGAAGGCACTCATTAAGGGAGAGGTGTTACCCCTCTGCAGAGATGCAATCAATGTCTTCTACAACCCCAGCCAACTGGGGCATCTCAGGTGATGTAATGGTTAAGAAGCTAGACTAGCAAACCTTCGCGAGAGAGTTGAAATCTCATTGGGTGCTATATCTAAGTAAAAGCTTCATTCATATCTCATTGGGTGCCCCATTCATATGGCCTTGTGCCACATCTAAACAAAATTAGTAAATTACTACAGCTCCAGCCAACTGGGCTGAGGCAGAAAGGAGAATCTCGCTCATTAGAATATTTTTCTCTACATCTGGTGAATTTTCTGAGTCACTGAATTTGTATTATGAATAGTTACTTGAAGCTATAATTGTTTACTAAGGATTATCATTAAGAGTTACTTGAAATCATAACCGTAAGGAAACAAATGATTATTATTGAATAGAAATAATTCCTCATCATCATGTTGCGCCATCAGCACAGCTCTCCATGACCCTCTTCTGCCACCTTTCTTTATCGTCCATCGCTTTGGTAGGTCTTCAAGGCTACATCCTGTATTGGCATAGAGCTGTTGTATGTAGGTTCTAGCTGGATGTCCTGCCTCTGCTCGTGAAGGGGTCCACTGGAGTATGTCACTTATGAGTTTTTCCTACTTCTTCAGCAGTATACCGCATGTCTGTTTCATCTAACTTGGATAGTTTTTGTGATAGGCGGTAAGTAGCTGTACAGCTGCTGCTTTGTGGGGTGCTGCCACCAGGACTTCTTCAATACTGCTCGCAGCATTCTTGTGTAGTTGCTGTCAAGCTTTTTCTCTATATGTTTAGTTAGTGACCATGTAGTGCATCCATACAGAAGTATCGACATGACCGCTGTTTAGAAAAAACTGTGTTTCATTTTATCGGTCAGGTCTGACTTCCATATGACTGATAGCCTATTGATAGCTGTTCATGCCTTTGCTAGTCGCATGTTGATGTCTATCTCGGTTGATGAAACACTGCTTCCAAGGTAGGTGAACTTGTCTACTGGTTTCAGAGAACTACTATTTAGTGTGGAGATGTTGCCTCTTTGATTAAAGCACATGTATTCTGTTTTGTGTATGTTGACATGGAGGCCTATGCCTGCAGCTGCTCATTTCAGACTATATAGCAGGGTTTCGGCTTGGGCGGGTGTATTTGCTAAAAGTGCTATGTCATCAGTGTAGTCTGTATCTGTAATTGTTTGTGTGGGGTACCTTCTGCTTCTTTCCTTTGTCAGATTAAAACCATTGTCTTTCATTTTATCAATAGATGTTATAAGCATGTAGTCGAGACAGATGATAAAGAAATATGGGGCTAATGAGTCTCCTTGCAGCATACCTGCTACAATGTCGAAGTAGTCTGTGTCTCCATCCGGGGAGCGGACTTTTACTTTCATGTTTCTATATAGCATCATTATGGCTGTGATGGTTTCTTTGGGTAGGCTGTAGGTGAGTAGTATTTGCTCCATCTTTCCTCTGTGTATGAAGTCAAGAGCCTTGAGTAGTGTATAAGTTATTAGTATTTGATAGAAATGAGTAAAAGTTGGCAACTGTAGTCAAGGGCAACCAGAAGGCTCCCTTTTCAATAGATACTACACCGATGTGTAGGGGAGGGTGCTACTCCTTTTCCTGGATTACTCCACTTTACCCTTGATACGTACCTTATATCGCTGAGTGTTAAGGAAGGCAGTATCAAGTACTATTTTAAAAGTCTTTGGTATCATGTGACCTGGGATTGAACCCAGGTCTCCCAGACCATTGGCGAACACTCTACCCACTAGGTCAATGAAACCATATAACTGTGTGCAGACAACTAATTATTATCAAGTAGAAATAGTTACTTGAAACCAAAAAAATTGTGTATTACTTATTAATATTAGATAGGAATAGTATTATATAATTAAGATAATGACTAATTATATTAATTGCTTTTCATTAATTATATTTTATTATTTAGATTGGTAAGGTTTTGAACTACTTGGAGTATCAGTTATGTTGTCATAATCAGACAGTGCATTCGCATGCTCACATGGAAAGGATATGACAATCATCAACTGGTATAATAAACTCCCAGACAGAAATGGGGCTGGATATGCAATTAGAGTGAATTGATTAGGTGGGTGACATCATACATGGAAGGGATGGTCATGAGAATTCTAGGATTTTGAAAAGACGTGAATAGAGGTTCGACAGTCAAAGAATGAACTTGAGTTTTTCGGATTAGAGCAGATCAGTTTGGATCTCAACCGGCAGAGATGAGTTGAGATTTTAGACACTACAAGATGCACTGTGTGTGTGTGTGGGGGGGGGGTCACCATAGTATGTTTAGCATAAGCCCCTAATGAATTGTGTGCTTCCTCGTGTCACAAAGGGCTGAAAGCAGAAAGAAATAAATCCACCTGTATCAGAAATGACAGTCTGGCTATATTATTATCATTGTTGATATCATCAAGGTTATACAACAATATTTGAAACCATAAAACTGTGTGAAAATTATTTGTATTAGATAGGAATACTTGAAACCATACAACTGTGCAGCAATAATTATTTGTATTAGATAGGAATATTTGATGGGTAATTATAACTGTATGCAAAAATAATTTTACAAAACCAACACAAAAATAAAAATGTAAACATAAACATACAATGTGAATGATTCCCTAACCCCTATGGGTTAAAATGCTGTTAAACTTAATCAATTGATACATGATCTTGAGCTTTTCAAGTCTTAACACAACTTCCACCGAGACAGCTCCTTTCAAAGCACAGATGAAATTTGGAACAAAGTCTCTTGTGAGTGTTTCCCTGAACAAACATGACCCTAACCTTCAGTTCTTCATGTTCAAAGTCAATAATTATGTCATTACTCCAGAAAAGGCCAAATATTCATATTCACATCTTTATTCGTCCACAACTCTCCAATAATTCTTTCCATTCATTCACTCCATCACTTCTCTATCTTAAACCTTTCTTGAAAAGCAGCTAATTTGATCATACAAGCATTAAATCATTTTAAAAAAAATTTTTCTGCCAAGATTTAGATTTGTTATATCATTTTGTACAATTCAAGTTGGTTTGTTAATTTTTAGAAAAGTTGATTGTAAATATTTTATAAACTGATTTGGTTTGGTTTGGTTTTATTGTATATCAACTATTATTGGTTATTCAATACCAAATCCTGTTTTTACATACATATCAAATATATGATTTGTAAACACATTTTTCAGATGCACACAGTTAAAAGAAAAAACAGCTCTTTTTCTAACAATTCATTTTTAGCATAAGTCATTTGTTTGCATACAGTTTAAATGTCAAACTGTTCTATTTGGGCCAGAGATAGAACTCTATCTTATGCCACCACTCCAGGCCAGAGTGGAGCTGGGAGTGATGGCAATGAAGGGGTATTCCACATTTCCCAAAGCTCCAACATTACTGGAGTCTCACTATTAGATTGTTTAGTATCATATCCAGGACACTCATTGGTGGGAGAGTCTTACCCTTCTGCAGAAATACAGTTGGTGCATTCTATGGCCCCAGCCAAATGGACCATTTTTAAATTGAGATACTCCAAATAAGTGTAAAAAAAGAATATATATATATATATATATATATATATATATATATATATATATATATATATATATATATATATAATTTTATTTGATTTAAATTTATTTTTTTGGTGGGGAGGATAGATAGCTGATTGATTTTATGAGATGTAAACTCTGGTAGATATCATAAAGTGGAGTGTTCAAATGTGAAAAAAAATCTCCACAAAACTAGGGATTGACTTATATGGCAGGGTTTTGTAGAGACATTTTTTTTGGAAAGAGTTGTTATTGGATGCCTCAAATCTATTAAGACACTCTAATCTGTAACTTTGCTTTCATCTGGGTCTAAATTACAGCTTATTCCTATCAAAGACACACATGATTGGCACTCTCATGGCCAAAGTAAGTTATGGAACCAGTGAGAAGGCAGACTGGGCTCTTTAGCCTTGGTATGGCAACCAGTCTAGAAGGAAAGCTTAATTCAAATAAGTTGTAGACCTGAAAAGGGATGTGCTCAACCAGGTTATTCCTGCCCAAGACACGCGATATGATTGGCACTATCATGACCAAAGTAAGTTATGGAACCAGTGAGAAGGCAGACTGGGCTCTTTAGCCTTGGTATGACAACCAGTTTAGAAGAAGGAAAACTCTGAATTAAAACTGACGAGAGACAGGCTCTACCATGTTATTCCTGCCTAAGACACGCTATATAATTAGTACCCTCAACCAAACTAAGATATGGGACCAGTAAGAGTGATATGGTTTCAGGTATCTATTCTTATTTAATAAAGATAATCTTTTGCTTGCACACAGTTATATGGTTTCTGAAATTAGATAATATTACTTAGTTAACAGTTATAGCTTCAAGTAACTATTCTTAATACAAATAATTTGCACACATTTATATGGTTTCAAGTAAGTAATAATAATAATCATTTATAAACCATTATAGCTTCAAGTCACAATTTCTAATAATAATTTCCACCACCAAAAACCAGCATACAACTATTTTTCAGTATGTCATTTTTAGATTTAAAAAAAAATTATCAAATAAAAAAATAATTATTTCAAGAAAGTGACCAAAATAATTTCAACAGAATAAAAAAATAAAGAATAAATAAAACAAAACCTGAAAATGGCATGCTGGAAAATAGTCATTTTCTGCTTCTTTGCTTTTTTTCTAATGTCATTGTTTTATATTCTAATTGGTTTTGTTCACTTAGGACAAGGGAACACGTCTGGTGGGTTTAATCATTTTTACTAAGAATCAGAATAAACAACAATAAAACATGAGCATACAACTTATGATACCAAGATGTAACAATGATTACTGCTTATAACACAGTCATCCACTTGTTTTTTGCTACAGCTAGCTGGTGGCTATTTTAAAATGGGAAAGGTAACAACAGCCTTGGTGTTACAATTTACCTGAAGTTGAATACTGCTGCCAGTGACAAATACACAAATATCTCAGACTTATAATTTATTATTATCATAATTTTATTCATTTGAGACTTTTTCCACTGGAGTTTGAGTCTCCTCAAGTCTCAAGGACTTTCCTCAGTATTCTTGCTGATCTCAACTATGCTATAGTTTGGCCAGTCTCCACCCGCCCTGTTATTTCCAAGTCTTCCAGCCCTTGTATTAATCCTTTGATGACAGTAACAAGAGCACCAATTACAATTGGTATAAGTGCCGCTTTCAGGTTCCACAGTTTTTTCAGTTCCCTAGCAAGATTAAGGTACTTATCTTTCTTTTCACATTCTTTGAACTCTACTCTGTGATTCATTACAATTATTTGTGGTTTTTTGTTGTTGTTAGGCCTCCTTAGGCATCTCCCATTTTTACTCTTCTCACATTAACCTTCAAATTAAAGTAAAATAAGATAATCTTTACCCGGAACATATATACTATTAATACAATATCTATATACAGATCAAATTCTGTCCAGTAAGTTTTCTGATAACTTTGTTCCGTCAAGTACACATAAGCCTCGATTACTTACGTTAACTGTTGTTAAAAGTGGTCACCCATATAAATAGTGAGCAGGCTCATTACCTCAACGGAGATCTCGACTTAATGAAAATTGCAGTAAGTCTAAATTACCTCCCTTGCATTATGTTTTTGTACCTCATTTGTAACCTGAAAATGTCTTATATAACATAAGTTTTTTTTGTTTTTAAAACTAAACATAAAATTTTGTTAAGAATAATTTAAATGATTAAATCTTATAATTTATAATCTAAAGAATAAACTCAAGAATAAACAGTTTTTGTTTAAAATAAATCTAAAAATAATCGCCAAATTAACATGGCATTCATTTTTCCCTGTATTTTTTTTATCGATTTAAAAAACAAAACAAACTATTGCTTTTTTTTTCAAATCGCAATTCAAGATAAAAAAAAAAAATACCTGTCCAAATTAATAAATCATTAACATGACTTCGTATAAAAATGATGAAAATAAATAACATTATCATTAACAATCGTTTTAATTCCTAAGTCAAATTTCCGATTTCAAATATATTTCACGTTCTACCTTTTTTTTTCTTTTAAAAAACTTATTGTCTTTTTGAGACTTAAAACAATTAAATTAGTTGGCAGAAAATGTTAGTATCTAACGATATTTACTAAAAAAAAAAAAAAAACAACTTGATTTTAAGTACACAAAATATTTTCTTTTTTTTTTTTAATTAACGATTCGGATTTACTTTGTCCGATTTTCCTACAATTAGTTTTTAATTACCAATAACAACGCCTCGGAAAATCCTCTTTAGCTGTGTTATCGCCTCTTCGCAAAAAAAAAACAAAAACAAAACAACTCCAACAAAGATTGCTAAATTATTTAAATACACTTTAAAAAGAAGTACGTGGAGAAGAAAGTTTTTTTAATCATTACTTAACTTTAAGAAAAGTCATACACTGACAATTGTCATTAATTGTCCTGTTAAAAAGATAAGAAATACTTTCACATGGTTGATAAGAATATATATCAATTTTTTTTGGCGGGGGTGTTTGTTTGTTTAATAAACAAACAAAATAATCAAATAAAATCACCTCGGTGTTTGAGAAAATCTCAAATATTATTCCCAAAATTTCCAAGGTAATTAAATAATACTGGTGTTTTAAAACATATTTGATATTAAATAAAGCATGTTTGTAATGAGAAAAGTTTTTAAAAATCAATTTCAAGTATTCAAAAAATTTATTACTATATTTGATGTTGAATAATTTAAAAAAAATATGTTTGCAATATGAAAATTAGTTTTAAAAATCAATTTCAAGTATTTTCTTTTTAAAAGAACATTACTATATTTGATGTTCAAAATTTTTTAAAAATCATGTTTGCCATGAAAAAACTGGTTTAAAAATCAATTTCAAGTACCCCTCCCACAAAAAAAAAAAAAAAAAAAAAATCAAGTAAAGTCCCAATTTAGAGCAAGGTAAAAGTAATTCGAAGCGGAACCTTTTTAGATCTTATTTTCTGATGCAGGTATCATTGGGAACGATATTTATTTCGGTAAACATGCCATGCGCTTTTAACCTGGACTCTCATTAATGTTAAAATCTTTTTAAAAAAGCATGTTTGCAATGTGCTAATTAGTTTTTCGAAAAAAAAAAAAATCAACTTAAAGTACTTTTTAGAATTAAGACAGACTAATACGAACCTTTTTTTCTTCTTCTAAAGTTTTTTTCGTCGTTAGTATTTTAAATCACCTATGAAATGAAAAAGCAAAATTTTTTTTTTCACTATCTTCCGACCTCAGTCACGTTGTTTTGTTTAGTATGCGTGGAAGTTATTTCACTCGACTTACCTAAAAAAACTCAGCATGACATGAAAGATGATAGCTCGTCTTTTTATCAATTTATTTACAGGTTTAATTATATTCAATGTAATCAAAACAAATAAATTGATTTCTCATCATTAACTTAAAATAAAAAAACTAAGATTAAAAAATATCAAACAAAACAAAAAACAAACTGTGATATTTTCTCTTCAGGATAAGTACGGTGTGAAGTAGTTGAAATGATAAACGACCAAAATGACTCTGCAGGATTTCCCAAGGCGCACGGCTTGAAAAAAAAAAATTGCTGGTTTCGTCCTTTTCGACTGATACCAGATGAAAAGATTAACAGTAATTTCTCTGTCAGGTGACTAAGATTAAGGTCGGCACAAAACAAACTTATTTACATTATTATGCAAGTCATAAATAAATTATAATCAGCTGGAGCCATCTGTATTGTAACGAAGAAAAAAGCTGTTTATTACAAAAACATGAGTGATTCATATATTCATATATATATATATATATATATATATATATATATATATATATATATATATATATATAATGGGTCCATTAGCTTAATGAGTAGAGTGTTCGCCAATGGTCCGGATGACCGGGGTTCAATCCCAGGTCGAGTCATACCAAAGACTCAAAAAATGCTACTTGATGCCGCCTTGCACTCAGCATTATGAGGATCAAGGGTAAAGTGGAACAATCCAGGGAATGGAGAAGCGCCCTCCCCTACACCATGGTGTAGTAGATATTGAAAAGGGAGTCTTCCGGTCACCCTCGACTGTGGTCGTCAACTTTACTAATAGCATGAATGTTTATCTGCCTGATGATTGCCGTGTAGAGACAGCATGAAACCAATAGTTGCAGATAAGCATCTATGCTATTAAATATATATAATTACTAAAACATATTCATTTATCGTTATATTATATAATCGTTCTATCACAGATATTGAGCACTTTCCAAATTATTCCTTGCCCAGTCGATGCACACCAACTGCATCTCTGCAGAGGGGTAAGCCCCCCCCCCCCTCAACCGACTCGTGTCCTGGATATGACACTAAACAATCGGATAGTGAGGCTTTAGTAATGCTGGAGCTCGCGATTCACTCTGGATCGGGGTGGTAGCACCTGATAGGGTTGTATGTATGGATCAAATAGGACTAAACTGGGTAATTACGCTAAACTGAATTGTTTGAAATACAACAGTTTTTTTTACATTTAACAGAAATATTTGAAGATATGAAGACCTTGAAACATAAAAGCTTATATCAAAATGACTTAATTCAGGGTTAAATGACCCGAAAAGATTTGATGCATCGTAAATAACAAATAAACAAAAAATAAAACAAAAAACCAAAATATACCGTATTTGGTCTGCCACTAACCCACCAACTGGGATTGTGAAAACTATGTGTTGTAATATATATATATGTGTGTGTGTGTGTGTGTGCGTAGTGTGGCGTTCGTAGAGTAACGGTTATCGTGGGAAAATAGACACGGCAATACTAGTTCAAATTTGGGACGAAGCTGTTTCACAAAGTGCTCATGCCCTTGGGAAAGATTTGAATTCAACCAGGGCTTGACTTTTTCCTGCTGGGGCTTTATATTATTCTTTTTTTTTTAAATATTAATGATAAATATATATATATATATATATATATATATATATATATATATCACTAAAAACAAGAAAATTAATTGATATATTCCATTATAAATTTATTTCATCAGCATATCAACTAGCTCTTCAGAAGAAACCGAAGGTAAAGAAAACAACGATTTTCTAAACCGACATATATGTTTTTTTGTTATATATATATATATATATATATATATTTATTTATTATGACTCCTTGAACTTTACGTGAGGTTAAATTAATTCTGAAGAGCCATTTGATATACTGGTTAAATGAATTTATAATAGAATATATCTATTAATTTTCTTGTTTTTAATGATATATAATTTGTTCTGCATGTGTATTTTATATTAATCAGCCGTGCATTGAGCACTCTATTTGGATTAGTTACAGACTTAAATGATATGATATCTATCTATCTATCTATCTATCTATGTGTGTGTAGTTAAGCAGTAGTCGTTCATTTAAGCATGTTTCATTAAATAATAAATTTTTTCTGTATAATTTATCAGTAGTCGTTCATTTAAGCATGTTTCATTAAATAATAAATTTTTTCTGTATAATTTATTTAAGATCTATCATCAGGGTTTGTTTGCTTGTGTAAGGTATGTTGTTTTATAAAAATTAGTTTTTGAAAGTTTACACAAGCAAGCAACCCCTGATGATGGCCTATGAAGGGTCCGAAAGCACTCGGGACAAATTCGGGAAAATCATCTACCAATTCCAACCTCAAACTAAGACACTTATCAGGAAACTTGAAAGGATCTTAGATAAATTATACAGACAAAATTTGTCTTTATTATATATATATATATATATATATATATATATATAAACTTTTGCTGAATAAAAACTTATGTGAAAGAATGAAAACTAAAGATAAAATAAAAAATATACGTAAAAAAAATGAGGCTTTGAGGTTGTGTGGCCCTAAGTTATAGCTAATTGGTGGGTTAACCTCGAAACCAACTATTCCCCCTCCCACAATGACCAATGGCTATATAGTAGAGCAGGCTAGGCTTTTTAGTCTTGCTATGGCAACTGGTTCAGCAAAAGGAAAAAATCTCAGAACGCAAATCGATTGTACCAGGCTTAAAAATCGACTTTGTGTTACATTCTAAACATGGCAGAGAGGTTGGGCAAATTTATTTTCATGAGAGAGAGAGAGAGAGAGAGAGAGAGAGAGAGAGTAAAAAAAGAAAGATCATAAGTGGAATATAGTGCGGTACAAGCGAAACAGAATCCCCAGTATCCGGTATTTATTGTATAAAATACAAGATGTAGCTCAAGGCCTAAAATGGGGATCAGGTGACGGCTATTCTATCTTTAACTTTACTAGTTCAATTGACTGACCCAGAACAAACTATATTATTCCTTTTACCATTTTATGTTGCATTAATTTAGAAAAATCTTTCTCTCTATAGTCATCAAAACGTACCATGTAAAACGGATATTTAAACTATTCTCCTCTGTAAAATTTTGCTGAGGGCGAATTATTGAAGTAGAGCCCCCACTGTAATTTTTTTTTCTGAGTGTCTTATTTATTGTGTCATCTAATAAGCACCTGTCAGTCAAAAATGACAAAATAGAGTATAAAAGCTTAAATTTTGTTTTCATAGTTGGTGTGTGAATGATCAATCGTTAACAAGAATCAATAATGTTTGCGGCAAGGTGGGTGTGGGGTGAATTCTAATTCTTCTTAGGGCCCGAAAGGTTTGGGTTGCCCCTGGTTGAATCAACGGAACAGGTTAATTTATTTGAATAAAAAAAAACATGATTTACTAGTCCAGAATATCACATTGAGGAGATTTCTGCGGTAATGTACAAATATATATTTTCAAGTATAAAATAGCATAAAAAATAAGTTGGCGAACATAGTCGAGGGTGACCCGAAGGCTCCCTTACCACTAGCTACTACACCGAGGTGTAGTGAAGAGCGCTACTCTTTTCATTGGATTGCTCCATTTTACCCTTGATCTAATACCTTATAATGCTGAGAGTTTAGTAAGTACCATTTTTTGAGTCTTTGGTATTACTCGACCAGGGATTGAACCTCAGTCTCCCAGGCCTTTGGCAAACACTCTAACCGCTTGGCCACAGGATCAAAAGAAGAAAAAAAAAAAAAACAGGATAAAATCTTAACGCGTTTCCGATCCTCAGTGATCTAGTCCTCAAAGCGTATGATTCTTAAAAGAGTTGACGTTTATTGTGAATTTCGAATTTCCGAGTAAAGATTTTACGATTCAAAACGCTTTTAGTGCTGAAACACAAAACACACACACACACACACACACACACACACACACACACACACACACACACACACACACACATATATATATATTTAAGAAAAACCTTTAAAAATTATTCATATTTTTTTGCAATTTTTCATATTTTTTTGCAATTTTTGCATATTTTTTTGCAGACCCATTATATTTTTTAAAATGTTAGATTTGCATCTTCAGACAAAGTAATAATGAGAAATTTCTAATGAAAATTTATAAAAACCCACAAAATTCCGGCCACCCTACCTCCCTAACCTATATTTCATAATTCTTTTTTCATTTTTTTTATTTATATAAAGACCAGACCATCTGTTTTCAGTGTCTGTTAAACTAACATTCAATTCCTGTATCATGATGAATCAATTGTTGACGCCTATTTCCTTTTCATCTCATTTTTATATAATGACAAACACTTTTATATAATGGCAAACAAACTTTTAAACCCAAATAAAAGAAACAGATAAAAAAAAAAAAAAAAGGAATTTGAGGAGAGAAATTAAAAATCTCTCAACAAAATATGAAAAAATATGAGTAATTTTTAAAGGTTTTTGTTTTATATGGACTTATTTGCTTTGTATTTTAATTTATCATAATTTTACATTGAGCTTTCTTTTGGATATTGAAGAAATGAAATCCTAAAAAATAATTGTTCCCACCATCGGTTGACTAGGAGTTGGATAATATATATATATATATATATATATATATATCGTTGTTTGTGATTACAGGTTATCTTGCTATTGCTTGTCACTGGAGTATCATGACAATCGTTCAAAGAGTGGTCTTCAGGTTGGACAAGCGTTTGCCACTTTAATCTCATGATATAGATATGTTTCTTTTTTTTCTCTCTTTTAGGAGAATCAAGAGAGAGCAATCATCTGATAAGATGGGGTAATCATATATATATATGTATATATATATATAAAAGTAAAGTTAGCGACCGTTGTCGAGGGTGACCCGAAGGCTTCCTTTTCATTTGCTGCTACACCGAGGTGTAGAGGAGGGCGCTACTACTTTCCCTGTATCAATCCTCTGATCTCTTAATCTCCACCTTATAATGTTGAGTGTTAAGCAAGGAGGCGTCAGGTATCATATTTTTAGTCTTTGGTATGATTCGACCAGGGATTGAAACCCATTTTCCTGAACCATTGGGGGAACTCTAAACATTAAGCCAATGAGTCTCTCTCTCTCTCTATATATATATATATATATATATATATATATATATATATATATATATATATATATATATATATATATATATATATATATATATATATATATATATATATATATATATATATATATATATATATATATATATATATATATATAAAATTAAACCAAAAGAATTCAATTTTGTTGTTCCATGGAACTACAAATTGAATTTTTTTCGTTTATTTTTATTTATTTATTTACTTTTCGTTTAATTTTATAAAAAATTGTTTTCGCTCTGCACGTGAGTTTTGATCTATTTTTAATCTGAAATTAATTCTACATTCGATAACCCTTGACATTGAGTACTCAATGGGATATTCCGATTCCTCATTGGAGAATTACGTAATCGTCTAATCCTTAGACTACTTTCCTCGGATTATATATGTGTATATATATATGTTGCCACATAAACATCTAAACAAAACAAACACTTGAGTAAAAAAATCTGACTGAAATAGTTACTGGTAATTTTTAAACATATCCCGGCTCCGATTGACAAATATCTTCCAAGTGAAGATTTTCTTTTTAAAGTTAAAACAAAGATGTCCAATTGTAAAATGGGTATTATATTAAAAAAAAAAAAGGCACACGTGTTTAAAAATTTCCCTAAAACTCCTCTCAGTCTCGAAGAAGTTGGTTATTCCATTGATAATAACACCTTCAATGCCCTGTCGGCTGGGGATGTAGAATACTCCGACTGCACCTCCGCAGAGAGGGTAAGACCTCTAACAAGTGTCCTGTTATCATCTGATAGCGTTACTGCAGTTTTGGAATTTAGAGAATGTGGAGTATCCCTTCAGTACCATTAGTCCCAGCTTCACTCTGACCCGGAGTGGTAATCCAGTTGGGGTCCCATATGTAGGTCAAATAAAACTATTGAATTATTTTCTATACTTGAAAACATTTAACATTTGTATGAAAACAAATGATTGATGTCAAATTGAATTATTAGTATTACATAGCAATACTTGAAATCATTTAACTGTGTGTAAACAAATGATTGATATTAATGATTGCAAGTATTGCAAGGTAAATGGTTTAAAGTATTACTATTTATTGTTTGCACACATTTAAATGGTTAAACAGTTCTATTTGACGTATAGATAGCACCCTAACAGTTACTACCACTCCGAGTCTGAGTGGATCCGGGATTAATGGCAATGAAGGGGTACTCCACATTCCCCAAAGCACCAGGACTGAAGCCCCACCATCAGATGGTTTAATGTCATATCCAGGATTCTCTGTGGTGAGTGAGGGGGTGTCTTACTCTTCTGTAAAGATGTGGTCGGCGTTCTCGACAACTCCAGTCGACTGGGCTGGCCAATAATTAAAGACCAATTGAAATATATGACAATGTGATTATCAAAAGACTAAATGAGTTTGAGTTTTGCAGACACATTTCTTTTCGGTAGAAGTTGTTCTTGGAATGTTAGGCGTCCCAAGAACAACTCCTACCGAAAAGAAATTGATTTTAGGGATCAATTAAAAAATTTAAACTGTAATTTCGCTTGCACCTGGTTTTGGCGGTGAATATAAATTACCGTAACTTGTGGTGTACAAAAATCTCTATAAAACTAGGGGATCAACTTCTATATCAGAGTTTAAAATCCAAACCTTTACCCCAGATTGGTCAACCAGTAGAACAGTACTCATAACAATCGCTATACACCACTTATTGTAACCCAAGTAGTTTGCCACAAACATTCCTAACTTAAACTCATATTTCGTAAACATTTTTATCAAATTCGCACCGAGATTAATATAAAATAATAAAACTGTTATACCTTTGTAACACTCATATGTGCACAAAAAGAAAAAAATAATTGAAAGACAATTGAACACAAGCATAAGTATTTCTATCAAGACGGGTTTTCGGACTATTGTCTTCATCTTTAATGTTATTTCCGCAACGTTTCGGCCGATATGTCCTCCAGCCTTCTTCAGGTGTTTGTCGAACTCGGGAACCTTCACGGAACTTCGAACTACGTCGCCTATTCTGATTCCGTTAGCCATAACTGGGTACAAGTGTTAAGTATTCCTGTATTTTTACTCGCCTGCAGTCAGGATTGAACCTGCAACCTTCAGATGATTGTCTCCTTAGAAGCTTAGGGAACTAATGCCTATAACCGTTACGCTACATGTCCTGCGAGTAACAATATAGGAATACTTAACACTTGTACCCGGTTATGTCAAACGGAATCAGAACAGGCGACCACCGTGGATTCAATAAAGGACGTAGTTCGAAGTTCCGTGAAGGTTCCCGAGTTCGACAAACATCTGAAGAAGGCCGGTGGACATATCGGCCGAAACGTTGTGGAAATAACAATAAAGATGAAGACAATAGTCCGAAAACCCTTAATGATAAAAATCATCGAGATTCATCTCAGAAATTTAGACAACATAAGTATATCATTCGAACCGAAATTAATATATTAAACAGAAAATAAGACAAACGAAAGATTGTTACTATCCGTGGCACTACAGTTTTGCCTAGAACAATAACAGAATCGCTTTGAACCAAGAGTGTACCGGCTAAGCTATTACTGAAGTTTTTCCCTCGCTTAAAGTCCGTCTATCAAAGACGTCCACTTAACAATTTGTCCGCCGACTAATAAGTCCACACACTAATAATAATTTGCTAAGCTCTTTGCTTAGATGTAGCTCAAGGCCAAGTCCACACACTAATATCCTCTCTAACAGCACGATTTGCCATTTTCGTTTACTGAGGATAGGGTTTCAAACGCTAGTGTCTCACATTATTTCTAAATGACAAATACAAATTATCATTGTTGTATACCGGTTGAAGTAATGAAGAACAACACTTCTTTATAAAAATATACATAGGCCATTTTATTCTTTCGTAAGGGGTTCGAAGCTTCTGTGGTTTGTGAGACAGACTGAGGGAGACAAGACAGATTGCTATACTGACCCATAACTTCTTCTTCTCTTGACCATAGCACGCTGTGTTATCTTCAAGACCCCACTTAGCACTTCTTCTGCTTCTCGGCCGGAGTTGCTCAACTTGGAGGCCTGGTATGAGCCACAGGCCCCAGCGGGGCGCTCTCAGTGACTGCAAGCTGGCTCTGACTTGGCCCTCACAGACTCCAACTGACCAGCATGCATCTGCACATATTATTTCATAACGCTTACAACTTCCGATTAGACCACTTTGTTGATTTTATCTATGGGCGGATGTATCTGTCAACATCATCCGCCGGCGCAACAACATCTGTAGTCACGGTGACATTCCGGGAATCACTCAGTTGATCTTATGTACGGCCGGATGTATGTCAATATGTAACATCCTATGAACGCTATATCACACACCCTTTTCAACAGCTAATATTGGAAATTTATTGCTTTTTAGGATGGTACATTGCGTGTCCCTTTCATTATTATTATTATTTTGTTCACACCCTTTCTTTGGTTTGAATGCCCTTTTAATCTCTGGCATAAAGCCCTTGCTTTGTACTTTGGTACGAAAATACGCGGAAGGAAATGGTCCGGTGACTGACTCCATATGCAGGTCGACCACGTGGGGCAAAGGCCTTCTGTTTCCTCTTTTGGGTTCTCGGCGGGATAGAGAGTAGTCGTGCCTACTATGGCTCTAACCAAATTTACTGACTTCAGGACTTTGAATTTCAACTGCGAAAAGTTGAATTCATTTTTTTTTTTTTTACTGCTCAACATCCACTGAGGATGGCTGCTTGATGTGAAGGCTCTGGTTCTGAAGTACAAGTTTTGGACGTTATAATTTCACTTTTAAAAGTTGAATTCTTCTTTTGGCTTCTCAGCAGGATAGAGAGTGGACGTGCCCACTATGGTTCTGCCTAAAGTTGACAGACTTTGGCACTTTGAATTTCAACTTCGAAAAGTTGAATTTGTTTTTTCTACTTCTCAACAGCTACTGAGAGTGGTTGCTTGCTATGAAGACTCTGGACATTATAATTCAACTTCGAAAAGTTGAATTCACCTTTTTACTTCACGACAGAAGAGCGGACGTGCCTAATGTAGCTGGGACTGAAATTGACAAACTTTGTGGTTCAACTTCGAAAAGTTAAATTCGCGTATTCGCCTTAATCTCAGCAAATACGACATATATGCCTGGTAGAAATTATGTGCTCTAGCTGAGTCTAGATGAAGGGGTATTTCAAACAAGCAGCTCTTTACACTCGTCCTCCAACCTGGGTTGTAACAGAAATAAAAGAAAAGAAGACATTACCACTTGCATTGCAGACTACTGAAAGAAACAAATTAAAATTTCGGAGAGAAAAAACCAGGGCAAAGGCTTGAAGTATTTTCCAGAACTAAAGCGACTCTGCAAGTGAACTGCTTATTTTGCTGTGAACAATTTCCCGTGGATTAATTTTGTTTGTAAAAACCGTTTGAGTAAGCGTGTTTCTTTCCTTCTTTCTCCGTTGAACTAATATTTTCGTGGGTTAATTTTGTTTGTGGAAACCTATTCTGTAGCAATTGTTTTATTTTGTTACTAGGTGCCTAGGTTATTTTGTTTTGTTTTTTTAAATATTGTGACGCCTGCATATGAGAAAATATATGCAACTTTGCTGTGAATAAACTTTTTCGTGTTGTAACCAAACAAGACCATTTGTGTTTTCATTCTGCTTTTCCCTCCCCATTTTGTTTCAGACGCGGGCTAAGGTCGACTTTATCTGCAAGAGGATGAATTTCCGACACTAATGCTCTGACTTTCAACGTCACAGCAACCAGGTGCCAAGTCAAACAAGTACGGTATGTTGCCAACGAAATTTCTAGGTAATACAAGAGATAGTAGTTTGGTTTGACTTTATGGCATATCAACCACTGTAAGTTATTTAAGGCTAAATACTTTTTATACATATATATCAAATATGATTTCTAAACACATTTTGAAGGTAACATTTTTTCACACAATTAAGTGGTTTCTCTTATTTCTATCTAATTCGAATAATTCTACTGACTATTAATCATTTGTTTGCGCACAGTTTAATGTTTTCAAATATTGCTATGTACCACTAGCTGTTCAATTAAACGTCATTCTTTTTTTTTTTTTTTTTTTTTACACACAGAACTGTTTTAACATTTAACTATCTCAAACAATTCCGGTTAGCATAAGTACACAATTTAACTGTCGAACAGTTCTATGTGACCCATACATAGGACCCGTTTAAGTGCTAACTTTTCGGGCCAAAGTGGACCTGAGAGTGATGGTCATGAAGAGTACTCCGCATTCTCCAAAGCTCCAGCATTACCTAAGCTTCATCCTCAGATTGTTTAGCGTCATATCCAGGATACTCGTTGGGGTGGGGAGGTTTTACCCCTCTACAGAGATGCAGTCGGTGTGTTCTACAGCCCCAGCTGACTAGGCTCCATAGATAGTGAATTTATATGAATAAAAGCACTAACGTGTTAGATTTGCATGTTTCATATAGCCTACCGTATGTTTGGGAGTTGACCTATACAGCAGGTATAGTTCAAACCTAGAATTTTGAACTAAAATCTTGTGGTCGTCTTATAATCCAGGTCGACTGGTACATTTCAATTTACGGTATCTTATGAATATTTATTAGAAATAGAAAATGCTGTAGTTTCTACAACTTGAACTAACGTCTCTTCTGCATCGGGTAAACCTGCTGATGTTCAAGTGTTTAGACCAGGGATCTCAAACATGTGACCGGCGTGTCACATGTGACGTGCAAACTACTTTTCTATGGTTCGTCGCTGAACAATTTTCGTGACTATAATTTTCCTAAAACTTGGTAATTTGTCTTTTGCTCCGAATCATTTTTCTCTCCTGAAAAGAGGTCGAATATTTCAGTCACCTTCATATCAAAATCTGAAAAGCAGAGATAAAAAAATCAGTCTCAGATGTGCTGCAGATCGATTTATTTTAACGGTATATCACCCTGCCATGGGTTATTTTATGCAAAGAGGTAAAGGAAAGCACGTTTATATTTTTTGTGCTGTTGTTTTTAAAAAAATTCACACATATCCTATCGAATAGGAACAATTTTCAAGCAGATCTAATTGACCCATAGACGGGACCCCAACATGTACTACCATTCTAGATCTAATTGGAACTAGGAGTAATGGCAGTGAAAATTATAACTAATGGAAATCATACTCCTATCTAAACTTGAGGTTGTTTTGTTTCTTTGTTTAATGGCATATTAACCTTCGTGGGTTATTTAATGTCAAAGCCATATTTATAGAACAGTAGGGGTACTATTTAAACTATACCAGGGAAGATAAGGGGTTTCATACGTTTCCCGAAGGGTATTAGTTCGAAAGAGAACGTTATAACGTGACTGGGTTTCGAACTCGCTCTCTACATTGTCACAGTCCAGGACATTAGCCTCTACATTGCGAGGAATCCTTTCTTTTGTGTATGAGGCTCATGGTTTTGACCAGTTATGGGCAAGCTGTGATCCTTGTGCCGTGCGGTACTTTCTGTTTAAGACTTCAATTTCCTAAAGGAAATATCTTTTTATTAAAGAAACCCCCAGCAATTTTCTATATTTCTGAGGCATATACTTCCACATATGGTTTTCTGTAGTGAAAATGGTCGCGATATATTGTTTTTGTTGTGCTGTCCGCCATATGAGGAGCCATGTCAGCATCTGTCTGACTTCCCACCAAGCCAGAATGCGGCACAAGGCCATTTTATAGTGGGGACCAGGCACAAATCGAGACTCAGGCGCAACTGGTCTAAAAATACTTAGCCTCGCCGGCATTCCCCTAATGCGCCACTGCAGACGCTGAACAATCAACACAACCTACAAAGCAGGTAAAGCCAGAAGGGACGAGCCTGAGACCAAGTGTTCAATAGACATCACGAATGACTGGTGGCTTACTCGGAGGCAAGTGAGTCTTGTATAATGCGGCCCGGTTCTCAAAAAAGGTTGCTTATGCCTGATTTAGACTTTGCAACCCCGATTCGTTCGTGCTGTATTGGCACAGACATAACCTCGGAATTAGCGATTAGTTCAAGCTCTTGAGATATCACTGCCCTTTAGCTTCAACAAAGTTAATTCCAGAACTTTTTTGATCGTATTACAATCTCCGACTTCCCGATGCCAACTTCGTTCAACGGTGATTTGAGTGTGAACACCTTGTCCACTCAGTTCAAACTCTTCTGAAGAGTTAATTGTCGGGTGGGAGATTATCGCCTTCGTTTGATAGATTACCGTAAAAAATTTCCAACAGTCTCTTATCGGGATTCTAGTACTCTACAAAAACGTGTTTCTTAATGATTGGTACAAGTGTCTCCGGATTGTATTTAGCCACGGGGTAGAGAAGAAGCCTCGGTGCTTATATAGAAGTGCCCAATATTGACAAATGACCGTTATTTCTGCGATAGCGTACAAGATAATTATATGGAAATGTAATACTTACGTTAATTCCTCCAGATAAGAGTAAGTTTTGATCATTATTTTCGTTTTTTCTTCTCCTTGACAGTTAGACTTAAAAATCACGTCCTCAGTTACTTACAATTCCTTTATCTGCTATATTCCTTTATTTTTTTTTTCATTCCTTATGCTACTAAGGTGTCGACTTTTGGTCGATTACCGACACATAATTTTTGAGACTTAAATCCAGAAATATATATATATATATATATATATAAAGAGTATATAATCCAGTAAATCCGGAGTTGGGAACAATTCCAAGCAGGACAATTAAAATATTCAAATAAAGAATATTAAATTTAAGTAATCCCGGTCAAGAGCTCAATGCAAATAGAATCCACAAGGCAAATTATTCCCTCCCCCCCCCAAAAAAAAAACAATCGGTCACATTCAGAAAATAAATCTATTTCCATTCTGTTAAAAGCATTGATATAAACCAATGTTCTAAAAAAATTAAAACTTTTTCAGATCAAACAAGAAAATGGATTAAAATAACTCTTTCACATTTACAATCAGACTTAATCCCCCTCCAAAAAAACCCCTTATTTCTCCTACATAAACTTAACCCTTCTATATCAAGTAGCAATAAGTATCAAATTATTTTAGCATATAAAGAACATTCGGTTTCATCATACTTCAAATTCACAAAAATACGTCCTTCCTATATATATATATATATATATAAGGATCATTAAATAAGTTTCCAGACTTTTTTCGTATGGGCACTTTTATTGATAGTACACACATGAAACTCTAGTCCCCTTTGAAGTAAGCTCCTCCGGCTGAAATGTACTTGTACCGTTCCAACAACTTCTGGAATGCCCCATGGAAGTCCTCTTGTGTGAGCGTGTCAATGACCTTCGTCACAGCCTCTTTCCTCTCCTCAATTGTCTCAAAACGACAGTCTCTGAGCTTAGGGAATAACCAAAAGTCACAGAGAGCAAGGTCTGGACTATAGGGACGGTGAGGAACTGTCTTGAGGCCCATCTTGTTCAAATAGTCTGTGACAAGGATGGAATTGTGGACTGGTGCATTGTCCTGGTGGAAATGCTACTGACCCGATTTGAAGAGTGCTGGCCTCTTCCGACGGAATCTCTTCCTGAACTCCCTTAAAACCTCAACATAGTAACTCTAACCCTTTGGCCAGTCAACTCTGGTGTATTGACTTCCTTACTCCTCCCACACCTCTCATCATCCCTCACAAACTCCCTGCCTTCCTTGAATCTCTTATGCCACTCAAAAACTGATGCTCGATTCATGCAAGATACTCCAAAAGCAGTCTGAAGCATTCCGTACGTTTCCGTGGCATTTTTTCCAAGTTTAAAACAGAATTTTATTGCATATCGTTCTTCTAAAGTGTCTTCACGTCCAGATTGCATTTTTGAAATTCACCAGCTGTGACAATCAGGTTTTAGTAGGGTGCATTCCAATTGCTGCTGTAGCTGTTTATTTGAACGTGAAATCATAAAAATTGGTCTGTCATCTCATAAGATGTATAGCAATAACACAGGGAATTTTCAAGAGTCTACGACAATTTTAAATGCCTGTTCAGAAAAAGTCTGGAAACTTATATATATATATATATATATAAAGCAATAGAATAACAACACACTAATGGTGTAATGGTTATCGTCGAAGGAAATGGACACGAGTTCAAATCCTGGACGATGCCAATTGCATTTCACATAGCACTAATACCCTTCGGAAAAGTATGAATCCAATTATTCTCTCTCCAGCTATAGGTAAATAGTAGGAAAGACGAGTCGGTCGAGGCCGCCTGACATGCATGCTGCGGAAGCCTAGCTTACATGCCACGTGGCTGTGACCGACACTCCTTCGACCTCAGAGGAGCCGTTTCCTCAGACTTTCACCCGTTTTAGCAGGAATTGGTTTATTGCCTGGTGCCTGAGTCACCTTTTTTAGGGGAATGCCGACAGGTCTCCAGACATTTTTGGAGGCGTAGGGCGTGTCTGGGCTACGTTAAAAAGACGTGCAAAACTTTAGTATACATAGTATTCATTACTGTTGTTGAAGAACTGCGAATTTGATTCTATTTATTATATTCCCTTGTACCAAAAGCTAATTAACCTATTTGTTAACTTTTTCTGGATTCGATGTTATTTATTGATAAACTCAGTCATAATATTTTGACCACGAAGAAATTCTGATTTTCGACGACACGAAGATTAAAAAAGGGGCTAAAAAAGGACTTACAAACACACAGGAATAAAAGTACTGGGGATTTTTTCTTTTCTGTGAATATGGAGGATTTAAAAAAGCTGTTATGTTGGAACTATTAAAACAGCAACAACAAAGTGTGAAATATATGCAGGAAATGTGTTTAAAACAGCCACAAATGCAGGAATACCAGAACCAATAACATAGAGAAATGCAAGAATACCACAACTAGCTACATAAATAAATGCAAAAATACCAGAACCAACAACAAAGAGAAATGCAGGAATACCAGAAATAGCCACATAAAGAAATGTTGGGAATCTTATTTGATTCAATATTCCATTTATAATAAGTTTTCACACTTTTTAAAAATGTAAATTTTGCAACCAAACACAATTAAAACTTAAATTGCATCAAATCCATAGTTTATATTTAAAAGTAATTGAAGAATTAAAGATGTTTTTGCGTTTTGTTTGCAGATTCTTTTCTCATGTAAATTGGCGTTGTAGCTGATGTACTTGATTGCAACATCAACGTCACGCTATCACGTTTCTGTTTGGGATCAGACCTTATGAAAAAAATATCAAAGTTATTCCCCCAGAAGAACCGTGAAATTGTGGGATTGTAGGGACAAGAAGAACGGATACATGTAAGGGACAATAAAAACAGAGGGGTAAGATTCTACCACCAAAAAAAAATTAGATATCTTGGAGGGTCTCATCTATTAGACAAATAGTATCTGGTGGGATCTGGGTTTGACCATGTTATTTACCTCGCAAACAGAGAAGCACTTTAAATATAGAATGTGGTGGTTTGCAGCTCAAACTCACAAATTTGCGATCAAATATTTGTCATCTCCACAGTGCTCATCAAACCCATCCTTCCTATTAAAAAATAATTTTAAAATTAGAAGGTACATTTACCTTTATAGTTTACTGATTTTTTTCTCATGTCAATTGTATTATAGGCTGGTAAATTAAATTTTTCAATTTGATATTCAATTGATTTATTCAAAGGTGAATGGAAATTAAATTTGGTTACAAGTCATAGGAGGCATTAAGTAAAAAGTCTAAAAATCCCTGGTCTACTATATAGATGTCTGTATTTTGTTTTTATAAGATATATTCTATTTGTCACGTCTATGTTCATTGCATTTGTTGCCCTATCCAATAAAAATTTCTACTGTGCTCTTTATACATATCATCATTCACCTAATATTCCATTGTTTTTTTAATCAACATTCAACTAATATCACTACCACTTCTACTGACCATCATATTGAATTGATATGGGAACAAGAGCTACCTCACAGACATGGCATATAGCTATCATTCTCACCAACCACTCTTTTAAATTGGGTGTCCTGGGTATGACAATGAATTAGATTAGGTGATGAGGCTTCAGTTGAACAAGATCAGGGATTCTCAAAGTGGGCCAAAAAGACACTTAAGGATGAATACAATTTTGGTAGAGTGAATAAAAAGCATAAGGTTCATCTGAGGGTTAATTTACGAGTTTGCATAAATCACTTTATATATCCGGGCTAAACTTGATTTATACAAGTCTACTTTGGGGCGATGCAACTTTCAGTATTTTGCAAATTTGTCACCTGCAGAACAATAAGAAGAAAGTGTTTTGGATATCGACTTGATTATCTATATAAACCACATAAAGAATTTTCAAGAACACTTTAAAGCTCGATTCTAGGATCTTCTAAACATGGAAGTTTCTAAATGTGTTATTTCTCCATTCCATGTTGAAGTGAAAAGTGTTAATTCAGACATCTTCATTAAAAAGAATTTATTGGAATGACTTTCAATCTCGAAGCGAAGTCCATACACACATTTAAAGGAATTGGTTTTGTATAGTTTGGTTTGGTTTTATGGCACATCAACCATTGTAGGTTGTTAATGCCAAATTCATTTTTATACATATAAACAGTTCTATTTCAAATAATTCAGTTTAGCATAAGTACACATTTTAGTTCTATTTGACCCATAGACAGGACCCTATCAGGTGTTACCACTCCGGGCCAGAGTGAACCTGGGAGCAATAGCAATGAAGGGGTACTCCGAATTCCCCAAAGCTCCAACATTACTGGAACCTCACCATTAGATTGTTTAGTGTCATATCCAGGACACTCGTTGGGGGGGTCTTACCCCTCTGCAGAGATGGAGTCGGTGTATTCTACAACACCAGCCGACTGGGCAAAAAGGAATTGGATATTACTGGACGTAAAAAAATGTAACAAAATATCCCAAATTTTGGACAACTGTTGAGCCCTTTTCTAAGTTGGTCTATGGAGGAATCTGGGTTTAGCTATGAGCATAATTTACTAAACCTCAGCAGGACGCGCCCCTTTTTAACCTGCGCGAAGAACGATGTGGTTTGGACAAGTGGTTTGAGTGTGATGGTAATCTTTCGATAGCTGCGTTTTTATTCTCATAAGACACCCTTATAAGATGAGCAGTGTTGTAGTGTCTAATAGACCCCACATAATCAAAGATAATGAACGAACTAAACACTTTTCGTCATAAAAATATATCTCTCATTTTATTCTCGAAAAGGGGCTCACAGTTTGTTGTTAGTTGTGGGATAGATGGAGAGACATATACTCAGGGAGCCAAGGGTGCCAACGCTTGCACCCGCTTGCAAGCCTTATCGCCCGCGATGCCTCTGATCAGCTGCGTATCCCTGGCTCGTCTCCCGATTTTCTGCTCTGTTTAAATATGACCGTGTGGTTATCACGTGGTCTCCTTCCGGTTACACACCTGTTGGACCTGACTACGCTGACACACTGCCATCGCCCTGTTTAGTAATCACAACGTGATAGCTTGTCAAAGCACACGGGGTCATTAGGAACGAACCGAAAATCCATGTCATATGTTATATAACAAGCAGCAGTCAAACCTGACCGATAAAATAAAACACAGTTTTTTCCATGCAGCGGTCGTATCGATAATGCTATATGGATGCACTACATGGACGCTAACTAAACGTATGGAGAAAAAGCATGACGGCAATTACACAAGAATATTAAACAAGTGATGGAGGCAACACTACACAAAACAGCAGATATACGGCCACCAACAACCTATCACGAAAATTATACAATTTAGACGAACCAGACATGTAGGACACTGCTGGAGAAGTAAGGACGAACTTATAAGCGATATACTCCTGTGGACCTTTTCACATGGACGAGCAAAGGCAGGACGACAAGCTAGAACCTATATATTACAGGTCTCTGCTGATACAGGATATAGCCTGGAAGACCTCCCGGGAACAATGAACGATAGAGACGGGTGGCGAGAGAGGGTCAGCGAGATCCGTGCTGGCAGCACGACATGATGATGATGATGATGTACTAAACAAACCAAAGAACTTTATATACAGAACATGACTAAACTTTTGGAATTACTATAGTAATTTAGAGAGAATTGGAAATACCATGACAATCTAGAGACTATTGGAATTAATGGTCAAAGCTGTGGACTGTGGAATTATAGTAAGCGAGCTCGAACTCCAGTCGCGCTATTACGTTCACTTTCGCACAAATAACCCTGGGAAAGGTATGAACAATTCTTATCCTCCCATCTATAGGTTAAATAGTACCACTAATGTCCTTCTAAAAGGATGGATGTAGCATTGAATAACCGAAGATGTTTTATGTGCCATAAATAACAAATAACCAAAAAAAATGCTGCTTTATGGATCAAACTCAGAAACCTGCAGCCTAATAATTCGTGATCTCAATGCCCACCAAATGCATTCAGAAATAATTCAAGAATTAGAAGATGCATTTGCATTTAAAGTTTACTGATTCTTTTCTCATGTAAACTGCGTAAAACACAGGTAAACTAATTATATTTTGTAAATTGATATTCGATTAATTTATTTGGGGTTGGAAGTTAAATTTGTTTACAAGTAAAAAGTTCGAGAAGCCATGTTTCATACTGAATCAAAGTTAAAATTTGATTAATGAATTTGTTAGCATCGATTTCGATGATTTTCCCTGGCCCTCCAGTTCTTAGTTCCTTTTTTCCGTAAGTGGATATGAAACCAGGGTCCCGTTTAGGTTAAATTAGCTCTGTAAATTAAATATGATTATCATGAGATTGGACACGAAGTCAGTGTTCAATTATGCATTATACGTATCTAAGAAACAGGGTCTCGCTTCTCTTTATGGACATTGTTCAGTTGTATTACGGGATTTATTAATTCAACTTCTATTTAGTGTGCTGGAATGCGACACAAGGTCAGTTTAGATTAGAGTAAGCAAGCCGGTGGTACCCAAAATAGTTCAGCCCAGTCGACGTTTCTCTTTTGAGACGCCGGGTAATAAACCTGGCACTTACTTCTTTTAGACGGGAGATATTGGCTAGTTGACTGGAGGGAAGGGTCCTCCCTCTGGAGCTGAGCTCATTAATTTTTAATCCATCCGGCATTCGAATCTGCAGGGGTAGTATAACTTCCACTTTACGACCTTTTTAAATGTATTTCATGTATTAATAATGAAGGTTATGTCTTCAGTTTCTTTGGGGAATGTATTTGCATATCTATTACAACTGAGTTTGTACTAGAAACACGAAAAAACCCATGTAGAAAAAACAAACGTAAGACAGGTATACCTTTACGTAAGAAAAAATATATTTAATTGCTATGAACACACACACACACACACACACACACACAGATGTATGCACCTCCCGTGGCGTCATGGTTAGCGAATTGGCCCAGCATGGTATTGTAAGTTCGATATACACTGGATCTCATATAATTCTGGCCTTCTCCTGAGCGAAGGTTAGTTGATAACTGCAGAGAAAGAACGCTCAAAGGGTATACATAAAATTTACAATATGCACATCAGTCTGTCGAGGGTTATTTCATGCCAAAAAAGGATGGAATCGTGTTTATTTTACGTTCATATTTACATTGTTTTTGTGTGTTGTTTTTTTTTTTAATTTCATTTTGCACACGATTCTATCGAATCCGAATAGTTTTTAAACATATCTCAATTTGACCTATGGAAGGGGCTATAATAGATGGAGCTATAATAGATAATATCACCCCGGCTTTGAGCGATAATAAATTAGAAACTATTTGAAATTGCTATAATAACACTGGTTTACAAAGAAATTGAGGCAAGTACAAAAATATCCGTTTTTATCTAATTTGAGGGTGCTGAATTCAAATTTGAAATACTCATCACCTCTAGTTTTTTAGATATGCATTGTGTGCATATACGGTACATAAAGGCGTATATGGATTCAGGGTTAATTCTAATATTGTGAGACTTATGGCTTATTTTTTAGTTATTATGCACTAAATGTAAGTGATAGCATTACATTATATATATATATATATATATATATATATATATATATATATATATATAGTTATATATCAAGACGGATTTTGACTGTTAAGGCAGCAGGTCTCAATCCACACTCTGGCAGTCATTGGAAGAGGTTGTCTCGCTGGCAGCGCAGGAGGTTGGTGTCCCTTAACTATTGTGTTACACATCTTTTGGGTTACTAAATATTAGTATTACATTTTCAAATGCACATTTAGTTTTACTTTGTTATATTTTCAGATTCTCCAATGGCTTCAAGCACGTCAAAATGTCGAGGATGCCTCAACAAGGCCAATTCTTTCTGCCACGTGTGTGGGGACTTCACAACAGTTGCACAGCGTCGAACCATCACTTCCCTCCTCAGAACCGCCTACTTTCACTATTTTGACTGTAAAATTGGTGATCAGGACAAGTCTTGGGCTCCACATTTCCGTTGTAAACCCTGCTACAATGGACTAACTGCATGGTTTAATGGCAAGAAAGCGGCTTTCAACTTTGCAGTCCCGATGGTTTGGAGAGAGCCGTGAAACCACGCAGATGATTGTTATTTTTGTTTAACTAATATAACTGGTTTCAATGCATCTTCTTGGAAAAAGATCAAATATCCCAACCTTCGATCTGCTATGAGACCCGTTCCCCATTCAGATGATCTTCCTGTACCCACACCTACAGTAAATAAGGACCTTCTTTCCACATCAGATGAAGAAATGCCTTCAAGGGAGGATTCTGCCGAGTTAATATCTTTGGAAGATATTGAGTCTACATATTCAGGAACAAGTGGCAATGAGCCACACTGGATCACGTAAGAAGACCTGAATGATCTTGCTCGTGATTTGTATCTGTCAAAACAGCAGTCAGAGCTCTTGACTTCTCGGCTTAAACAGTGGAACCTAGTCCAGGAAGATGTAAGGATCACCAGTTTCAGGAATCAGAACAAATAAAGTCATTGGTCTTCTTATGGGTATGCAAGCGGGCTTCACAAAATACTGTTGTTTTCTCTGTCACTGGGATTGTCGAGCTGTATCCCAGCATTACAAGCAGAAAGATTGGGGGTCTAGAAGCACTTTTGTTCCTGGCGAACACAGCCTCAAGGAGAATTCTCTGGTGGACATGAATAAGGTGCTTCTTCCTCCTCTTCACATCAAGCTTGGTTTGATGAAAAATTTCGTGAAGGCGTTGCACAAAAATGGTGCTGCCTTCCAACACTTGTCTACTGTGTTCCCAGGTCTTAGTGCTGCTAAGCTCAAAGAGGGCATCTTTGTCGGACCTCAGATCCGAAAAGTGCTGAAGGATACTGATTTTGAGGAGCTTCTTAACTTAAAGGAACTGAGAGCATGGGAAGCATTCAAGTCAGTCTGTAGTGGCTTCCTTGGTCACACACGCGTACCAGATTACCAAGCCCGTATTGAGAAGTGGCTAAAGTCTTACGAGGATATGGGGTGCCGAATGTCACTCAAGATTCATTTTCTCCATTCCCACCTCAACTTCTTCCCGCCAAACCTTGGAGCAGTGAGTGATGTGCATGAAGAAAGATTCCACCAAGACATTACGAAGATGGAGAGCAACTATCAAGGCAAATGGAACCCCGGCATGATGGGAGACTTCTGCTGGATGCTCTTGCGTGGCATCCCGGAGGCAAAATACACCAGATGTTCTAAAAAACACACTTTTGACTGTCTGTGGTACTATGAATTGTGTAATTGTGTCATCCAAGTATATTGATTCGATCAGTGTTCTTTATCTATCCTGTTTTATCTGTTATAAGCTGCTGCAACTCTTGAAATATACTCATATATTCTCTGTTTATACAAAAATGAGACTATTTAAAAGCCAGAAAACTAGATGTGATAGAGCAAAACTATTTATAAATTTGAATTCAGCACACCTAAATTAACAAAAAACACCTATCCCCATTCTTGCCTCAGACCAAAAATTTATTTTTGTAAACCAGTGTAATCTAGAAAGAATTGGAAATATAATAATTTAGAGAAAACTTGAATTATAATATTTCAGAGAGAATAAGAATGATTAAAATAATTTAGAGAGAATTGGTATTACTAGAATAATTTCAAGAGGATTGGAATAACCATAATAATTTAAAGACTGTTGGAATTGTTATAATAATCGAGAGAGAATTGGAATTACAATTATAATTTAGAGAAAATTAGAATTATAATAATTTAGAGAGGATTGGAATTAGTTAGATAATTAAGAAAGAATTGGAATTGCTAAATGAATGGAAGAGAATGGAGAGAATGGAAATACCATAATAATTTAGAGACTATTGGAATTACTATCATAATTTACAGAGAATTAGAATTACAATAATAATTTTGAGAGAATTAGAATTATTCAAAAAATTTCGAGAGAACTGGAATTACCATAGTAATTTAGAGATAATTGGAATTACTTTGATAATGTCGAGAGTACTGGAATTACCATAATGATTTCGAGAGAATTATAATTACTATAATTATTTAGCGAAAATTGGAATTACTAAAATAATTTCGAGGGAATTGGAAATACCATAATGATTTGAGAGAACTGGAATTACTATGATAATTCATGTTTTTACTCAACTCCTCTGCATGAACAAGATGTGAGTATGGTGTTTCAAACAATATGTTTTGGTATAATTTTGATAATTTATATGTGTTGGCCTACCAAATCAACTAGGTTTGATCCAGTACGAATTTGTCCTGTGTTAGCTGCATATATGATTGCCTTGACTATTTAGCATAGATTGCCTTGACTATTTAGCACAAGGTCTGAAGTATGGGATACAATGTAAGAATCGAACTCATTATCAAGAGTTCGTTAGTTAAGCTCACTAACCATTACACTATGCTAGGCACCCAACTTTATAGTTTGCAAGCAATACAAAAAGAGAAAAAATAATGATCTTGAGATAGATTTTTTAAACCTGAATTTTAGGACTTTACTATTGCCATGGCTAGGCTAACAATTTAGCGAAAATTTACCCATTTTATGCCTCTATATAAGCAATATGTGAACATAGCAAGATTCTCATTCATGAAATTTGTTATCGTTACTTCGAGATTTTGTACTTTTTAAAGAATTTTTCATTGAAATTTGTTTGAGTTTATAAAGATCCTAGGTAGGTTTGGTTTGGCTGGGTTTGGTTTTACGGCATTGTAGGTTATTTGATGCTAAATCATTTTTCAACATATATATTGAATATATATGATTTGGTTTGGTATTATGGCATATCAACCATTGTAGGTTATTTAAAGCCAAATCCTCTTTATACATAAACATTAAATATATATGATTTGGTTTGGTTTGGTTTTATGGCATATCAACCATTTTATGTTATTTAAAGTTAAATCATCTTTATACATATATGTTAAATATATAAGATTTGAATTGGTTGGGTTTATGGCATATCAACCATTATCGGTTATTTCAAATCCAAATCCTCTTTATACGCACATATATATCAAATATATATGATTTGTAAACACATTTTGTGGATAACATTTTTAAACGAACCTGAGGTCATTTTTTTGCATACAGTTAATTGGTTTCAAGCTAGTATTGCTATTTAACACTAATTATTCAATTCGACACAATTCATTCGTTTGCACAAAGTTAAATGGTTCCAACTATTACTATTTATCACAAATAATTCAAGTAAAGATCGGTCATTTGTTTATAGTAATTTACAAAGCTCATTGCTTCGATGTGGCACAAGGTCGAATGAATGGGGCGCCCAATGAGACTCGAACTCACTCGTGTAGGTCTGCTAGTCTAGCTTGCTAACCGTTACACCACCAGAGGTGCCCATCGGTCATTTGTTTGTACACTGTTAAATGATCAAACAGTTCTAAAACAGTTCCTAAAGCTCCACCATCTGATTCTTTAGTGTCATGTCCGGGACACTCGTTGCAGGAGAGTCTTATCCCTCAGCGATCGATGTATTCTACAGCCCCAACCGACTGGGTTGAGATGGTTTCGTGTCATGTTCAGGACACTCATTAGGGGAGTCTTACCCCTCTGCAGTCGCTGTATTCTACAGCCCCACCCGACTGGGCTTAGATAAACTTGGACGCTTCTGTGAGTTCGATTCTCATTGGGTTCTCTGTACATCTGGTTGCATGGTAAACTAAGCTAAAATGACTACCTTTGAATTCGGGGACCTGAGTTCAAATCTCTACAGAGGCTGCGTGCATTTTTTTTGGGGGGGGGAGTAAAAACCCAACTATTCTCCCTCTAGTTATGAATAAATAGTTGGGTAGACGGGGCTCTTTAACCTTGGAAAGTCAATTAGTCTCGGAGAAGAAAAACTCTAAATAAAAACCAGTCGTACTCCGCTTAAAAATTGACCTTGTGTCATACCCTGATCGTAGTGGAGGGATTGGGTAAAAACATACTTTTCGAGTAGGATGCGACAAAAGGTCAGTTTTTAAGCGGAATACAACTAGTTTGAAGGCATAATTTTTCTTCTCCTAGAATAACTGCATAACAAAGTTTAAAGAGCACAGCCTGCCCGACTATTAATCCATATCTTAGTAATGATGAGATGGATTAATGCCTTTTCAAAGGGCATTAGCACGAAGTGAAACGCAAACTACTTCGTCTAGAATTTAAAATCTGCTTGTCGAGTTCATCTCCTAAGACGATAACCGTTACGCCACACACCTGTGTAATGGTTAGCGAGCTAAACTAGCAGATCTTTGTTAGTTGTTTCGATTTTCACTGGGTGCTCCCTACATCTGGCCCTGTGCTAAACTAAGCGAAACTTTGTGAGTGGATATATCTGTATTTGATTTATAAACCGTACGATTTTTATTCTCCTAAAATGGGGAAAAATGTATAAAATATTTTTTTTTTATCTAAGTCGTTTATGAAGACCATAATTCGCTACCCTCTTTGCAAAAAAAAAAAAAAAGCTGATATTTGGCGAGGGGTATTATGAAAGATTCCTGAGCTTCGTAAACAGGACCTATGAAAGAGGGATGCGTGGAATATATCTTACCAAAGAAATCTCGGGCTCCAAGCAAAGGTGTGAGGTAGGGTTGCCAGGAAATTTCCTAGGATTTCAGAAAATGTCGTATGCTGAAGACTAGAATTCACAAGTTTGAGTGCGACTACATAGTTTTATTATAATCCATAAATATAATCCATAAGCTTATGTTGTGCTAGATGACTGATAGGGAAAGGTATGGAACCCGAACGAAATTTGGTACCCCATGATAAAATTCTTCTCAGAGGTCATGATCGTAAAAAGCCATTTTAACCCCGACCAACCCTGGACAATCTTGCTTGATTAACATTAAAAAATGCGTTGTCTCTCCCTTCCTAGATAAGAAGTAATATAAAACCAAAAAGTTTGAGATAAAGCCATTATATGATAAACAAGAAACAGCAGGTAGATTTCTCTCAGGAAACAAAGGATTTCGTTTTCTCGATAGCCGATTGAAAGGTCAAATCTTTCTTTCTTTGTCTTTTTCATGTGAATCACCCTCTTTCTTTCTTTCTTTCTTTCTTTGTCTTATTCATTTCCACCATTTCTTTTTTTCTTTTTATTATTTCTCTGATATTCTTTCTTATGATTTCTGTTTCATAATCTCATTCATCCTTTCAGTAAATAAGTTTTTCTGACCAATAATTTAGTTTAGCCTTTCGTTTAATATCCCCGCTCCACCAACATATTGATCAAATTTTTACTTAATTTTTACATAAGTGTCTCTATGAAAATTCGAAAAAGCTGTGTTGTATGAGAACAAGAAAATTGAATTTAGATTTTAATATTTTGGTGCTTGTCCAGAATAACCCACCCATAATAATTTCCGTTATTTCTGTTGTAATGTAGAAGAAAGATATTGAATTGTATTACTTACATTCTCCATCTAGGTAAGAGCAAGTTTCAGTCATTTGCTTCATTGATTTTACTAAATATAAACAATTTAGTTCCAAAAATTATATATCGACAAAACATCGCTATCTTCTTAATGGAGAGACTAAAAATATATGAGAGGTAGGTGAATTGTAGCGAGTTGGAGACTTTTAAAAAATATAACTGTTCAATGAAAAATTAAACAAATGATTGAAATTTACTCATATCTGGTGTGTTTTCTTTGTTTAAAGCCATATCAATCTTTGTGGGTTATATAATGCCAAGGCAATTCTTGTAGAAGAACTGCTGCGGAACTATTTATCCCACAGCTGGGGGAGGTCGGGGGTTCATGCCTTTCCCAATGGGATTAGTTCGAACTCGCTAATTACGAGGTCGCAGTCTAGTACGTTAATCACTATGCCACGGAGACTCATCCCACTCTTATCGGGATGGTGAATGTAAGTTGTATATTTGCATATAATATTTGGTACATTACTGCAGACATTTGATTTTATTCTGAAAAGCATTATTTTTTTTACCGGTTATCTTGAAAAAAGCATGAATCCAAATTTTCCTTTTAAAATTCCATATACAAACGTATTGATGCTAAGCTTTAATTATAAAAAGTAGCTGGCTTGGTTTGGTTTGGTTTTACGCCATATCAACCATTGTAGATTATTTAATGCCAAATTCAGTTTATTCACATATTTTAGATATATATGATTTGTAAATAAGCCATCAAAGTTAAATTGTTCCAAGTATTGCTATGTATCACTAACAATTCAATTAAACATCACTCATTTGTTTGCACACAGTTTAAATGTCAAACAGTTCTATTTGACCCATTGATAGGAATCTATCAGGTGCTACCAAGGAGCAAATGAAATGAAGGGGTTCTTCACATTTCCGAAACCTCCTAGGCTGGAGCCTCACCATCTGATTGTTTAATGTCATATACAGGACACTCGTTGGGTGGGTGGTGGTCTTACCCCTCAACAGGGATGCAGTCGGTCTATTCAAGATCCCCAGTCGCCTGGGCTTAAAAAATCTTATCACTATAAAAAAAAAATACAGTGCGTGTGTAGTGGGGCTTTTATGCTGGTCTCGTAGATTCTTCTCGCATGTCGTTGTTGTGTGTCAGGATAAGGTCCGAAAGACATTAACATAGAAAGTCCACGTATGCTCCATATTATGGAACAGTATATTTTGGGAGTGAATCAAAAATTAAAAAAAATATTTTGTGACTGAAATTTCTCTATATTCGCATCACGCCATGACATGTTCAGATATGATAAGTAGAACAACAGAATCAGTGTCTATTTTAGCGTTTGAAAATTCTCAAATTATGAAAAGCGAAATGTCTCATAGGAAATAAAACAAATTTTATGTACTTGGGTCATTCAATAAATTGGGTGAAATTTTTTTTGTCTAAGGAGTTGGCAGTTGCACATTTTTCAAGCAAATCAGTAATGATGGGCCCTGAAGACGGTCAGCATGACCTTCTTTACTGACCACTGCACCTGGAACCTTTTTCTTTACTGGAGAGTCATTATGTTTTCACTCCATTTACTGTCTTTTCGACTAAGGCTCATAATTGCAAATCCATGTTTATCCTATTTGTAAAAATATTTTTTTAAATCTAAAACATACTTCTCTGTACACATCACACATTCTTGTGTAAATTTCACATGGTTTGCACTTCCTAGCAACCAAATATTTGATAGCAGATCACTGTTCAAGTCTGAAGCGTTTTGTTAGATTTGCAGCCTCAAACGAAATATTTTGGGGAGATTAGAATAATTTTTGCTATAAACCAATGGCAAACAACGCAAAGTTTACATTTATGGGAAAAAATTCCGAAAAAAAAGTATTTTGCTTTAAAAAAATTCCGTTTATTTATTAAATGACTCTCGTATATTTGTTTTGATATGGAAAGCCTTTTGGATCTTCAGGCATAGATTGGTTGTGTGTCCGGAAAACATATCCTCTTAATTCATAAAGTCCACATATGCTCCACATGATAGATAATATTTAGAAAAATATATTTTGGCCGTGGGCAAGTTAACATATAAGAGCACAATATATGTATGGAGATCTTATCTTGGCATGCAACCACCCTACACTCGAATAATCTAATAGAACAGCTTATCTATACAAAGTCGGACATTCTAAAAATGCGAATTAAACCAGCTACTCGAAGTGATAGTAACAGTTAACCTTCCATCTATAGGTCAAATAGATCTTTCTCTGTTAATAAACTAGACATATTCTCTGTATTGAAGTTTTACTTCAATACAGAGAATAGATTTTGCAAACTCACAAATGGTTCTTCAATGTCTCAAATCAATTTTCAGTGTCCGTATTCACAAACAGACAGACAGTCAGTCATAGGGCGAACTTCAAAAAACAAACTGGCCACCACATATCTGGTATTATATAGTAATTGGAGAATTTATTTTTCCCAGGACTTAATCGTCAAATTGCTGTATATTTTCGACTGGAAATTGTTTTTGGCATATACTAACTTCCACCGAAATAATCCAACATCTTTGAATACAAACAACTCGTCCAGGATTTGAACTCCGTTCGATTGTTTATTATGTATATATAAATAGTATAGATATATATGAACAGTTGCATTTATCAAACCCCTACGCACAAACTGGACGCAAGATAAGATTTGTTTTTAAGCGGAGTTTAACAGATTTGAATTCAGAGTTTTCCTTCTCCTATACTGGTTGCAATACCAATGCTAAAGAGTCCAGTCTGCCTTCTCACTGGTCCCATAACTTATTTTGGTCATGAGAGTGTCAATCATATAGTATGTCTTGGTAGAAGAGCCCATTCCTTTTCAGGTTTACAACTGATTAGAAATCAGTTTTCCTTCTCCTAGACAGGTTGCCATACCATGGCTAAAGAGTCCATAGATGGAGAGAAAAGAGTTTCCTAAGACGATAACCGTTATACCACAAGCGCCTCCACTAAAGCTAAATATGAACATAACCAAAAAGATATTACATGTATGCCTCAAAATCGATTACCAATGAACCATGTAATTGTTTTTAAAAACTGACGTCGGCACTGAATAACCAAATAAGGGTTGACATACCATAAATCCAACCAACCAACCAACTCTTATGCCCCGTAGAAGAGCCGATTCGAACGTATATAGTTCAGTAATTTGTTACAGGTATTATGCGAATGAATACTAAATAAGAAATCTGTGGTTGACATCTCTTTTCGTCGTCGTCGTAGTAGACGAGGAATTACAAATGTCAACTTATCATCATTTATGTCTGGTAACATAAAAGAGATTAGGTTATTTATTTGAATTGCATATCAACTCTTGATGGTTATTTAAAGCTAAATCCTGTTTATACATATATTATATATATAATCTTAAGAGAAAAGTTTGTAGATAACTTAATTTTTACAGCCATGTCGGCTGGGGCTGTAGAATATATCGACTGCATATCTGCCGAGGAGTAAGACCCCCATCCAAAAGGAGTCCTGGATAAAATCCTAAACCACCTGATCGTGAGGCTCCAGTTTTATCCCTCTGGAGAATATGGAGTACCCCGCCATTGCCATTACTCACAGGTCCATACTGACTCGGAGTAGAAGTACCTGTGTACAAACGGAAAAATAGGATTTGGCATAAAATAATCTACAAGGTCATAAAAACAACTAACCAACCAATTTTATTTTTACATGAATTAGAGCTCATTTGTATTGCTATTTATTGTTTGCACACAGTTAGATAGTTTCAAGTATACTGAATGATTGAATATCTCTATTTAACCCATAGATGAAACCCGAAAAGGCATTACCAATACAGGTCAGAGTGGACCCAGGAGTAATGGTGATTACTTCATAGTCCATTCTGAACAGGAGCCCCAACATCAGATGGTTTAGTGTCATATCCAAGACCCTCGTTGGAGGAGTCTTAACCCTCTGCAGAGATGCAGTCGGTGTATTATACAGCCCCAACCGACATAAAGTTAATGAAGGAAATCACTCCTAAAAAGATGTCCATTGATCTTTCACCAAACATATTCAATCACGTACACAAAAATACACTTTCTCACAAACTCATACACATACAAACTTGACAACCACACACACACACACACACACACACACACACACACACACACACACACACATAAACATAGGAATATGTTCGCATACACACATACTTACACACTCTTTGATAAACATGCTTTGTTAGCTGTGGCTGTAGAATACACCGACGGCATCTCTGCAGAGAGGTAAGACCCCCAACTCCAACGAGTGTCCATTAAATAATCTGCTGGAGCATTGGAGAATACAGAGCACTTCTTCATTGTCATCGCTCCTAGGTCCACTCCGGCCCAGAGTAGTAGCACCAGATAGGGTCCTATCTGTGAGTCAAATAGAACTGTTTGACATTTAGCTGTATAGAAATAATATCAATACTTGTTTACCAGCAAATTATTTCTAACTCATTTAAAAATGTATCGTGGTAAGGAAAAAAATACACAGTGAAATAGAGTTATTTATTCATTAACTCAAGTGGTACAGTCCGACTAGTATTATAAGTCTCGCGCTGATGGTGTTACGTCCGAAGTTGGTCCTACTACTGACCGACGTCCTTTCAGAGCTGTCTTTCTGCTTCTGCTTCCCCGTGCTTAAGAGACACGGCGTCTTTTATACTTCCGTGATACCGGAAGTTACGTGGTACGAGCCACAATACAACAACAAATTAAATTACCTCCAAACTGTTCACTTACAAATCATCTGTAAAAAAGTAAAGTTGGCGACCGTAGTCGAGGGCGACCAGAAGGCTCCCTTTTCAATAGCTACTATACCGAAGTGTAGAGGAGGGCGCTACTACTTTTCCAGGATTGCTCCACTTTACCCTTGATACGTACCTTATATTGCTGAGTGTTAAGCAAGGAGGTATCAAGTACCATTTTTAAAGTCTTTGGTAACACGCGACCTGGGATTGAATCCTGGTCTCCTGTACCATAGGCGAACACTCTACCCACAAGACCAATAAGCCGGACTATGTATGTCCATTTAAATAAACAAATAACTGATGTTAAACTGTTACTGTTACAAATCAATACTTGAAACCATTTAACTTTGTGCAAACAAATGGTTAATAGTTAATAGAATTATTTGTATTAAATAGAAATACTTGAAACCAATCAATTTGGGCAAAACAATGAGATCATGCTTGCCTAAAAATATTAACAACAAAATGTGTTAACAAATCATATATATTTAATATATATGAATATATACACACATATATATGAAAATAAATATGAAAACACACATACACGCACATACAAACATACACACAGAGATATATACACACACATACACACACATACAAACACACACACACACAAACAAGCACACGCACATATAAGCTCATGCAAACACACCCACAAACACACACATGCATACAAACATGCACACACACACGAGCATACACATACACACACATACATCTAGACACTACAATTGTTGATATGCCATAAAACCCATCCAAACCAAATCATGTATATTTAGTATATATGAATAAAGAGGATTTGGCATTGAATAACCTACAATGGTTGATATGCCATAAAACACAACCAAACCAAATCATATATATTCAATATATATGAATAAAGAGGATTTGGCATTAAATAACCTACAATGGTTGATATGCCATAAAACCCAACCCAACCAAACCATCTTTTATACGCATAATTCAATACACATAAACATTGACATACGTTAATACATACACGCAGCCCCTACACTATTTTAAACACACTCACATACACTTTCATACACATAAAAATTGGTATACGTACAGATGCATACGTAATCACACACACACAGACACACACACGTTCTCTTTAACACACACATATGCACATACAATCAACACATTCATACTCAGACACAAGCACATACATATAAGCAGACATCAACATACACAAAAACGTACGCGCGCGCACACACACACACACACACACACACACACACACACACACACACACACACACACACACACACACACACACATACAGAGCTCTGATCATGTGGTGTAAAGGTTAGCGAGTTAGGATACTAGACCATTGTTTGTAGGTTCGTTTCTCATTGAATGCTGCATTCTTCTGGCCTTGTGTCAAGCTAAACTTAAATGACAATGCTCGTATGCAACCAATCACACGCAAATGCACACATTCGCATACACACACATACAAACACACACATACACTCACACCTAAACGCACACACATAAACACACACGCATTTACGAAAACACACACACATACAAACATACACACACAGATATATAAAGACGCATACATACAAACATACACACCCACAAACACACACATGCATACAAGCATGCACACACACGCACACACACATCTAGACACTGACAAACAAGCGTGTACACACTGACAAATATACATTGACATACTTGCGCTCCCATGTATACACACATACAGAAATACACGAGTGTCGCTCACACCCTACATACGTGAATAGTTTTCATTCGTATCATCCGCACACTCCCACATACAAATACAAACTAATGTACGGATTCACACACACACACACACACATCCTAACAAACACACATATACACATACTCACACTAGCCAAAACCTATACACACTCGCGCAAACACATTCAAGAACATACAGAAACATATTCAGACATACACTCCCTTCCCATAAAGATACATACATACATACATACATACATACATACATACGAAGACAGTACACACCCATTTACTCACATGGATGTGTAGTTTTCAGTCGCAAATTCACGCATCCAAACTCACACTCACTCAGACGTAAAGCGTAAACACACTTGCAAAGAACACGTACATAAAAACACACTCACACAACCAAACACACATACGTACACATACACAGGCGTGCGAAAAATCCGTAAAACCAGGTATGCGTTCAGGCATAAACACACTCACAAACACAAACAGCCAGAAATACATAAGATAACACCACCAAACATTGACAAAGAAACACACACACTCGCTAACTCCCATACTTAAAACGCCCATATACACATGCACACACACACACACATACACTCATACGCACGTATACACCAATATAACCAAGTACACACACACTTACTCACATACTCAAAAGCTCATACACACAGACATACAACAATAGATACTACACGCACAGACACACTCATAAACATACACACATACACGTATAGAAATATACCCAAACACACACACTTACTCACATACCCAAACGCCCATATACAATCATATAAATACTGATATTACTCGCACACACACAAGCATAGACCCACACATACACCCGTATACACAATCATACCAAACGTGTACACACACACACACACACACACACACACACACACATATATATATATATATACTTATTCCAAACATTCTTGCCCAGTCAGTTGGGGCAGTATAATACACTGACTGCCTCTCTGCAGAGGGGTAAGACAGCCCCCTACGAATGTGTTGGGTATGGCACTAAACAATCTGATGGTTAGGTTCTAGTGATGCTGGGGCTTTGGGGAATACGGACACTCCTTCATTGCCATCACTCCCAGGTCTACTCTGACCCGGAGTGGTAGTACCTGATAAGGGTCCTATCTATGGGTTAAATTGAACTAAACCGTGGTTTTGATACTTTACTGTTTTTGCATTTAAACTGCGTATTTATACGAAATTGGATTGTTTAAATTAGAACTGTTTTGACATGTAAACTGGGTACTTACGCTAAACTGAATTATCTGAAATAAAATTGTTTTGACTGTGTATTGCCCAGTCTACTGGGGCTGTAGAATACACGGACTGCATCTCTGCAGAGGGGTTAGAACCCCCCACCACAACGAGTGTTCTGGATATGACTCTAAACGATCTCATAGTGAGGTTCCAGTGATACTGAGGCTTTGGGGAATGCGGAGCACCCCTTCATTGCCATTAGTCGCCAGGTCCACCCTGGCCTAGAATGGTAGCACCTGATAGGGCTCTATCTATGGGTTAAATAGAACTAAACTACATACTTATGCTAAACTGAATAGTTTAATATAGAACTGTTTTGGCATTTAACTGTGGGTAAACAAAATCTACACTTATATTAAACTGAATTGTTTGAATTAGTACGTATTATTTGACCAAACTGAATAGCTTGAAATAGAAATGTTTTTGACAATTAAACTGTGTACCCATGCTAAATTGAATTGTTTGAAATAGAACTGACTATTTATATAAAAATGGATTCGTCGTTAAATAACCTACAAAGGTTGATATGCCATAAAACCTAAACCAACCAACAACCAAATACGCATACACATAAACACACTCATGGAGATCTTACACTCACGCACCCCCCATTCATTTACGCATACACATAAACACACGCAAACATACACATATACATTTACACACTCAAACACGCACATGCAGATTTTATATGCACACACAGAGACATATACACTGATACATGCACACACACACACACACACACATACACACACACACACACACACGTATATATCCAAACACATACACACTAATACACCTAAATATTCGCACATATAAGAATACACGCATATACGTACGTATAAGTTTAAGTTGTATCCTTCTTAAGTTTTATAAATTCAGTTCGGGTTACTGAACACGATTTACGACTTAGTACGTTGCTAATCGTACCAAGTAGGTAGGTAAAAATATATGGTACCCCATTTGCACCAGTTGACATTTACCCCTTACCTTTTCTTTTTCAAGGTGTCAAATAGACTGACCGTCATTTGGAAGGCATAAAATCTGCTTATAAATTAAACGCTCCGTCGCTTAGGATAAGGAGAAAGAAGCCCTCGAATATAAATATTCTTAATGATAAGCACATGAAATGAGTTTGAAGTATTGACTAATTTTCAATTGGCTTCTCCTTTTTTTTAAATGATGAATCAAAACTACTAATAAACTAGCAGGAGTAACCGGCGTTGCTCGGGGTAAAACTGATAACCTATAACTTATAACTAAATGAGTTTTAGGTTATCTGTTTTACAACTTTTTTCAGGTCAGTACGTTTTTTGGTGGGGGAAGATATTGAACCATAACGGTCATCATTGTAGGAATTGAATCCGGCAGCTCGAGTTCAAATCACGAACAAAGCTGTTTGCATTTCCCAGAGCACTTATACCCCTAGGAAATGTATAAATCCATTTCTTCTCCCTCCAGCTATGGGTAAATAGTAGGAGACTGGACTCTTTAGCCTTAGAGAGGCAAGCTGATGAGGAGAAGGGAAACCTCTGAATTTTAACCAGTTGTTGACCTGGAGAGAGATGGGCCCTGCTGTTAAATAATTGAGCATCTGTATCTATTATTTGAGAGCTAGTGTAGAATTTGAAAACGTGAATGAGAAATCGTAAATAGAGACAGCAGGTCAACTGAGTGTGGATGACAGGGTAAGACCCCGACATCAAGCTGAGAACTTGGTGAGGATTGGATAGGCTCGGTCATGTTGTTTGGGATTTATGGCATATCAACCTTTGTAGGTTATTTAATGCCTAATCCATTTTTATACAGATAGTTCGATTTCAAACAATTCAGTTTAGCATAAGTACACGCTTTAATGTCAAAAACATTTCTATTTCATGCTATTCAGTTTTGTCAAACAGTTCTAATTCAAACAATTTAGTTTAGTATAAGTATAGTTTTTATTCACACACAGTTAAATGTCAAAACAGTTTTTTCGAATTATTCAATTTAGCGTAGTACAGTTTCAGTGTCAAAAACAGTTCTATTTCAAACAATACAGTTTAGCATAAGTACGCATTTTAAATATCAAAACAGTTCTATTTTAAGTAATTTAGTTGAGCATAAGTACGCAGATTAGTTCTATTTAACTCATAGATAGGGCTCCATCAGGTGCTACCACTCCAGGCGAGAGTGGACCTGGGAGCGATGGTAATGAAGGGGTGTTCTGCATTGCCCAAAGCTCCAGCATCACTAGAACCTCACCATCTGATTGTTTAGTGTCATATCTAGGACACTCTTTGGGAGGGTCTGACTCTTCTGCAGAGGTACAGTCGGTGTATTCTACAGCCCCGGCCGACTGGGCAATCTCGGTCATGTGATCAAAAAGTCTTAGAATTTAGAAAGAGAGTCTGAAATTTCATCAGCTGGTCCCGTGGATGTGAGATACTCACCTCTGCGAAAAATGGTGTGCTCATATTTTTTCTATCTATGTTCAAAAGATCAACTCTGCGGATGTTGTCGGGTTAAATGTGAGGAAAGACGTCTTTTATAAGAAAGTGAAAAAAAATTTTTTTTCAATGAATAAAAAAAGAATTTTTTTCAAATGAAAAAAAAGAGTGTGCACAAAAGTGTCTGAATATTTATTCTTCCCAACCAGAAAGTTGTCGGTGGAGGAAAAGTGCAACGAAAGAAAGGAGATGGGTGATCGAAAGAACACAACACATCAAAGTGGGAGCGATCACCGCCATTGTCCGAAGAAGAGACTCGAGTATTCAACACTCACCACAATCAAACCAGTTTACGGAGATAATTGAACTATCTCTTTGAAATCGAACTTCTAAAAGAAAAGTTAACAAAAATTATCACAAATAAAATTCAATCATTTAAATTAAAAATATCTAACTGATCAAGAATTGTAGATTTAGACTTTAGTCTTTCATTAATGCATGCTTGAATAAAGATGATAAAACAAATTAAAAAATATAATGTTTCATCTTATTTCGCCATTGTTAGAAAAAGAGACCCGAGTATCCAACATGACGACGCAACACTTATTATTAAGTTGAAAATTGGATTCGAAAATTTCTTTTTCTAAGTTAAAACATTCTAACGATATTACCCGAACAAATTCAAAATTATCATTTCATCTTAAGATGACTATATTAGTTGTAGTGTGGTGTGGTTTTATGGCATATCAATCATTGTAGGTTATTTAATGCCAAATCCGGTTTATTCATATATATCAGCTATCATCATCATCATCATCATGTCGTGCCGTTAGCACGGATATCCCTGACCCTCTCTCGCCACTTCTCCATATCGTTCATCGCCTCCGGCAGGTCTTCAGGGCTACATCCCGTATCCTCGTATAGCTGCTGTATGTATGTTCGAGCTGGTCGTCATGCTTTTGCTCGGCCGTATGTGGGGGTCCATAAATGATTTGTAAACATCCGTCAACAAATTTGAATAGTTCTAAGTATTGCTATGAATCACTAACAATTCAGTTCAACATTAGTCATTCGTTTACACAATTAAATGGTCAAACAGTTCTTTTTCAAAAAAAGAACTGTTTGATCAATTTAGAATACGCTATTTGTTTGCACACAGTTTAAATGTCAAACAGTTCTATTTCACCCATAGATAGGACCCTATCAGGTGCTACCACTCCGATTGCAGTGAAGGAGTACTCCGCATCCCCCAAAGCTCCCGCATTACTAGAGTCTCACTATCAAATTATTTAATGTTATATCCAGCGTTAAGAACGTGTCTGGCACGTGGAAATATATTTGAAAATGTTGGATTTCCCAAAGAAACGAGACAAAACTTCCCGTTTATTAAGAAATACGCAAAGACAAGTAAGTTTTCATATATACAGACCGTTTTGAAGTCATCCATGTTAGATGTCGTGTAAGAACGTATTTGGTATTTGTTTTTCCGAAAGGAAAGTATGAAAGTAAATATGGATCAAAATCCGACAGTATGAAGATAGCAGAAAAACATAATCCAAATAGGTTCTTATCACTTTTGAATTATGAACGCCATGTGCACGTTTGTATCTTTTCGTTGTATACTTTTCATTTACTCCTGTTATCTCAGCAAGCATCCATCGCTATGTGAACTATTCTGATATCCAAGTCCCGATGATGGTTACTGAAACCGAAACGTTCAACGTCGACTTTAATTCATAATAAATTCACCTATTTGGATTGTGTTTTTCTGCTATCTTCATAACCCAATGTTTATCTTTAATATTTTGACTTTTTGACTGGAGCTGACACACGATTGACGTGTGGACTTACGCAAGTCCTGATTTTTAGAAATCGAAAACCTCCAACAATGCACTTAACGCCCTCAGCTAGCAGACAATTTGTTACCCTTATAATTTACTAAAAACTAGAAAAATTAATTAAAATCATTAATTATATCACAATTAGAGAATAGTTTTCTTCTAATACTATAGTATGTGTTGTAATTCTCTTCACCCAGACAACTCTGGGTGGCCCTTCTAGTATAAATTAAAAACATATTGCGTATTTCGGCTGCAGTCTTTTATTTTTAACTAATTTTCATTTAATTTTTCATTTTATTCATTTAAATAAAGACTCCTATGGGACTTTGACATACAAACGGACCACCTAATCTCGGCCAGAAGACCAGACCTAATTATAATAAAAAAAAAGAGAATTTGCAAAATTGTCGACTTTGCTGTCGCGGCTAACCACAGAATAAAACTGAAAGAATGTGAAAAGAATCTTGCAAGGGAATTGAAAAAACTTTGGAACATGAAGGTGACAGTTATACCAATTGTGATTGATGCATTTGGTACAGTAACTAAAGGATTATTAAAGGGACTGGAGGACTTGGAAGTTGGCGGCCGAGTGGAGACCATCCAAACTGCTGCATTATGGAGAACGGCCAGAATACTAAGGGTCTTGGAGACTTGAGGAGACTTACTGTCACTCAAACTCCCGAGAAAGACCACTCTAATGAGTAAATAATAAATGATAATAATAATAATAATAATAATAATAATAATAATAATATCGTGCTGCTAGTATGGATTTCCCAGACTCTCTCTCTCTCTCTCTCTCTCTCTCTCTCTATTCGTCCTTATAATCCATCGGTTCTTGCCGATCTTCTAGACTACATCTTGTGTCCGCACAGAGCTGCTATAGCTAAGTTCTAGTTGGCCGTCCTATACTTACGTGTCCGTGTGAAGGGGTCCATAGGACATATTCGAGATCCAGTAATATGATATGAGAAGATTAGAACTATCCTTTCATTTCTATTACTCCCAGTTTCATTCGGACCTTATACAACGTCCCGTGATGAGGCCAGAGAAGTATTGGAGTCATCCCTTCTTTTCTATTACTCCCAGTTCCGCTGTGACATAATACAATACCCGGTGATGGTATATAAGATATATTTGAAACACTCCCTTATTGCCATTACTCCCAATTCCACTCTTATCAGGAATTATCTCACGTATTTCGGTCTCATCTATGAATTAAATAGATCTGTTTCTAAATTATTTGTATTAGATTAAAGTTAAATGATTCCAATTATTGCTATGTATCACTAACAATTCAACTAAAGATTTATTTACACACAGTTAAATGATCAAACTGTTCTATTTCTAACAATTCAATTAAGCATAAGTCATTTGTTTGCACTCAGCTTAAATGATCACACAATTCTATTTTAAACAATTCTATTTAGCATTTCTTTGCACTTACTTTAAATGTTAAATCGTTCTATTATAATTAATATGAGGAGAACGTCGCTTATGAGTTCGTCCTTATTTCCAGTAGAATCCAGCATGTCTTGTTAATCGGACATGGATGATTTTAGAGATGGGAGGCAGGTGACTGTACATCTACTGCTTTGTAGGATGTTGCTTCCAGAATTTACTTAATACAGCTCGGAGCATTCTTATGCAATTGCTGTCAAGCTTTTTCTCCCTACGCTTACTCAGCGTTCATGTGGTGCATCCATACATTAGTATGGATTCGACCGCTGCTTGGAAAAAATTGCATTTTATTTTATCAGACTGGTCTGACCTCCACATAATTGATAACCTATCGATAGCTGTCATATATATATATATATATATATATATATATATATTCTGAAAAAATTTTCATAAACATATCTGTCACTCCATATAACGATATATTTCAAATGTTGGTATAGTGTCTTTGTTTAATGGCATATCAATCTTGGTGGGTTAGTTAATGCCAAAGTCCTTCTTGTCGAAAAACAGCAGTGATACTATTTAACTCATACCAGAGGGGATTAGAGTGTTTATATCTTTTTCCGGGGTATTAGTCCGAAAGTGAACATAATAGCACGACTGGAGTTCGAACTCGTTTACTTCAAGGCTGCAATCCAGCTCTTTTGCCATTATCCCTAGGGGACTCCTCTTTTTCAGTTAAGGGCGCTTCACAGTAGAGTTATGTTCTCTATCGACATATACATACATTTATAGTATTGTCCATAAGTAAGTGCACTCATAACAATTTTTTAATAAAGAACCAATTTTCTTCTAAACCTGGATTTCTCATAGTGGTTCAAATGGGATGAATAAGATTTTTGCAAGATGAATGAAAGTATAGGGGTCAACTGAGGGGGAATTTACTAGTTTATAACAACAGAACAAAAATCGCTGGGTTATGCAGATTAGTTGCGAGATGCGCACCGAGCGGAATGCCTGGTTGTGTGTGATGACCACTCGTGATGGGTCGTTCACAGACAACATATTTTAAACTAACGGGCCATTTAAAAGAACGAATGATGTTGATTTTGGTCTGGTTTGATTTGGTTTTATGGCATATAACCATTGTATGTTATTTAATGCAAAATCCATTTTTATACATATAAACAATTCTATTTCAAACAATTAAATTTAGCATAAGTACAGTTTTTTTGTTTACACACAGTTAAATATCAAAATAGTTCTACTTCAAACAATTCAATTTTGATAAGTACACTGTTTAGTTCTATTTGATCCAAAGATAGGACCCGATCAGGTGCTATCACTCTGGGCAAGAGTGGACCTGGGAGCGATGGCAATAAAGGACTACTCCGCATTCCCCAAATCTCCAAAATCATTGGAACCTTACCATCAGATTGTTTAGTGTCTTAGACTGTTCACTCGTTGAGTGGGGGAATCTTACCTCTTTGCAGAGATGCAGTCGGTGTATTCTACAGCTACTGCCAACTGTGCAGACGAACAGTGTTGAAGTGGAAAATACAAATTTAGTGCAAATTTAGACGCGTTTTTTAAAGAATTTATTGAAATGACTCTCGATTTTGAAGAGAACTCTGTGTACATATTTAAAGTAATTGGATATTACTGGATGATCGAAAAAACTTCAACAAAAATATCCCAAGCTTTGTGAAACAGTTGATCTCATTTTACTAGCTTTTCTGATTTCGCATAAGGTGGAATCTGGGTTTAGCCACGAACATTATTTAACTAAGCAAACAGAGAAACACTTTGAACATAAAACGTGGCGATTTGCAGCTCAAATTTACGAACCTGCAACCTAATATTCGTGATCTCTTTAGTACTCACTAAATCTATTCCCCCCCCCACCACAAAAAAAAAAAAAAAAAAAGAATTTCAAGCATTAAATATGCATTTCCATTTTGTGATTCAGGGATTATTTTCTCATGTAAATTGCATTAAACACTTGTAAATTATTTGTTTTATTATTTAATATTCAATTAATTTATTTTGAAGGTTAATGGAAACTGAAATTAGATGCAAGGAGTGCATCAAGTAAAAAGTTTGAGAAGCCCTGTTCTAAACGAAAGATACCAGGATTTTATTATTTCTAGTATGACATTATATAAACAAAACGGATATTATTAGGCATTTTCGAATATTCTAAGTGATAAAAATGATCAAGCTTCACTTCAGAAATTTAGACAAATAATTATACTCCTTATTAGTTCAGGTTAAAGGCGCGATAAAGGTGACTTTATTTTTCTGATGCAGGTATCACCGGGGAACGAGGAAAGTTTTAGTTTCTTTGTTTAATGGCATATCAACTTTCATGAGTTATTTAATGCCAAAGCCATCCTTACAGAAGTACAGTAGTAGTGCTATTTATCCCAGAGCTGAAGGGAGAAAGGGGTTCATGCTTTTCCCAAGGGTATTTGCACGAAAGTAAACGAGTAGGTTGGTCGGTTGTTTGTGTTTTATGGCATATCAACCTTTGTAGGTTATTTAATGCCAAAACAAACAATCAGTTCTATTTCAAACAATTCAGTTTAGCATAAGTACACTGTTTAATTGTCAAAAACATTTCAGTTTCAAGCTATTCAGTTTGTTTAAACAATTCTAATTCAGCTAATTCAGTTTAGTATAAGTGAAGATTTTGTTTACACAGTTCAATGCCAAAACAGTTCTATATCAAACAATTCAGTTTAGAGTAAGTACAGTTTCAATGTCAAAAACAGTTTTATTTAAAACAATTCAGTTTAGCATAAGCACGCAGTATAAATGTAATTACCCAGTTTAATTGTCAAAAAAACTTCTATTTCAAGCTATTCAGTTTAGTCAAATAGTTCTAATTCAGCTAATTCAGTTTCGTATAAGTATAGATTTTGTTTACACCGTTCAATGTCAAAACAGTTATATATTAAACAATTCAGTTTAGAGTAAGTACAGTTCCAATGTCAAAAACAGTTTCATTTCAAACAATTCAGTTTAGCATAAGTATGCAGTTTAGTTCTATTTAACCCATAGATAGGGCCCTATCCGGTGCTACCATTCCAGGCCAGAGTGGACCAGGGAGTAATGGCAATGAAGGGGTACTCTGCATTCCCCAAAACTCCAACATCACTGGAACTTCATCATGAGATTGTTTAGTGTCATATACAGGACACTCATTGGGTGGGTGGGGTCTTACCCCTCTGCAAAGAAGCAGTCGGTGTATTCTACAACCTCAGTCGATTGGGCAATGAATGAGTAGAGTTCGAACTCGCTTACTAAGATGTCACAGTCCAGCACTTTAGCCACTACGCCACGAAGATTCCTTTCCAAAATTTTCTCGGTCCCAAATGATACCTCCATTGGTAAAATAAGATCTTAAAAAGTTCAGCTTCGTGTTGATCTTACCGTGCTTTTAAACTGGACTCTATATAGTTGCACAATTTTTTTACTACAAAGTTTCAATACTGTAGAGTTCGGTGATAAATAATACCAAACCAAAACTCTTTTGATTTTATTATGTTCCATTAGAAATAATAAAATCATGTCCAGCCACCTACCTCCCCTCTCAAATACCATCCAAATTAGACGAACAAGACATGCTAAGAAGTAAGGATGAAATCATAAGCCACGTTCTCCGGTAGACCCCTTCCCAAGGACGTGCAAGTGTTGGACGATCAGAAAGAACTTATCTACAACAGCTCTGTACAGACACAGGATGTTGTCTAGAAGACCTGACGGAAGCGATGGACGATAAAGACGAATGGCGAGAGAGAGAGAGAGAAAGAGCGAGTGAGTCAGGGAAATCAATGCTCGTGGCACGACAGTCTGCTGGTAATGACTTTTGGTTTAGAAAAACATTTTTATGGCTTGGTTTCTTTTTTTAATGACATATCTACTTTCCTGGGTTATTTAATGCCAAAGCCATCTGTGTCGTGATACTATTTAACCCATACCTGGGAGAATAAGGGGTGCTCATACCTTTCCAAAGTGTATTTACTGAAAGTGAATGTAATAATGCGACTGGAGTTCGAACTCGCTTACTATGAAGTCGCAGTCCAACCTGTTAGCCACTACGCCACAGGGTCAGCAACCTAATCTTTCACAAAAAAAACTATGGGTAAATTTACTATGAGTGTTACAATATGTCTGCGTGTGTGTGTATGTGTTTGTGTGCGTGCGCATGCGCGTACTTGTCTTGAGATGTTTGAAGCTTAAGAGGTTGGTGTTTATTTGCATTTATTGAAGTGTCACTGTTTGATTCTGAGGTGTAAAGATTTTGTATAAACATGTCATTTTTTTTACCAAGATTTTCAAGTTTGGGGACGGGGCTTATATCTTTTCCCCCACTTTTTTCTTTGTTTTATCTTTTCGCACCGCCATATGTTTATTATACTTCTCTCGAAGTCATTTGTACTTACTTTCTTCTTCTTCTTCTTCTTCTTCTTCTTCTTCTTCTTCTTCTTCTTCTTCTTCTTCTTCTTCTTCTTCTTCTTCTATTATCTTTTTCTTCTTCCATCTTCTTTCACCATCTTCTTCATCTTCTTTTACATCTTTTTCCCCAACTTCTTCTTCTAGCTTCTTTCACCATCTTCTTCTTCATCTTCTTCTTCAACATCTTTTTTCACTAACTTCTTCTTCTTCTTCTTCTTTGACCATCTTCTTCATATATTTAGATCTGTTTAAAGGTTTTTCTATATTTGATAAGATTTTGAGCAAAAAAAGAAAAAAAAAAAATTCTCAAGAAACAACAACACAAAAATATGTAAATATGAAGGTACAATAAATGTGATTCTTAATCCTTTAGGCATCAAATAACCCTAGATGAGTTGACACGCCTTTAAATTCAATTAACCAAAAACTGTTGTTACATAGGTGACCTTATGGGGTCGGGCAGAGGTCAGAGCAAGCTGTGTTACTGTTTATTTATCTGACTCTATTCTGATGTTATTCTATTTTTACCCCACGTTGCCTTGTTGACGTAACTCCTTGAACAAGAAGGCCCAACAAGAATTATACGAAAGGAGATAGCAATAGATAGGAGACGAAGAAAATTTTTTAAATTTTTCCTTTATTTCCTGGGTTCAACAACCATTCAATGGGTGAGGGAATTCTCCCTGAACACAATTGAAATGGTTGAATCCCCCAGTCAAGGTGTTTAAAAATACGTTAATCGTTTCTTGGTATAAATGTGTCCTCATTTGTTATTTTAAAGCTTTAACAACGTGTTAGTCGCTTTTGGGAGTTTGTCCAAGTCCAGTGTTTTAGTTCGTAGTTCGATAGGTCCATTTCGTAGCTTTTTATATTTTGGCATACTGTTAACCGAGACGGTTGCTACTAGTGAAAGGGCTAGCCAACGCGTCGTCCTAAGACAAACGCGTGGCGTCCTCCACTAGTTAGCAAGGTGTTGTCACTCCGCTGGTCACTGCTGAAAGGGAATGATCTTCCTCCTTTTATCGGGAGGTCCCTTTTTCTTTACGTATGCGTTGCACCTTTTTCCTGTCAGAGGCCTCTGGGAGTTTCTGCATATTTTGATAATTTTCTTTTTTTAATTCAATTTAAATTATTTATTTATTTATTCCCTACAACCTCAGTTCAAATCCTGGACGAGGATATTTGTGTTCACTTTGCAATAATGCCTGTGGGAAAGGCATGAATCCATTTCCTAACACAGGTGGCACTGATTATCATTAGGAACCCCTCCTCGCCTTCTACGGCGGGGCAACTCACCGTATATGATCTGACGAGCGAAGCAGCATTTAGAAATCCCGAGGACGTGACCAATAATTGACACAGAACACTGAAGCATTATTTAATGAGGAGTAATGAGTTGGTAGATGTTGTCAGGAGGTGAACATTAAAAGCTGACTTGAATTGTTATTAGGTGCCTTAGATTTATCCATCTAATTTTTTATTGCAGTTAAAAACAAAGACAGAACACCGAACCATAATTTAATGAGGACTTAAAAGTTAATTAATGTTGGTTTTGTTTTGTTTCGTTTTATGACACATCAACCATTATAGGTTATTAATGCTAAATGCATTTTTATACATATAAACAGTTCTATTTCAAACAATTCAGTTCAACATAAATACACAGCTTCAATGTCAAAAACACTTCCATTCCAAACAATTCAGTTTAGCATAAGTACACAATTTCAATGTCAAAAACAGTTTCAATTCAAACAATTCAGTTTAGCATAAGTACACAGTTTAGTTCTATTTGATCCACAGATAGGATACTATCAGGTGCTACCTCTCCGGGTAAGAGTGGACCTGGGAGCGATGGCATTGAAGGGGTACTCCGCATTCCGCAAAGCTCCGGCATTACTGGAACCTCTCTATCAGATTGTTTAGTGTCATGTCTAGACCACTCGTTGGGGGAAGCAGTCGGTGTATTCTACCGCCCCAGCCGACTGGGCCATTAATTATTGTTGATGAGGACATAGATAAATACGTGTCTCCTTTGCTCAAACTATGAATGTAAACATATCACAATTTTCTTTAAGTTTTGATTGTCAAGTAATTTGGAAAAATATCACAACAAAAACAAAAAAAAAAATCATAAACTTTGGTTTCCGTCTAAGAAATTTTAGTTAGATGACTATTTTATACAGTTATTAAAAACTGCAAAGAATTGGTTTAGTCAACCCAAAGAATAGTTTAACATCATTATTAAATCAAACGCTTCTCGCAGTATAAACTATAAGTTTTTAGCAAAGGATTTTAGTTAGATTATCAGCCTGAATAACACAGTTCAACGAAAGGTTCAGTTCAACATTATTATTAAATCGAACGTATCACCAAGCACCCAACCAAAAAGAAAAAAAAAACTTGGGTTTCTAGCTAAGAAATTTTTAGTTCGATGACTGGAAAAAAAAGAGGAATAAAAAGAAGAAAACCCCTAACCCTAACAACAACAACAACAACAACAACATAAGCTTTGGTTTCTGACGAAGAAATTTTGAGCCAGATGACTACTTTATATGATTAACGAAAATGATAAAGTTTTGGTTTAGTCAGTCTAATAGGTCCAGTTTAACATTATTATTAAATCGAACGTCTCGCAAGAAAGAAAGAAAGAAAAAAAGAAAAAACATAAACTTTGGTTTCTAGAATTTTTAAAAGTGAGATGCTTACTTTATACGGTTAACCAAAATGTTATGATTTGGTTTAGTCAGTCTGATGGGTACTGTTTAAATCAAGGTCGAGTTACGTTATTATTGAATCGAAAGCCTCACCAAAATAAATTGACAAAAAAAGATGAAATCAAGTATATAAATAGAATAAAACAAGAAGTTAGGAAATTTTAAAAAATGAGGTGTTCTCCTATTCGTAATTACAGAAAGATTGAATTATGTGATGAGAGACCAGAAGTCAAAAATACAAAAAAAAAAAAAAAAAAAAAGGAAGATATCTGATGAGCAGTAGTAGTAGTAGTTTATTACTACTATTACCATTCCTCTTCCTTCTCCTCCTTTTCATCTTCTTTCTATATCCATAGGTCACTTCCAAAGCCTTTCGTCGCATCATCTTTAGTGTTGACGACTTGGTCGTATTGGTTAAATTAAATGTGAGAAAATAGCTTATCTTCACTCCACAAGTGGTTGACGTTTACTTGAGAAGAAGGATCTGACACATATAAATCTTTTCATAGCTTTTCTCTTTATAATATTTTGAATGTCTAAATGAGAGGATGTCTTAACATTTTTCAATTTTTTTTTATGTATGTGAATTTGCATTTGTATAGTGGGTGTGCGCGTGACGTTTAGGAGGTCTGAAGTTGTTTTAACTGTGAGGCATGCGCCCCTCCCTCCTTCCCTCTCCACCCTTCTCTCTCTCTCTATATATATATATATTGAGAGAGAGAGAGAGAGAGAGAGAGTCTACGTGGCGTTGTGGCTAACGTGCGGAACATCGACATTGTAGAAGCGAGTTCAAACTCCAGTTGCGCTATTATGTTCACTTTCGGTCTTGGGAAAGGTATGAACTCCCTTATCAACCCCAGCTATGTGTCAGATAGTACCACTACTGTCCTTTTACTAGAATGGTTTGGCACCATATAACCCATGAGGTTTGATATGCCATTAAACAAAGAAAGCAACTATTATATAAGGGAGTATCCAAATCTGTTATTTTTATACATTTATTTTGGTAAGTTAATTTTTTTCTCAATTACGTTGGGTGGGTTTCGAGCCTGGCTTCAAGCATCCTAGGTGTCTAGTCACACTGAAGAGTTGTGATATAACGAAACAGTCTGTCTGTGGATGACAATATATACATAATTATATGGTTGTACTTATTTATAGTCAATACTGTCACCAATGAACAATAAATAACTTCACCCCTTACATTTTTTAAAAAAATAGAATGTCTTTGGATCATTTTAGTAAATCACAGTTCCATTTGAGTGTCCATGCCTGATAAGAATTATTGCCACAGAGCCTTTTGACATGAGTTTTGGTTTTAAAACTCGCCAGACATGAGATCAAGATACAAGATATTTGAAAACGTCTTTCGAATTTCCCCAAGGTCGTTGGGCGGAGGTAGAAAAGAAAGAAAAACATAAACCCCCAAACAATAATCTCTGGGTTTTTTTTAATTTGGCAGATTTTAAATTCCCCGTCGAGTATCACGCGTGTTTTAAAAATTCAACGTCATAAACTTTATTTTCTATTGAATCCGAAATGGAAAATATCTCCAAATTTGTCAGAATTTTAAAAAAATTATCTGTAGATACTTCATCTTCTAGGTGATTGGAAAGTAACTGGCGATTTTAAAATTCTAAAAATTTATTTTATTTCTTAAAAATAATTTTTACAAGAAATAAATTATATGTATTTAAAAAAATTGAGAATTACTCTTCAATCACGTGGTATATTCGATATGTATATATATATATATATATATATACGGTGATTAAAAAGTAACTGTCGATTTTAAAATTCTTATCTATTATTTAAAAATCATTTTTACAAGAAATCAATAAGAAGTATTTAAAAATAGACAGTCACTTTTCAATCACCCTGAATTTGGAAGAAAGTGAGTGGAAAATTCAGTTATATGTTTTTTCTGAAGAAACTATATAGAACCTGAGATATTTTCTTTCGGATATTCAACGGAATTTCTCAATAAAATCCATTGCTTTTAATGCAGTGGACACGCTATTATGGGGCTAAGAATGATATGTTGGGTTATTTGTTTGCTTTGGGTTTGGGTTTTAGATATCTGACTCCGTTGATGTTTTCTTACCTCATTTTGATTCGCTGAAGGCTGCAATGGAAGAAAAGGAAGGAAGGAAGGGAAGATGGGAAATACCTTCTGAATTTCAACTTTATTTTGCTTGGGTTAGCGAGGAATATCTTCCTTAATTGTCTGAGAACAGTCGTTTCTACATAATAAGGCGTTGCAATGCACTAGTCGTTTTTGTGTTTGATAAGTCCAAATGCAGTGTTTTTTAGGAGTGATAAGTACATTTGGTTCTTTTGACGGCTGCTACTGGTGGAAGAGTGAACCAGCGTGCCGGTAAGCGGACATGGGGTTTTCCCACCACCAGCAGGAGGAAATAGTCTTTTCAGTCTAACGGTCAATGCTGAAAGAGCACGAATTTTTTTCTAGTGCCCTTAAGTCTGCTTTCAGGCATGTGCAGTCCCACTTCCTGGCAGGGGCTTCTAGGAACTTCTACACTTCCTGAATTTACTTTATTTATCTAATTTTTATTTTTCTACTCACTATCTTAAAAAAATTATTGAAGGAATTAAAAATTAGTACTATCATAACTCGAATTCATAAAATAAACAAAATAAAAATTTATGCCTCATAACTACTATAAAAAAGTAACTGAGAACACATTATTAGTTGCTTGCTGGCGTGTTTGGTTAGGTTTTATGGCTTATCAAACTTTGTAGGTTATTTAATGCCAAATCCTCTTTATACCTTACACCTCATTACGAATAGGACAACACCTCATTTTTTAACAGTTAAATATATATGATTTGGTTTGGTTGAATTTTATGGTATATCAAACTTTGTAGGTTATTTAATACCAAACCCTCTTAATACATATATATCAAATATATATGATTTGATTTGGTTGGTTTTTATGGCATATGAAACATTGTGGGTTATTTAATGCCGAATCCTCTTAATACATATATATTAAATATATATGATTTGGTTTGGTTGGGTTTTATAGCATATCAACCTTTCTGGCTTATTTAACGCCAAATCCATCTTTATGACTTTTGAGATATTTTTTCTTGGAAATTAGACTATTAAATACAATTGAAACAACACACAAGATAAAATTTTCAAGAAGATGATGTTAAAAAACGAGTGTAGATAACACATTGTTTGTTTGGGTTTTATGGCATATCAACAATTCAGTTTACAATAAGTATAGATTTTGTTTACACACAGTTAAATGGCAAAACAGTTCCATTTCAAGCCGTTAAGTTTAGCATAAGTACACAGTTAAAGTGTCAAAAACATTTCTATTTCAAGCTATTCAGTTTAGTCAAACAGTTCTAATTCAAACAATTCAGTTTATCATAAGTACGCAATTTAGTTCCATTTAACCCATAGATAGGGCTCAAATAAACCATAGATTAGATGCTTCAAAGCTCCAGCATCACTGGAACCTCCCCATGAGATTTTTTAGTGTCATATCCAGGACACTAGTTGGTGGGGGTGTCTTACCCCTCTGCAGAGGTGTAGTCGGTCTATTCCACAGCCCCAGACGACTGGGAAACACATTATTAATAAAGAAAATATAAAGATCATGAATAAGAAATTTAAAAAGAGATAATAATTGATAAAGAATCGGAAACTGATACAAACAATACAAATATACATCCAGGATGTAGGAATGGAATTTGGCCCAGAAAATGTGCCATGTTGAGAATAAGCAGCGAAAAAAGACAAAGAACAGAAAGAAGAGAATTGCTAAACCTAGAAAAAATCAGAATGCTTCGAGAGAAGGAAAATTACAAGAACCTGGGAATATTGAAAGCGGACACCATCAAATAAGCTGAGATGAAAGAAAAAATAATAAGAAAAGAGTACTTTAGACGAACGAGAAAACTTCTCGAAACCAAACTTTGTGGCAGAAATCTCATCAAGGGAATAATACCCCATGTAAGATATTTGGGACCATTCTTAAAATGGACAAGGGAAGAACTCTGATAAATGGACCAGAAGAGATAGACTGTATGTACCAAGAAAAGATGACTTCTCAGCATTGAAGATAGCATGGATGCATCAATACGACGACTTGAAGACTTCATTAAAAAGACCAAAGAAAGACTAATTACAGCGGCGACTAACAACGGTGATAATATAAGGACAAATAGAGCAACAATAACTAGAAAACAGAAATGGGGGGGAAACCAACTGTATGGTATTTCAAAAGTCAAATTGGCGAAATCTTTCATGGGAGGACCTGGTCATGGCTGATTAAAGGAAACTGTAAAAGAGAAACTGAATCTTTTCTAATGGGAACACAAAACAACGCCATAAGGACCAATAATATTCAAGCAAAAATCGATAATAAGCAACAGAATAGCAAGTGTGGATAATGCAGTGATAGAGACGAAACTATTAATCGTACAATGACCGAATGTAGCAAACTAGTGCAAAAGGAGTATTATATTTGACACGACTGGGTGGGAAAGGTTATCCACTGAGAATTGCGCAAGGAATTGAAATTTAAACATACTACCAAATGGTATATGCACAAAGCAGAATCCGTCATGGATAATGAGACGCATAAATTCTCTGGGATTTTGAAATACAAACGGATTACCTAATCTCAGTAGAAACCAGAATTATAGTAATTTAACACACACACACACACACACACACACAAAAAGAACTCGCCGTTTAGAGGGTTTGCCATTCTGGTGGGGGCACATAGTGAAAATCAAAGAAAGAAAAAGATAGACAAATACTTGGACCTTGCTTGATAAGTAAAATAACAGAACAAAAAACTATGGAGCATAAGTGTGACGGTGGTACTAATTGGGGTTGGTGCTCTTGGAACGATTCCCAAAGGATTGGAAGAAAGACTGGAGGAATTGGAAATCAGAGGAAGAATCGAGACCATCCAGAGCACAACATTGTTGTGGTCAACCAGAATACTCAGAAAAGTTCTGGGGACCATTAGCGAACACTCTACCCACTTGGCCAATGAGCCTATAATCTGTAAAATGTGAATAGAATAAATTAGATGATAGTAATAAAAAAATAGAATTTTAACTTTAGAATTTTTAAAATGCCTTGCACACTATGTTCTGATTTTTGGCGCCAAAAACAAATAAATCTTTCTCTTTCCCTTAGATCTCTTGAAGTGATCAGATGTGTATTTTGGCCGTCTCATATGCTAACAACAATATTGTATACAGAATTTACGTTATATGTCGCTTACATCAGTATACACTTTATTTACTTTTTTCTTTTCGTATCTATATCAAATTCATTATTACTATAAGATATATAGGTTATCTCCCCTTAATTGCAAAAATCACTGGGAAGAAATGTTAATAACGGATAAGACCCAACATTTGATGCCAACTTGGATTTTGGGCGCCAAAACATAGGTTAGACGGACGCTGACCTGAAAGGACCAAATTTTGTCTTCTCAAGGCAGTAGATATCGATTCTTGATAAGTGTTACTACTCATTTAAACTGAAATATTATTCGTTTTCCCAAACTGCAACATTTAACTGCAAATGGAATATGTTCAGCAATTCTTTCCTCTTTCTGTTGGGATAAATCTGTACAAACGCATATTTTAAAACTAGTCCTGTTGTTCTGTTCTCTGGTCCTTTTTTTTACGATTTATATGGGGTGTCGATAAAATTCCCATATTATCACGAGAGAAACTCTTTTCCATAATAAATCATACACACATTCTATGCTATATCTTATTTCACATCACAACAAATTGGTGCGCTGCAAATTATAAGTCACACAACAGTACAAAGTAAAACTTTATTATAGATTTAGCCCCGTTTATAAAAAATTTAAAATCAGTTAATTAATTGAAACATTAAACCTTTTAAAAAAGTTTGTAAATCTTGTAGAAAAGGCAATAAATAAATTGGTTTCCTTTTTTACTTAGTATTTTCCAGCATAAATAGCCAAGGTTGGATTGTCGAAATTTAAACCAGAAATTATTTTTTCCTCTCTCTTTCTCTTTCCTCCCCTTTTCTCTATCTTGTTTCTTTATTATTATTTTAAAAATTTCAATTTTGGCATCCAGCCATGAACGTTCTTTTTATTGAGAGTGTGCACCCATATTTAGATCACCAAAGTTAACTTGATTATTTACTGTTCCATGACGATAACCGATATTTTTTTATAACTAAATTGGCTTGATTTCACCGATAGAGCCGTAGAAAGAACTAATGACACAATACTGACACAGTGACTCATAGGAATACTCATGACTCAAATGCACGGGTAGAGACGTAGAATTGACTGATGACTCACAATACGGACAGAATGACTCACGGAGAGACTCATGACTCAAATACAAAAATGATGTCTTTCAAATACCGATGCACACTACAATAAAACCGAATTATGTGACGATTAGATGTTGTCAGGTAATTTATTAAAGTTCAGATCAATTTAGATGAACATTAGTCGAAGGATATAAAGAAACCAAGAGTCAGGTAGAACTTATTGAAGTAATTCATCTACGCTTATTTACTCTCTTTATGTATATATATATATATATATATATATATATATATATATATATATATATATATATAACTATTTAACAATCCCACCGCACGAGCAGGATGCGACACAAGGTTAATTTTTAAGTGGAGTTTAACAGGTTTGAATTCAGATTTTTCCTTCTCCCAGACCGGCTGCCATGTTTGATCTACTATTTTTTCCATAGCTGGAGGAAGAACAGTTGGATTCACACTTTCCCCATGTGAAATGCAAACAGTCTTTTCCAGGATTTGAACTTGATTCTCCGTATCTATTTCCTACCACGATATACATTACAGCACGGGCACCTCCTATATTGTTTTAATTATATATATATATATATATATATATATATATATATATATATATATATATATATATATATTATAAAATTAAATTAAAAAAATTCAATTTTGTAGTTCCATTATAAACTTATTTCAGCCATATAAAATGACTTTCTTCAGATGGATGAAATGCAGTTATATATTTGAATATAATGTTGAAAGGCTTACATTGCTTCCGGTGAAAAGAGAATTTAAGACTAACAAAAAATTTTAATTAAAAAAAAAACAACAACGAGAAAGAAACTGTTTTTACGGTGGAAATATTATTATATATTAACAAATATAATGTTAATGTATTTTCCTTTGAAAAAAACCATTACTAATAATTTAAATGATTGAGCACTCAGTTGGATATATTTATTTCCCTTGGATTATAGTCTTATTAGTCTAATCCTTAGATTACTTTCCTCGGATTATATATATATAGTCATCCACAGAAAGACCTGTTTCGTTCTATCAGAACTCTTCAGTGCAACTAGACAGGCTAGATTCCTGAAGCTGGGATCGAAACCCGGTTGACTCAAACGTCAATCGAAGATTTTACCACTCAGCCACGAGGAAACCAGCGCCAGCGAGGGAAATTTAAACGCTTATGTATCACATTTGTTCTTGTTTACATATATCCGAGAGCTCGATTCATATGAAGAGCCTTGCATTACGCTAATGGCAACCATTTACTTCCCTTGCTAGAGAGCTCAACCCTACAGGGGTAGGAGGCATATATATTGTCATCCACAGACAGACCTGTTTCGTTCTATTAGAACTCTTCAGTGTGGCTAGACAGGCTAGATTCAAATTTAACCCGAAAAGCGTTTATAATCCACAAAATCTTTACAGTGCACAATGTCCAAAAATATAGAGCATAATTAAAAGTATAGAAAATAAGATATAAAGATATAAACGAAAACTTACTAGTGAAAGGTCAGACGCGTTGAATACTAGCTAACTGTGGATCAAATACGTGAAATTCGAAGTCGTGAGTTTTATCCAATTGTAAATCTTATTTTTCATACTTTATATATACATATATAATACAAGGAAATATAGTCTAAGAGGTGCCAATAGCACCTGTGGACTGAAATAAATTTATAACGGAATTACCAAATTGAATTCTTTTTCGTCTGATTTATAATATATATAATCAAGTCGCGCTGATAGCACGGAGTTCCCTGACTCTCTCTTTCTCTCTCTCTTCATCTGTCCCTATCATCAATCGCACTTGGCAAATCTTGTAAACAGCATATAGTGTCCGTACAGTGCCTGAGGTATATATGTCCTTACTAGTCGGCAACCACTGATGCATTTACGTGTAAGAGTGCATGAAAGAACGTCGCTTACGAGTTCGTCGTTACTTCCTTGCATATCTTGATCGTATTGATTGGATTGTTTGTTAGATGGGAGGCAAGTGGTCGTACAGCTATTGTTTTGTGGTGTTTTGCTTCCCGTATTTGTTCAAAACAGCATGTAGCATTCTTAAGTGAATCTATCAATCTATCTATCTATCTATCATGATATAATGTATTGAGGTACAATCTCAGAAAATAACCCCTCCCCTCACAACTTCTATCACAGTAGAGTATCTGGGTAGGGCAAGGGAGAAGCTGATTGAACTGGGGTGAGAGTTTAAAAATATAAAGGGGCATGGTGTGATGTTTCGAATGGAAAGAAACTGAAATAAATTAAACTTGATTCATGGATAAATCAACACTTACTTCATTTCCCACCTCACATCTCTTCGCCCCCATTTCTTTCCGATCCCGTAGTCCTTCCCCTCTCCATCACCTGTATTTTATTTTTCCTTTCTTTTCTTTCTTGGCGATACTTGCCTGTCATTTGAAGGTTTACTACTCTTCATAATATCAACTCAACACATCATAAAATATGAACGCCAGTGACACTTGCAAGAGGGAGTAGCACATAGAGCGAAATATCAGCAAAACCAAGATCGAATTACTCTCCAGAACGGCCAAAATGACACGACCACTTCAGATTTTACAAGTACTCTTTGATTTTGCCAAACAAAACTGGAATCAAACCTTGCGGAGTGTCCTTGATATGGGACTAAGCTACATCTGATTATAAGTTCAGGAGAATATGGAGTGCGCCTTCATTACCATTACTCCAAGCTCCACTCTGACTCTGATTGGAAGAACTTGTTAGGATCTGATTAATGGATTAAATAGATTTGTTAAAGATTTAGTATCAAAAATACTTGAAGTCAATTATCGTGTGTGAAAAACTCTTTCGAAACAACTACAAAAAAGGGAAATATAAACATACAATGAGCGCGATTCCCTAACCCAAGACGGTTTGGTATGCCGTTAGAATTAATCAATCGTGTATAAAGCAATTATCGGATGGCACAGAAAAAAAGTTTTAACCCACAATCAACCTTTGAGTCTGTAAAGTGTTTTTCTTTCATAGATCAAATGTCTTGGTTATGGCAAAACCGCATCTGATGGCCAGGCTCCAGTTTTGGAGATCTTGGGAGTGTGGTGTATCCCTTCATTACCATTACTCTCAGGTCCACTCGGAGTGGTAGTACTAGTTAGAGTCCAATCTATGGGGTAAACAGATCTGTTTTAAAATGATTCGTATTCGTTAGGAACACTTGATGTCATATAACGTTAAATTATTTGTATAAATAATTACTTGAATCTATAATTGTTTCCAAAGGATTATTATTGTAAGTTAATTGAAGCCACATTACTGTGTACAAGCAAATGATTATTATCAAATAGAAATTTCTACTTGCAATTATATAGTTATTAGTATTTGATAGGAATACTTGAAACCATACACAGCCCAGTCGGGTGGGGCAGTACAATATACCGACTGCATCTCTGCCAGGGGTAAGACACCCTCACTCCATCCAAAGAGTGTCCTGGATATGACATTAAACAATCTGATAGCGAGGCTCCAGCATTGGAGATTTGCGGAATGTGGAGTACCCCTTCATTGACATTGCTCCCAGGACCTCTCCGACCCAGAGTGGTAGGACCTGATAGGGTCCTATCTATGGGTCAAATAGAACAAACTGTATGAAAACAAATGACTGATGTTAAATTCTGACTTATATAGCAATACTTGGAACCACGTAACTGTGTGCAAAAAAGGGCTCAGGCACATTTAAGAACGTTATCTACAAAATATGTTTACATATCATATATATATTTGATCTATATTTAAAAACAGGATTTGGCATTAAGTAACCTACAATGGTTGATATACCATAAAACTAAACAACCCCCCCAGATCCTATATATTTAATACATATGTATAAAGAGGATTTGGCATTAAATAACATGCAATGGTTGATATGCCATAAAACCCAACCAAACCAAATCATATATATTCAATATATATGTATCAAGAGGATTTGGCATTAAATAACCTATAATGGTTGATATGCCATATAACCCAACTAAACCAAATCATATATATTTGATATATATGTATAAAGAGGATTTAGCTTTAAATAACCTACTATATTAGTTGTCTAAATTTCTGAGACGAAGCTCGCTGATTTTTATCATTAAGGGTTTTCGGACTATTGTCTTCATCTTTATTGTTATTTCCACAACGTTTCCGCCGATATGTCCTCCAGCCTTCTTCAGGTGTTTGAATTTTTGGGACTTATAAACTTAATGTTCTTACTTGGCTAGAATTACTACTATTATGTATGATTTTTTTACCTGTGCTCATATTCAGATTTTTTCTCTCATCTAGCCTTCTTGATTATCGGCTCCCATATTGTATTCAACTCTATACTTGGTCTACTCTGCAGGTCATTGTAGCCCAACATATGTGCTGATTCCTTAAGGCGTCTAATCCTCCAATGTTCAGCCCTATCAATTATTTATCAAAATTCACTCTGAATTGTCCAGCAGGATACGTAACGGTTATAGGCGTTGGTTCCCTAAGGTTCTAAGGAGACAATCATCTGAAGGTTGCTAGTTCAATCCTCACTACAGGCGAGTAACAATACTTGAATACTTAACACTTGTACTCGGTTATGGCTAACGGAATCAGAACAGGTGACCCCCGTGGATTCAATAAAGGACGTAGGTCGAAGTTCCGTGAAGGTTCCCGAGTTCGACAAATACCTTAAGAAGGCCGGAGGACATATTGGCCGAAACGTTGTGGAAATAACAATAGAAATGAAGACAATAGTCCGAAAGCCCTTTATGATAAATATGGTTGATATGCCATAAAACCAAACCAAACCAAACCAAATCAAACTAAACTTGAAACCATACGACAGTGTTCAACCCATTTAAAAAACAAATAAATAAGTACATAAAAAGTGTAAGTATAAACGAACAATGATTTCTGAAAATATGGCAAGAAAAAAATTTAAAAGGGCATTTTGGGGTATTATCGGATGAATTAGTTAACAGAATTAGATCTGTGGAGAGGTATTCTATCAATGTTCTGTGCAAAAATTTTTTAAAGGTTGATGTGAGAAGATAATTCAAAATTATTGATTTGGTTTTGTGACATACCAACCATTGTAGGTTATTTAATGCCAAATCCATTTTTATACATATAAGTAAAATAAAAGTTGCGACCTGAGCCGAGGGTGATCCGAAGGCTCCCTTTTCGATTGCTACTACACCGAGGTGTAGGGGAGGACGCTACTCCTTTCCCTGGATTGCTTCACTTTACCCCTACCTTATATTGCTAAGTGTTAAACAAGGTGGCATCAAGTACCATTTTTTAAGTCTTTGGTATTACTTGACAGGGGATTGAACCCAGGTGTCCCGGGCCATTGGCGAACACTCTAACCATCATTCCAATGTCCGGTAATTCTATTTCAAGCAATTTTGTTTAGCATAAGAACAATCTATTTAAAAAAATTCAGTTTAGCATTAGTACGCAGTTTAAATGTCAAAACAGTTCTATTTCAAACAATTCAGTTTAACTTAAGTACACACTTTAGTATTATTTGACCCATAGATAGGACTCTATCAGGTCCTACCCCTCCGAGTCAGAGTGGACCTGGGAGCGATGGTAATGAAGGGGTACTCTGTGTTCCCTAAAGCTCCGGCATCACTGGAGCATCACCATCAGATTGTTTAGTGTCATATCCAGGACACTCATGTGGGGAGAATCTTACCCCTCCGCTGAGACGCAGTCGGTGTATTTTGCAGCCCCAGCCGACTGGACCAATTGTAAAATGAATGAATGTATTTGATTCTTTAGAATAACATAAAAGTGAGAATGAAGTCAATCTATATTTTCCTTCTCCTTGACTTGTTGCCTTTCCATGACTAAAGAAACCAGTCTACCTTATTACTAGCCCATAGCTTGTGGTGGTGGTGGTGGGGTTAGAAAGGATGGATTCATGCGTCTCCGAAGAGGATTAGTGCAAAGTAAAAGGCTAACACCTTCATCCAGGATTTGAACCTTGGTCGCTAATACAATTTACTACGACGATAATCGTTACGCTTAACCTGAGAGATGAAAAAAGAGAAAAGAACCGGTGTTCAATCCCAGGTTGAGTCATATCAAAGAATCAAAAAATGGTACTTGATGCTGCCTTGCTTAACGCTGCATTATAAGGTTCGGATCAAGAGTAAAGTGGAGCAATCCAGGGAAAGGATTAGTGCCCTCCCCTACACCTCGGTATTGTAACTAAGGAAAGGGGAACCTTCAGGTTGCTCCCGACAAAGGTCGCCAACTTTACTTATACTTATATATAAGAAAAAGATAATCAACTGAACGAAATCTTAAAGCAGTTATTTTCCAAACTATGAAATCTCAGAAGGTAAAATACATGTTTATGAAAGCTTTTAAACAGCTGTGGATTGAGTGTTTGGACCCATTAAGATGGAGTAATTTCTTTTTATTTTTGTTTTTCTTTTCTTTGCATTTTTATCAGCTGTTTGTTTGATTGTGTGCGTGTACGTGTGTGTGTGTGTATTTTCCCACTACATAGTGACACACAAACACAGATTTTTTACCCTGGACAAAATATGTTCACATAGATTTAGGCTAACAATAACTGCTACATTTCATGCATGAATCTTCACTTTCTCTCTAAAAATAATCACGCGCTCATCTTTTCTTTAATTTTGAATTGAAAATTTATCAGTTTGTAGGTTGGTGTTTTATTCAATCATTTACACCTTTGTCTGCCACACACACACACACACACACACATATATATATATATATATATATATACCTCTGGACAAAAATATAAGACCATCCACAAAAATGAAGAAAAAGATATTTACAATTTTTAATCAATGAAATTCAGATATATGAAGACAATTAAATTTAAAATATGAAGAAATTTCAATTAATTTTTTTATAAGTATATAAGCATTTATGCTTGATTTTAAAATTTTGTTTTGACGTAAGTATGAGACCATTGAGCTGAACTATAGAATATAAAGGCAAATTTTTTATTTGATATTTTGTAGATCTGCTGTTAGCTTTGACAGACTTAAAAACGTTTACTATCAACTAGTTTCTGAAGTTGAACAGAAGGTATTTTCCCATGAGTCTAAGATTGCGTTTTTGAGTTCAGAAATTGCTGAGTACTGTTGACCTCCTTCATAAACTTTTGCAACAATTAATCCCCACAAATTTTCTATAGGATTGAGGTCTGGAGAGCATGCTTGATGGTCAAGAAGTCTTATTTTTTTGTTCAAGCAAGTACTTCTTCTGCATTGTTGATAGCAGCATTATCTTGCTGAAAAATCCGTTCTTCTACGCATAGACGACGCCCTTCTTGTGCGAGGGTTAAATCATTTAGCATCTTCACATAATCTGTTACTTTTTGTCAACCACTGAAAAATTGTAGTTTAAGTTTTCCGCAAGTTGAGAAGGCCCCCTCAAGATCTTAAGAGATCCTCATCCACTATGCCTTATTGAGTAATTCTCTTCTGGAAAATTTTTTTGTGTGACAGTACTTCTGAAAGTCATCTGGACCGTCTAAATTGAATTTTTTTTTCGTCCTAGAAAACAAGTTTTCGTCATTCTTTAGCACTTATGGTTTGATATTGACGAGCATATTCCAGTTGTTTCTCTTTTAGCTTCAGAGTTAACCTTGGACGATGAATTCTTTTCTTATGCTTATTTTTTTCATTGTTTAAATGCCATCTAATTGTTCTTGGACTGCAAGGAGCATCCACCCACTAGGGATTTCAGTATTTTTGATGTTGACGAAGTTTTCTTTTTTACTTCGCGAACAATTCTTCTCTTGAATTGTAGTGATAATTTTTTGGGCCTGCCAGTCGGTTTTCTTGTTCCATACTTATTTGGACTTTTCAAGTAATTTCAGATAACGGTTTTACTGCGTCCTTCGAAATTTTTTTTCTGAGATTTTCCAACTCTTTTCAGAGCTGTAATCTCGCCTTTGCCTTACTCAGATAATTTAGTTCCTTTCGCCATTTGAGTTTTTAGTATTTTAAGTATTACTGTTTTCATAGCTTTTATATTACGTAGACTATATATAAATTAAATTTGTCGATTTAATTAAACCTTTGTTCTTTTTAGCTTTTATTAGTCTTATATTTGTGTAAAAAAAAAAAAAAAATTTAATTTAGCATAAATGCTTATATACATATGAAAAATGAACTGAATTTTTTTCTTATTTTAAATTTAAATGTCTCTTGACCTAATCTGATTTTTATAATTTAAAAATGATAAACAATATCTTTTTCTTTATATTTGAAGGTGGTCTTATATGTGTGTAGTTAGGTACTATTTACCAACCTCTCCGCTCGGGCAGGATATGACACAAGGTCAATTTTTAAGCGGAGTTTAACAGGTTTTAATTCAGAGTTTTCCTTCTCCTAGACTAGTTGCCTCACCAAGGCTGAAGAACCTAGTCCGTCCTACTATTTACCCATAGCTGGAGGGAGAATAAGGGGGTTCATACATTTCCCAAGGGTATTTGCCCGAAAGTGAACGTAATAGCGCGACTGGAGTACGAACTCGCGTACTACGATTCCGCAGTTCATCGCTTTAACCATTACACCACGAGGACACCCCATGTGTGTAGTTAGGTAGCTGTTATTCATTTAAGCGTCTTTGATAAAATAATAAAGATATATTTTGTCTATATAATCTTATAAGAATTCTTTCAAGTTTCCTGACAGGTGTTTTGGTTTTAGGTTGGAATTAGTTGATGAATTTACCGAAATTGTCCTGAGTGCTTTCGAAGCCTTCTCAGGGGTTGTTTTCAAATGTAAAGATCGCTTTAAAAAAAAAAAAGTTTTTATAACATTGCAAAATTTACGTAAACGTATAGCTGGATTAAACTGCGATGCTGATGACATTAAACAAATTTAAAACAGAACGCTGTCAACGGAAATAGAATATTTATTAAGAGAAATAGAACATTTAAAATTTTTCTATCTTTTTCACTTCGTTAATAACTCATAAAAAACCCATAAACAAACAAAACCAAAAAAACAAAAAATAACTTAAGGCATTTCAAAACATTATCGCTATTTTCAAAGTTAATTCAATTAATTATTGTTTTTTTTCTTTTTGTTTTTATATGTTGGGTTTCTTGGAATTGTAGTTGTGGCTTATTAATTTCGCATGCTATCTTTATAATTTCAATTAGAATTTTTCGAAATGTGGATTTGGGGAGAGAGTGGCTTTTAAGATATAGGACTATGGAGTTAAAATCATTAAGGTGTATTGTAAGACGTCTCGAAAGAGTCGTAGTGGTAAGACCAACATACGTATTATATATATATATATATATATATATATATATATATATATATATATATATATATTTAAAAGTGCAAATATAAAAAATATCCCCCACCACAAAAAAAAGGTATCCAGAATGTGATTTCATTCATAGTATAGCTATGAATACAATCATCCTTTGAATACCTTCCATTCCGCCCCTATATATATATATGGGGGGAGTCCTCGTGGTGCAATGTCTAACGTGGTAGACTGTGACTTCGTAGTTCACTTTCACTTTCGAACTAATACTCTTGAAAAAGATATGACCCCCACTTATCCCTAAACAAAGGGTTTAGTAATACTATTCTTCTTCAAGAATGGCTTAGGCATTAAATAGCTCACGAAGATTGATATGCCATTAAATAAAGAGACCGAAACCGATATATATATATATATATATTGATGAATTAGTGTTAAAGAAATAAAGCTAATGATAAAAATATATTAAAATAAATGAAGCTGCGAGGGTGAGCAACCCTAAACTTTAACCAATTTAACGTATGGGTAAGTCTTGCACTGTCTATCCAACAATGTTATTGAGCTCGTATCTCTTGCAGATTCCGTGGTATTGAATATGAGGCATTAATTTCGGAACGATGATGATGAAAAGCGTTATCAAAAAAAAACAAAAAACAAGAGAGAGAGAGAGAGAGGGGGGGGAGAGGTTATTGTACCCAACAAGCCAACCAATGGAAAATGTTCCCAAGATGCCAATACTTCCGTCCATCCCAGCATGCATAATAATAATAACTAACCCACGCAAATCTCATCTGACTCATACGATGCGGTTTAAGGTCACTTCCGTACATAGTTGGTTTTAATTGATCGGAGACCAGATCGCCAATTCTTCTTTTTCTCTCACTTGCCAAGCTTGTTCCTGCCCTTCCCTACGAAGACTGGTGCCTTTTTCTCCAGTGGCAGTTCGAATAAACAGATACAAGGTGGTCTGTATGTCGTTGGGTTTAACTTGCCCGCCAAAAAACAGAATAATATCAAGTAAGTAAGGATTGGCAGAGTAAGGAGGGTATTTATTTTCTTTCTTCATATTAAAAACGTCACCTTTCTTTTACGCACCTTTGAGTATCTCTTGCTGTTTCAATCATTTCTTTAATTATTTTAGTTGGTTGGTTGGTCGGTTGGTTTCTTGGTTTAATGGCAGATCAACCTTCGTGAATTATTTAATGCCAAAGCCATCCTTGTAGAACAATATTGGTACTATTTAACTGATAGCTGGTGGGATAAGGAGGTTTTTTTTTGTTTAATGGCATATCAACCTTCGTGGGTTATTTAATGCCAAAGCCATCCATCTAGAAGAACAGCAGTGATGCTATTTAGCACATAGCTGGGAAGATAAGGGGGTTCATGCCTTTCCCAAAGGTATTTGTCTGAAAATGAAAGGTAATAGCACAACTGGAGTTCGAACTCACTTACTTCGAGGCCATAGTCTAGTACGTTAGCCATTATGTCACGGGGACTTCCTCTTTCGTTATTTTAGCGTTCTTTCCTTGTCGATTTCCCGTTCCCTGTCAGGGGGACTTAGAATATACCGGCTGCATCCCTTGCAGAGGGGCTAAAACCTACCATCCAAAGGGTGTTCTGGACACGACACTTCTAGTTGTTAGGCTGCAGTTCTGGAGATCTAGGGAGTGTAAAGTTATTCCATCGTTGCCATTACTCCCAGATCCACTCTGACCCGGAGTATTGTACCTCTTAGTGTCCATATATAAGTCAAATATATGTTTGAGAATTATTCGCATTGGATAGGAATAGTTGAAATCATATAACTGCATGTAAACGAATGATATCTTTATAATTAAATAGGAATAGCTACTTGAAGCTGTATAATTGTGTATGAATTATTTGTATTGGATAGGAATAGTTGAAACAATACAAGTGTGTGCAAATTATTTGTATTAGATAGGAATACTTGATATCATATAACTGTGCTAACAAATGATTATTGACAAATAAATTGTAATAAAAAAAAAATCAAATGAAATATTGAAAATATAATTATGATGGCAGTCAAACATTTACAAATGAAGAAAATGTCAGCATTAAATAATTTATTAGGAGTCGATATACCATTAAACAAAATAAAACTAAATTATACATGGATTGGTTACTTTGTTTGATAACATATAAACCTTTGTAGGTTGTCAAATCCGTTCATTTCACACACACACACACACACACACACACACACACACACACACACACACACACACACACATATATATATATATATATATATATATATATATATATATATATATATATATAAATTATAGAGGATTTGTAAACATAAGTCAACAAAGTTAAGTAGTTCCAAGTATTGCTATGTATTACTAACAATTCAATTAAACATCAGTCATTTGTTTACACACAGTTAGATAATCAAACAGTTCTTTTCTAGCAATTCAATTTAGTATCAGTTATTTGTTTTCACTCGATATAAATGTCAAACAGTTTTATTTGAGCCATAGATAGGACCCCGTCAGGTGCTAAAACACCTGATCATAGGGGACCTGGGAGCGATGGAAATGAAGGGGTACTCCGCATTTCCCAAAGCTCCAGCATTACTTGAGACCCACCATCAGATTACTTAGTATCACATCCAGAACACTCGTTGGCGGGGATCTTATTCCTCTGCAGAGATGCAATCGGTGTATTCTACAGCCCCTGCTGACTGGGATGAACAGTGAAAAAAAGGTAAAGCTGTCTCCCTTTAGTCGAGGGCGATCAGAAGGCTCCCTTTTCAATAGCTACTCCACCAAGGTGTAGGGGAGGGCGCTACTCCCTTCCCTGGATTGCTCCACTTTACCCTTGATACGTACCTTGTATTGCTGAGCGTTAAGCAATGAGGTATCAAGTACCATTTTTAAAGTCTTTGGTATGACGCGACCTGGGATTGAACCAAGGTCTCCCGGATCATTGGCAAACACTCTACCTACTTGGCCAATGAGTGGTACTATTTAACTCATAATTGGGGAGATAAAAGGTTCATACCTTTCCCAAGGGTACTTGTCTAAAAGTGAACGTAATAAAAGTAACTTGTTTACTACGATGTTGCAGTCCAGGATGTTAGCCACTACACCACGGAGATTCCTCCAAATTATACATGGTATTCATAAAAGAAGTAGTTTTCAAATTTATTACAAACTTTCAGGACATAGACAATCACGATACACTTGTTGAAAAGCACGAGGTTAATCATTAAAACTTTCGGTAGCACCAGGTGTTCCATTGTTAATCAGGGTGTCAAAAACTATAGCTATCTAGGATTTTCGTGTTCTTGAATTAAACAAAACATATTCAGTTACTGCAGAGCCAACGACATTTTAGAACAGGATTTGAGGAATCACCGCCGACTAGGCCAGCCAGCTATGATTGATAAAAGAAATATTAAACAACGGGATATTTTTGTAAAGGTAAGCCCTGGAAGACTTGCCTGGAAAAAAACATTTGAAACGTGTTCGTGCTAGTCACCTCCGCTGCCTAAAGAAATCCATAAAGAAGGCTGCTCAAAAGTTATCAATTGCGCGTCAGACAGTTTAGAAGATTTTGCTGAAAACTACTGTTTGCCAAGCAATCAGAAATGAGTATCATGAATTTTTTTGTTTCCTGTATTTTGTCTAATGAGGTAATTTATTCCATATCATTTCTCTTGTTCATTTTCAAATAAAACAATGTCTGGGCAAGTGAATGTCATGTGATCAATGATGACACCAGCTGTTTACTTGTGAATATTTCTGACCTACACAGGTAATTCATTACAAGACTGTCGTGGCTAAAAGATTTTCGTGCGCTTTCTAAATAATTGTATGCATACAATTTTAACAACTGAAAGATTTTTTTCTCCACACCCTCAACCCACATCCAAACTGTTTTAACATTTTTGTTTTTTTCCAGTTTGAGGTTCAAAATGATTTATACTTTGTTTAAACACTAGACATCTTCAAGGATAATATTTCTATGTTTTTATTTTGTCTTTGCAGGTTTTTAAAAATAAACATCCTGTTGGCAAGGTTTAAAATATCCCCGGCAATGTAATAAGATATCCCCTTCCAAAAAAGTGGATGTTTTAGGTATGACATTAAACTACATTTGACAGTCAGGTTCCAGTTCTGGAGATCTTTGGAATGTGGCGAACCACTTCATTGCATTACTCCCAGGTCTCCTCCGAAGTGGATTGGTAATACCCATATATTTACGCTTGCATGAATTGAAACACATTCAAGGTGCCAATTTTATTTTCTTCTAGTATATTTGGATATTTACTGTTTGGCGAAGATTTTCAAATCACCACAATTATTTGTGTATAACAGTTCTAACGTAGGGCTATAAATTTTTAGAAAAAAACATTCTTGTGTATCATACACATTGACTTTTTAGAATTCGTAACAGCTAAATTTAGCATTTCTTTAACTTGTTATTGGTCCATACAGATAAAAAAAAAAGAATTTATATAGTTTACATTAACTCTTGAAATACAAATTCAAGTGACCAGATCAAAACTACATACAATAATCTCTGTACAGAAATTCTGGAACATTGTGAAGATGAAGATGGGCTTAATTCTTAGCGTTGAGTCGACTGTAATTTGTGGTAATAAACAGATAAAACATGGCCTTTCTCTCTCTCTCTCTTTCTTTCTCTTTCTCTGTCTGTCTGTCTTTCTGTCTCTTTTTCTCTTTCTTTTTTTCTTTCTTTCTTTCTCTCTCTCTCTCTCTCTCTCTCTCTCTCTCTCTCTCTCTCTCTCTCTAAAAAAAAAACAAAAACAACAGAACCCCTACACTTTTTTATTACTTCAACAAAAATAAAGCAAAATAATTCTAATTTTGTACATTCGAACTTCTGGACGTGTTGGTGAATACTATGGTCCCAATTTTTCATGCATAGAATCTACTTCATATCCTAAAAAAAAGAAAAGGCTAGAATTAAATTTATGAATTTCAGTCAAAAATATATGGGTTCTGTTTTTTTTGGGGGGGGGTCACCCTGTATATATAAGAGAAAATGAAAATCAATCGACTGTATGTAAATATAAAAGTATGAAAAAACAAGATATTCAGAGAATGATTTTGTTTATAAGTGAATATTTTCCCAACGTTTACTATTCCTTATTCTTTAATATCAAACCATTCTCCGGGCAACGTTGATATGTGATGTTGTATCTACTGAATTATATTCAAATTTGAATATAATTCAGAAGATAGAACATCATTTATTATCATAGCCCTAATAGTAGTTGTCTAAATTTCTGTTCTTTTTAATTCATCATCATCACATGTCACGCTCTCAGCACAGATATTTCTGACCCTCTCTCGCCACCCCTCCCTATCGTTCATTGCTTTTGGCAGGTCCCCAGGGCTACATCCAGTATCGGGGGTGTCCTCGTGGTGTAATGGTTAAAGCGAGTTCGTACTCCAGTCGCGCTATTACGTTCACTTTCGAGCAAATACCATTGGGAAAGGTATGAACCCCCTTATCCTCCCAGCTGTGGGTTAAATAGTACCACATTGTAAGTAATTTTAAACCTAGCTTTTTATGTCACATGTTATGTAAGAAGTTAGGGCTTATTATAAGAGCTTGGATCATCAAAATATACCATATAGCTCAAAAACATTCTGAAGTGGAAAGATAATCGAAATAAATCGAATTTTATACTACTATAGAAATGTGTTTAATCCTAACTGTTTATGTAAGACGTGATATAAGACGTTAATTTTTTATCACTAAGGTTTTTCGGACTATTGTCTTCATCTTTATTGTTATTTCCACAACGTTTCGGCCGATATGTCCTCCGGCCTTCTTCAGGTGTTTGTCGAACTCGGGAACCTTCACGGAACTCCGAACTAAGTACTTTATTGAAACCACGTTCTGATTCCGTTTGCCATAACCGGGCATAAGTGTTCCTGTATAGTACTCGCCTGTAGTGAGTATTGAACCTACAACCTTCAGATGATTGTCTTCTTAGAAGCTCAGGGAGCCAACGTCCATTAACCGTCACGCCAAGTGTCCTGCTGAACAATTCAGAGTGAATTTTTGGGTATTATAAACTTAATGTTCTTACTTTAGCTAGAATTACTACTATCACGTATGATTTTTTACCTGTGCTCATATTCAGATTAAAATTTTTTTTTTTATCTAGCCTTCATGATTATCGGTTCCCATATTGTATTCAACTCTATACTTGGTCTACTCAGCAGGTCATTGTAGCCCAACATATGTGCTGATTCCTTAAGGTATCCTCTGAATAACTTGTTTTTTCATATTTTTAAATTCACACACGCACGTGCGCACGCACAGAGACCAAGACACATACAATCATATATATATATACGCATTCATACGTGCTTGAGAGAGAGAGAGAGAGAGAGAGAGAGAGAGAGAGAGAGAGAGAGAGAGAGAAGGGAGAGAGAGAGAGAGAGAGAGTATGGTTGTATATTGTCTGTGTGGCTGTCATAATCTAAAGATTATAATGGATCAGTTTATGTTAAATACGTTAATAGACCTATGAAAAAAAAAGATAAAAATAAAGCAGTGAATAAAAACAGAAGAGGCAAAAAGAGGAACAGAAGAAAACACTCAAAAGAAAGAAAGAAGAAGAAGAAGAAGAAGAAGAAGAAGAAGAAGAAGAAGAAGAAGAAGAAGAAGTCATCAAAAAGAAAGAATTGAAGATGTAAGAAAAGGAGGCAGTAAAGCAAGAAGAGGGGCGAAAAAAGAGACAGAAAAAGGCATTAAAAAGAAAGAAAGAAAGAAAGAAGAAGAAGAAGAAGAAGAAGAAGAAGAAGAAGAAGAAGAAGAAGAAGAAGAAGAAGAGGCGAAGTAAGAGAGAAGAATGTATTTAAAAAGAACATTAAAGCAGAAGAAGAAATAAGGTGGAAGGAGTAGAAGATACTGGAAGAAGATAGCAAAGCGTACTAAAAAAGGTCATTGAAAATGACGAAGAGTAATAAAACAAAAGCAACAACAGCAGTAACCACAACAACAACAACAACAACAATAACAACAACAGCAACTCAGAAAAAAAGGACAACTGAAGAAGATAGAAAAAATAAATAAGTAAAAAGGAGGAAATGAAGACATTAAAATTGATACTACAGAAGCTACTTAAAGCCAAGTTGGGTGAACTGCGTTGATTGAAGATTGTCCAAAGATCTTTTCAGCAAGTCTAAGATCTGATCAGATTCCTCTTTGATTCTCCCACTAATACGATGACACGCCTTTCCACTGCCCTGGCAATGACACTCGTTAAATGCATGCTGTCTCGATATGTGTTGAATGATCAAGATGAACTGATGGACATAGAAACGATTGGGTTTCTTTCGTTTCTTTATTTAATGGCATATCAACCTTCGTGGGTTATTCAATGCTTAAGTCATCCACGTAAAAGAACATCAGTAGTACTATTTAACCTGTAGTTAAGAAAATAAGGGGTCTTCACGTTTCGAAAGGATATTAGACCGAAAGTGAGCATAATAGGTCTACTGGAGTTCGAACTCGCTTACTAGAAGGATGCAGTCCAGCACGTTAGCCACTACACTACAGTGACTTCCCACTCCCATATGAAAGCTTAGTAAATAAATCGTACAATATTGAAACAAGTCCTGGAGACAGTACCCCACAAAGCAGCAGCTGTACGGCCAGTTACCACCAATCACGAAAACTATCAAAATTAGATCGAACCAGACATGTGGGACACTACTGGAGAAGTAGGGACGAGCTCGTAAGTAATGTACTCAAGTAGACCCCTTCACATGGACGAGCAAAGGCAGGACGTCCAGCCCGAACCAGCGCTGTGCTGATACTGGATGTAGGTTTGGATTCTTTCTTTAATGGTATATCAACCTTTATAGGTTACTTAATACCAAAGCTATTCTCCTAGAAGAACAGTAGTGGTACTATTTAACCCATAGCTGGGAGGATAAGGGGGGTTCATACCTTTCCCAAGGGTATTTGCCCGAAAGTGAACGTAATAGCACGACTGGAGTATGAACTCGCTGACTACGATTCCGCAGTCCATCGCTTTAACCATTACTACCACGAGGACACCCCAGATACTGGATGTGGCCCTGAGGACCTGCCAAAAGCAATGAACGATAGGGAGGGGTGGCGAGAGAGGGTCAGAAATATCTGTGCTGAGAGCGTGACATGTGATGATGATGATGAACGAAATGAAAGATAGAAAGTTTTAAAGATATTCTATTTCTCTTGATAAAATTTCTATTTCGGTTGATAGCGTTTTGTTTTAAATCCCATGTTATTATATATATATATATATATATATATATATATATATATATATATATATATATATATATATATATATATATATATATATGCAACTTCCTTTTTGGATAGAGAGGAGTTGTAATTTTATTTTTGGTTACTATAGTTTCAAGTTATTGCATTAGAGAAATACATTGAATATCATTCTATTATAGAATAACATTGTAAGTAATTTTAAACCTGGCTTTTTATGTCACATGTTATGTAAGAAGTTAGGGCTTATTCATAAGAGCTTGGATCATCAAAATATACCATATGTAGATCATATGTAGCTCAAAAACATTCTGAAGTGGAAAGATAATCGAAATAAATCGAATTTTATACTACTATAGAAATGTGTTTCAAATTTTTTTAATCCTAACTGTTTTATGTGAGACGTTATATAAGACGTTAATGTTTATTTAACAAATATATAAAAATTTTCATTCATTCTAATGATATTTATTGTCTTGTCGGCTGGGGCTGCAGAATACACCGACTGCATCTCTGCAGAGGGCTAAGACCCCACCAAGAGGTGTCCTAGATATGACACCAAACAATCTGATGGCGAGGTTCCAGTAATGCTGGAACTTTGAATAATGTGTAGTACACATTCTTTGCCTTCTCTTCTAGGTCCACTCTAGCCGTCCTGAGTGGTAGCACCTGATAGAGTCCTGCCTAGAAGTCAAATACAACTAAACCGTGTAATCATGTTAAACTGAATTGTTTGAAATAGAACTGTTTTGACATTTAACTGAGTGTAAACAAAAATACTATACTTATACTAAACTGAATTGTTTGAAATATAACTGTTTATTGATATAAAAATGGATTTGGCGTTAAATAACCTATAATGGTTGATATACCTAAAACCAACCAACCAAACAAACAAACAAACAAACAAACAAACTAATGATATGTGTGTATCTATTTCTCTTATGAAGGCTTTGTTGCTAGCACAGCTGAGCTAGTGTTTATATATATATATAATATATATATATATATATATATATATATATGTATATATATATATATATATATATATATATATATATATATATATATATATATATATATATATACATTACCTGTCAAAGTATTTGGCAACCCGCAAAAATTTTTATCTCTCATACTAAAAATGTTATTTTTAATGAAAAAATTTAAGCACCACAATGTTTTTACTTACTATACTAAATATAAGTTTTCTTCCGTAACTTTGACCTTAGTATAACCAGATATCTCTTGAAAATTTGATTTGGAGGCATTTTTCTTCTTTAGTTCTAAAAACATTCTCAGAACCACAGTGGATTATACTGTTAGGAGACATTAGACCAAAAGTAAGGCTGGTAGACCAGAAACAACAACAAGAGCAGAGGACAATTTCATCAGAGTGACAAGCTTGCAGGACAGAAGGCTGACTGCTTTAAACATCACTGCACAACTGAACCAACGTCGTGAAAAAAAAACAAAAAACGTGTCAACATTCACTGTGAGAAGACTCAGTGAATCTGGCCTATATGGCAGAATTGCTGTCAAGAAAGCACTGTTGAGGAAGCAAAACAATGTCAAAAGGGCCCAGTGGGCCAAGGCGCACAAAGACTAGACAATATAGTTGTGGAATAAAGTCCTTCGGACTGACGAATCAAAGTTCGAAATCTTTGGATCAAATAGGAGGTTCGAACCCCTCCCCTATATCACACCAATCGTAAAGCATTGAAGAAAAGTCAAGGCTAAACAAAACACAGCTGCGGTTCAACTCTGGCAAAACTTGGTAGAAGTATCTTCAGTCTACCTCCAGTCTTTGGTGGAAAGAATGCAGAGAATCTGTGAAGCAGTGATAATGGCCAAAAGGGGTCATTTTGATGTATCAAAAGTTTTAGACATCTAAAACTTTTGCTTTTTTTTTTTGTTTATTTAATTTGTATTTAATGTAACTCAGGAAAACTTGTATTTAGTATAATAAATAAAACCATTGGGGGGCGTTACTTATTTCATTAAAAATAACACTTTTAGCATGAGAAATAAAAAGAATCTTTAGGGTTCCCAAATAATTTTGACTTTATATATATATATATATATATATTATATATATATAAAATATATATATATATATATAAAATAAAGCGAATAGGTCCGCAAGTGAATTTGATACTTTAGATTTTATTTCTTATAACTTTGCTCTACATGTGTTTTCAGACCTCATGGTCGTCTTCAGGAGGGTAATAATAATTTTTTAGTGGCGATTATTTTGATTCGGTTGTTATTCTTTTTAATCCCAGTATATATATATATATATATATATATATATATATATATATATATATATATATATATATATATATATATATATATATATATATACAACCAGTCAAAAGTATTTGTAAAGCATTAAACATTTTATTTTCTCTCACTGAGGTTATCATGAAAAGAAAAGTTTTAGAAGAATTTGTTATTTAAATATTTCTTCATTTGTGACATATCAAGCCTCTAGAAATATTTAAATAACAAATTCTTCTAAAACTTTTCTTTTTATGATAACCTCAGTGAGAGAAAATAAAATGTTTAATGCTTTACAAATAGTTTTGACTTGTTGTATATATATATATATATATATATAGTATATATATATATATATATATATATATAGAGAGAGAGAGAGAGAGAGAGAGAAAGAGAGAGAGAGAGAGGGATAAAGCGAGAGAGAGCGAGATCAAATTTAAGAGAGTATTAAATAAAATTATTTGTTTATATAACTTATTAAGGAAATGTGAAAACCTTACATGGGTGTGTGTATGTTTTTTTTTAAGTGTAAGTCCATTTTTCTTTAAATAAGCAAGCTGCTTTACAATTTAAACAGATGGAAAATCAGGGAAGAAAACATTAAATTTCCGACCTGAATTAAGTAAACATAAAGATATGGAAGATTTTCACGAATTGAAGCTGAAAATTTTAAGGAACCATCGTCTGTCATTGGTCAATTTTTTCAACCAATCAAAATGCAATTTTGACGTTGACATCATCAAATTTTATTCTAACCAATGTCTTTCCTTTGTTTGGGTCTCTTTTGTTTTCTTTTAGAAATGTTTAATTTTTCTTTTCTTCTCTTTTTTAAATTTGTATAATATAAAAGTTATTTCAGTCGTTATTAACATCTTATTTTGAATATATATATATATATATATATATATATATATATATATATATATATATATATATATATACAACAGCCATCATTATATATATATATATATAATGTCAAAAAATACAAATTTCTTCGTGGACCTTCCTATATATATATATATATATATATATATATATATATATATATATATATATATATATATAATTTTTCAATTGGCTATTCTTAAAGCAAAATATGTAAATTTGCAAACACCGTTAAGTATCTGAGTATCCATTTTCTTTTTCAAAACGCTGCAACCTTTGGCAACAATGTATTTCTGCGAAACAGCATTTTTAACGATTGCCAATATAATAACTAAATACATATTTAGACTTGTACAAAATGAATTACGCGTATCTTTGTCAAAAATATTACCAATTTGTGGCATGCAAGGTAACCACACACCTTTCATTAATTGTTATTACAAAGCGCAAATATTGGAATCGATTTTTATTAAGTTTTTTTTTGATAAATTTTATTTTTAACGTTTATTTATATAGGAGTCCATGAGATAGACTCTGAAATGGGAAGGGGTCCCGGTTCCCAAAAAGTTTTGTAAAAGTCTGGACTATACAATAATATATTTTAACAGATTATGAATTATTTTGACGTAAAAGAAATGAATTTTCCAAAAAAGACTAAACTACAACTTATTGATTTTGAAAAAACAAGACAAAATTCGAAAAAAAAAAAAAAAAGAAAAAAAAGACCGTGATCAAATATTTTAATATATCATCATTAATTTTGAAAAAAAAGAAAAGAAAATTCGAAAAAAAAAAAGACTGCAGTTAAATATTTTAATATATCATCATTAATTTTGAAAGAAAAAAATTAAAATTCGAAAAAAAAGAAAAAAAGACTGCAATCAAATATTTTGATATATGATCATTTATTTTTACGTATAATTTTCTAAACAGACATGGCATAATTTGAATAGCTATTTGTAGAAACAAAAGAAATACATTTTTTAAAGATATTAGCAAATATATTTTAATAAATTATCAATTTTGGTTTTAAAAAATCCTGTAAAACTGTACGATCATATACTTTTATTAATTTTGAAGAAACAAAACGAATATTTTATAAAAAGACTTTACAATCATTCATTTTAATAGTTATCAATTTGGAAAAAGGCATCTACAACTTTTTAATTTTGCACGAAATAAATGTATAAGAATTCAACCAAATTAAAAAAAATAACACATTTCAGCTGATACAGAGTATTTCAGAGAAAAATGATATAATTTCAGTTAAACTTGTTTAATCTACTTTGCTTCAACAATATAGTTATTTGTCTCAGCCTCCCACCAGACAGGACTTGACACAAGGTCATGACACCAGGTTGTTTTAGAGTGGCGGTTTCGGAGGGGTGGTCGGGTACGAGCAGAGGCTTGATCTCTGCTCACTTAGTGCAATGGGAGCCAGTTGAGCCGGTTGAACTTGGACTCACTTGATATTTAACGTGTGCCTGTATATAGCTTTATCTAGACCAGAGTGGTCTCGTGCTATGCTATCAATACAGCTCACCTTTCGAAGGTTGTCAAGCCGAAGATGGGGGCCATACAGCCTCGAATTTGACATTGATCTTGGATACCCCATCCGGTACGTGTGCCAGACGGCCCACCTAAAAAGCCAAGGAAGTTACATACATACATATATATATATATATATATATATATACTCCGATATTTACATGTTACATCTGAAATGATATCAATTTTTTTGTATTGTCTAAAGTTTCTAAATTAGATATTTTCATTATAAGATCCCCCAGAGTTTTTTTTTCATCTTATTTTACGGTTTTTAACATAAAATTTAAGAAGGAATAAAAAAAATATATACTTTTTTCTCTGTAACTTTTTACATTGTTTTTAACTCAGGAATTCTCTCTCTTTCTCCCCCCCACTCTCTCTCTCACTCACCCACCCACTCACTATCTATCTATCTATCTATCTATCTATCTATCTATCTATCAGCTTGTGTGCTCCCGCGCTCACACACACACACACACACACACACACACACACACACACACACACACACAGAATAGAGGTTAGTGTTCGTCAATGTCCTGAGAGGCCAGGGTTTGATCCCAGATTGATTCATACCAAAGACCCAGAAATGGTACTTGATGCAGCCTTATTTAACGCAGCATTACAAGGTACAGATCAAGGTTAAAGTAGAGCAATCTGACTAAAGGAGTAGCACCCTCCCCTACATCTCGGTGTAGTAACTAATGAAATGGGAGTCTTCAGGTCGCCCTTGACTACGGTCGCCAACTTTTTATATATATATATATATATATATATATATATATATAAATATATTAAGAATTGTAAAAAAAAAAAAAGAAAATAAGAAAGTGTAATATCTCACGGCTTCAAGTTTCAAGTCTTCTATCGTCTGGTGAGCTGTGTTCTACCTGTAGTTAACAGTGATCAACTTGAATAGTCGTGAGTTATTACCGTATCTCTTCTTTTTTAATAATTAGTAATAAAGTGGGATATTGCTCAGTATTTTTGTGTATTGAGCATTGTAAAGATCTTGCAATCTGGAGGCGTTTTGGGGTTGAATTCTAACCTCCAATCTCACCAAATAAGACGAACAAATCATACGGGGCACAATTGAGGAAGTAATTATTTACTAAGCTTTTTGCTTAGATGTGGCACAAGTCCATATCAATAACACTCGAACTCACTCGTGAATAGCTCCGTCGGCTGGGGCTGTAGAATACACCGATGGTATCATTGCAGAGGGGTAAGACTCCCCCAATGTGTGTCCTGGATATGACACTAAATAATCTGATGGTGAGGCTCCAGTAATGCTATAGTTTTGGGGAATGCAGAGTACCCCTTCATTGTAATCGCTCCCAGGTCCACTCTGACTCGGAGGGGTATTACCTGATAGGGTCTTATCTATGGGTCGAATGGAACGAACTATGCGTGCAAAGAAATGACCGATGTTAAATTGTGACTTTTATATAGCAATATTTGAAACTATTTAACTGGGTTCAAAAAAGAGGTCATACTCTTTTAAGAATGTTATCAATAGAACGTGTTTACAAACCATATATACATTTAATATATATGTATAAACTGGATTTGGCATTAGATAACCTACAATGGTTGATATGCCATCAGACCAGACCAACCAAACCAAGCCATAGTGGAGGATCTGACAGGGTCATGTCTATTGACCAAATAGAACAGTTTTTGACATTTAAACTAAGGGCAAATAAATTATTTTTGCAAAATTGAATACTTCAAATAGAAGTGTTGGATCATTAAACCGTGCATAAACAAATGACTGATGTTTAATTGGGATGTTAGTGATACATAGCAATACTAGTAAATATTGAACTTTGATGAATTGCGCTAAATTAAATTGTTAGAAATAAAAATGTTTGATCATTTAACTGTGTAAAAAATGTGTTTACAAATCATATATTCAATATATATGTAAAATATATCAATAAATAGTAATAAGTAACCAACAATAGCTGATGTGCCATAAAGGCAAAGTAAAACAAAGCAAGCCAATCACTTGTGAAGGTTTGCTTGTCTAGTTTGCTAACCATTACACCAGCGGAAGCGCGCTCACAGCTTGGGAAATAAGGACGAATTCATAAGTGACGTTCTCTTATGGAGTCCTACACATAGACACACTCATCATCATCATCATCTTTTCGTGCCATCAGCACGGATATCCCTGACCCTCTCTCGCCACTTCTCCCTATCGTTCATCGCCTCTGGCAGGTTCTCAGGGTTATATCCCGTATCCTCACACAGCTGCTGCATGTATGTTCGAGCTGGTCATCCTGCTTTTGCTCGGCCATATGTGGGGGTCCATAGGAGTACATCCCTTATGAGCTCGTCCCTGCTTCTCCAGCAGTGTCCTGCATATCTGGTTCGTCTAACTTGGAGAGTTTTCGTGATGTGAGGCAGGTGGCCGTACAGTTGGTGCCTTGTGGGGTGTTGCCGCAGGACTTGTTCAATATTGCTCGCAACATTCTTGTGTAATTGCAGTCCACCTTCTTCTCCAGCCGTTTTGTTAGCGTCCAAGTAGTGCAACTATACAGCAGTAATCGACACGACCGCTGCCTGGAAGAAACAGCGTTTCATTTTATCGGTCAGGTCTGACTTCCATATGATCGATAGCTTATCGATAGCTGTCCATGCCTTCGTTAGTCTCGTGTCGATGTCTTTTTCAGTTGATGAGACATTGCTTCCTAGGTAGGTGAATTTGTCTACCAGTTTCAGAGAGATTCCGTCTAGTGTGGAAATGTCGCCAGTTTGATTAAAGCACATATATTCAGTTTTGTGTGCAATGACATGGAGGCGAATGCCTGTGGCTGCTCGTTCCAAACTATGCAGTAGTGTTTCGGCTTGGTTGGGTGTATTTGCCAGAATCGCTATGTCATCGGCGTAGTCGGCGTCGGTAATTGTTTTTGCGGGGTAACTTCTGCTCTTTTCTTTGTCAGCTCGAAGCCGTTTTCTTTGATTTTAGTAGTCTAGACAGATGATAAAGAGGTACGGGGCTAGCGTGTCCCCTTGTAGTACTCCTGCTACTATGTCGAAGTATTCTGTGTCTCCATCCGGTGAACGTACTTTCACTTTGGTGTTTCTATAGAGAATCGTTATTGCTGCTACGGTCTCTTTTGGTAGGCCGTATGCTAGTAGGATTTGTTCCATCTTCCCTCTGTGAATGGAATCGAAGGCCTTGGTAAAGTCGACAAATAGTAATGTCGCTTGTAGGTTTTTTGCCCGTTCGCCTTCGAGGATTCTACGGATGGTCAATATTTGTGAGGTCGTGGATCTATTTCTTCGGAAGCCATTTTGGTTTTTCCTAAGGATGTTGTCGATTTTGGGTTCTATGTGGTTTCGTAGTAGGGCATTGTAAATTTTGGCTGCTATGGATGTAAGTGTTATACCTCGGTAGTTCTTGGCTAATCCGAGGTCACCCTTTTTAGGGAAGGGGAGGATGCATCCCTTCATACATCTGTCTATCGGATTTTGATTATAGACTGCGTTGCAGTGTCGGAGCAGTATGTCGTCGAATTATCTGGTCTTCTATACTTCTGGGGGAATCTCGTCAAGCCCTGCAGCTTTCCTATTTTTAATTTTTCTAAGAACCGAGTCGAGTTCTTCTTGAGCGAAAGGTCCTAGTTTAATGTCTAATTGCTTACTAATAATTCTGGTGAATGGTTCATGCGTATTGGCCAACCAATAAGTGTTGTATTTTGACCTTCAACCCGGCCAAACTTGCCATTCCAAGGTGATGCACCGGAAGGAAGTGACACATTCCAAAGGCAGTTATGAGATGAAATCGCGTAGGCGTGCTTGGCTGATGAAATGGGACAAGGTAAAAATTCCCATGGTACACTTATAGACTGATGCACCGGAAGAGAATGACCTGTGAACTGCATGACATTTATTTCCGCTTGATGACAATCAAACATGTCATTCCAAAGACTGAGTAGGCGATTGAGTGGGCGTTGAACTATTATATAACTCTGTCAAGACAAAAAGTCAGACAGTTGGAGTTAGAGACGAGATGTGGTAGGGAAAGCCACACCAGGCCGAAGGGGCCCTTGGGGTCCTGATGATTTGGGGTCCAGAGAAGTTGCTATAAGATGTGGTAGAGAAAGCCCGGCGGGGGGGCCTTGGGGCCCCTGATGAGTTGGAGATCAGACGAGTTATAGACGAGATGTGGTAGGGAAAGCCACACCTGGCCTTGGGGCCCTCGGGAATCCCGATAGAGTTTGGGGACCAGACCAGTTGGTGATAAGATGCAGTAAAGAAAGCCATCATCCAGCAGAGAGCTGGGCCTCTGGGCCTCCAGTTGAGCATCAGGAGAACGAGAAAGACACAACGCTGACGGCCATAAGAGTGGGGGTCAATATATTGCAGTCCTGTTCGGTCTCCAACTCCCTCTCACCATAAAACCTTGAATAACCTTTTTGAACCCTTACAATAAAGTGAGAGGTACATATTTTGTTAAAGAAGTCTTCCCTCGTCGTTTATTCATTGCGTCAGTATGTATTCAGCTCATAGTTGTAGCATATGAGTATATAACATAAGGCCTTGCATATATCAACTCTATGCAGATACTGGATCCAGTCTAGAGGACCTGTTAGGAGCGATGGAAGATGGAGATGGATAGCAAGAGAGAGAGAGAGAGAGAGAGAGAGAGAGAGAGAGAGAGTTTGGGAACTCCGTGTTATCAACACGACTTGATGATGATGATATATCATGTATCTATGTGTGTGTGCGTTGGTGTGTGTTCGTGCACATGCGTGCGCATGCGTATTTCTTTTAACTGCTTTGCTTCATCTCGTGACATCTGTCAGAAGAAGCCGGGCAACAGATGTAGAGCGGTCGGAGGATGGGGGAAGAGCTGACCCCTCTTACCTCTTTTCCTCTCTCCATTGACAGCGCGATATTTTACTTTGGATCCGATCCCCTTCCATTTTCTCTTCGCACCCAACCCAGACCGAACCTGGTGCCATTTCGGAATTCAGATATCTGTTTATTTGTCGAACAAGGGGTCTTCCATATTTTCAAAATCGCAATTACGTTACCATGGTAATGACGAACGCCAAATCCCGCTAAAATAAGGAAACGTGATCGAGGAAGACAGGTACACTCAAAAAGGGAACATTTTTCCTCTCCCTCTTTCTCACTTTCTCTTTCTTTCCTGTTCGCTCTCTCTCTCTCTCTCTCTCTCTCTCTCTCTCTCTCTCTCTCATGACATTTTTTTTTCTCTTTCTCTCTATCAATCAGACTACATTTTTTTTACAAACAAACAACAGAAAGCACAAACATTTACGAGGGTATCACAGGCGCTTCAGCCGGTGTTATAGTAAACTGGAAGCATGATGAGATCGATTCTCAGTAAGTACTTCTGGCCTTGTGCCAAACTAATGTAAGCTTAACGCGGACACGTCAGATGGTGTAGTAGTTAATGAACTCGAAGCAGACTTTTGTTAATAAGATGAGATCGACTTTTGTTAATAAGATGAGATCGGTTCTCAATAAGTGCTCCATACTTCTGTCCGTGAACAAAACAAGTCTAAGCTTATCGCAGACGTGCCATATGGTGTAATAGTGAACAAGAAGCATACTTTAGTGAATAAAAGGAAATCGATTCTTAATAAGTGCTTCATATTTCTGGCATTGTGCCAAACTATTTTAAGCTTATCGCGGACGCGTCAGCTAGTGTAATAGTGAAATAGAATCAGACTTTAGTGAATAAAGTGAGATCGAACCACAATAGGTGCCCTATACTTCTAGTCTTGTCCAAAACTGGGCTGAGCTTACCAAATGAGTACAAATGAAAAAACAAAATCCTTCTCATACCATGAATCAGACGAATAGATTTCTGGCTGAAATGGGTTTTTTTATTTTAATCTAACAGCTAAATTTTGACCGTAAATATTTTTTCTGTTTGTTATATGAGGAAAATTTAAGAATACAAAAAAGGTTCGATCCTTATCTGAATTCTGTGCATGTTTGTGTATGCTTGTGTGTGTGTATATGTATGTGTGTGCATGCTGATGTGTGTGTATGCTTGTGTGTGAGCATGCTTGTGACCTGTTCTGTTGACCGTGACATTTGAGCGCTTAACTTCAAAGATGCTTGTGTCAACTAAAACTGCCACTTCACCTGGGTCAAAGATATTCGTTTTGAAAAATACAACGGATAAAGAGAAAATATAGTTTTGTTTTTTGTAGAATGGTCCGTTGTCAAGTATCAGGCTTGCAAACCTGCACAAGCATAGAGATTTCATGAATTAATTTCAACGGCATGTCTACTAGTCTCAGGTTATTTTATGCCTAGAGGCAAGGGAATCGCGGTCATTGTACATTCCTATTTACATCTTTGTGTCTAGTTGTTTCTTAAGAGGGTTTTTTTTCTGCTGACGGTCTTATCGAATACAAATAATGTTTAAACGTTCCTATTTGACCCTTAGATGGGGTCCTAACGGGTTCTACCTCTTCGATTTTGAGGGGACCTGTGAGTAATGGCAATGAAGGGGTTCTCTATACTCCCCCAGATCTCCACATACCGTTTAGTGTTATATTCATGACACACACCTTTTGTGGGGGTTGGGGGTCGTATTCTGAGCCCTGCCGATAGGGCGAACGGAGATTTGATGAATTGTATTAAGAAAAAATGCTGTTGGATGCCAAAAAATTCTTCTTATAGTCTATATGATAGATATTGTGTATCATGTTAAAAATATGAGCCCCCTCCCCCCCACACACATGGTAGGCCCAGTGGCTTAATGGTGAAAGTTCTGGACTGTGGCTTCGAAGTTAGGGAATTCGAAATCCCGTGGCACTATTACATTCACTTTCGGACTAACACCCTTCGAAAAGGTATCGAACCTGCTGTTTTTCGACAAGGATGTCTTTGGCATTATATATATCTAAAAAACGGAACGCTATCAACGGGAATAGAGTACTGTCAAGGAATACGGAATATTAAAAAAAATTCTAAAAGCATTTCAAAATATTGTCGCTATTTTCAAAATTAATTCTATTGATTTTATATATATTTTTTGTTTTTATATGTAGGGCTTGTTGGATTTGTAGCCGTAGCTTATCAATTTTGTGTCTGATTATAGTGGTGTTTTCAACGAGAATTTTTCGAAACTTGGATTTGGGAATAGAATGGGTTTTAAGATGTAAGTCTATGGAGCTAGAGTCGTTAAGGTGTATTGTAAGTTGTCTAAAAAGTGTTGTAGAGGTAAGACCAACATACGCACTATTTTCTTTGGAAACACAGTCTCCCAAGAGACATTTGAATATGTATACGACGTTGGTCCTCTCTCTCTCTTTCTATATATATATATATATATATATATATATATATATATATATATATACTATCATTCAATAAATAAGGTGAATTTCACCCAAGGAATTGGAAATAGGAAACCCTATTTATAGATGCGCCCTTTTCAAGGAATTCAATAGTGATGGGTCCTTTTATGTTCCAGAAGACTGTCAGCATGACCTTCTTTAACGACCATAGCGACCGGAATTTTTTCTTTACCGGAGAGTCTTATTGGCATAAGTTTATTGTGTTATACCCTTGTTTAGCCCATTTGTAAAGATTTTTTTGATTAAAACCTGATTCTCTATACACATCACACACTCTTCTGTAAATTTCACATTATTTGCGCTTCTCAGCCAGCAAAAATTTGATGATAGACCTCTGTTCACTCAGTTTGATTTCCCATGATTTAGAGGAGTCTTAAAACAAAAAATCCCTTCGTATATATTATAGGTCCTTCCTCAGCCCTCCAATTTCTTGTATTTATTGAATGTCCCTCGTATATATAATAGGTCCTTCCTCAGCCCCAACATTCCCCTTATTTATTGAATGAATCTTGTATATATAATAAGGTCTATCCTTAGCCATCAGATTCCCTCTATTTATTGATTGACCCATGTATATACAGTTGACTATTGCTTTCTTTCTACTTGTTGAATGCAATCTATTTCAATGATTCATTTTTGAAATGGAATAATTTATTTGGTGAATCCTTTATTGAATTAGCTCCATTTTTACGTGACAAAAAGAACATAATAATAATAATAATAATAATAATAATAATAAGAAGAAGAAGAAGAAGAAGAAGAAGAAGATCCAACAAAACAGCCGATGTAGATTATGTGGTGATTGAAACGAAACGACCAATCACATAATAAGCGAATGCAGCAAATTAGCATAGAAAGAGTACAAGACTAGACACAACTGGGTGGGCAAGGTGATCCAATGGGAACTGTGCAAGAAATTTCAATTTTATCATACGAACAAATGGTATATGCACAATCCAACATCAGTCCTGGAGAATGAGACACACAAACTGCAATGGGATTTTGACTTACAAACGGATCACCTAACCTCAGCCAGACGACCAGATCTTATAATAATCAACACAAAGAGAACTTTGCACAATTGTAGACTTTGCAGTCCCGGCTGACCACAGAGTAAAATTGAAAGAAAGTGAAAAGAAGAATAAGTACCAGGATCTTGCTAGAGAATTGAAAAAACTGTGGAACATGAAAGTAACGTTTATACCAATTGTAACTGGTGCTCTTGGTACAATCATCAAAGATTAATAAAGGGACTGGAGGATTTGGAAATAAGAGGACGAGTAGAGACCATCCAAACTACTGCATTATTGAGATTGACCAGAATACTGAGAAGAGTTCTGGAGACTTGAGGAGACTTGCTGTCACTCAAACTCCAGTGAAATACCCTCAGCTAACGTTGATGTAAAAAAATCTCAAAGAGTAAATAATAATAATAATAATAATAATAATATGGATGCTTATTTATCTGTTTCAAAATAATTTTTGGGTATGTTTTTAACTCCGTGTCAAGACTCCATTTTATCACCGAACGCAAAACCCCCTTATCCTTCCCGGCTTTGAGTGAAATAGTGGCACAACTTGTCTGCAAGAATGGTTTTAGCATTAAATAACACACGAAGGTTGATATGCCAGTAAATAAAGAAACTAATCAACCAACAATTATTTGAACTTGAGTCGCCGATTCCATTTCCTACGACAATAACCGTCACGTCATGCGCGTCTCCATCGCTTACAAATATAGTTGCGTAAGGCCAAGGCGATACCAAATAATGGTCTGACAGTCATTCAACTGGTGTCTAAATGATGAAATTTCTGTCATTTATTTCATTTTTTTACTAAGTGAATCCTACGCTTATCTTGCCCATTTAGCTGGGGCTGTAGAATATACCGACTGCATCTCTTCCAGTGGTAAAACCCACTCCCCTCGAGTCTCCTGATATGACACTACACAATGTTGACGAGACTCCAGGCTTGGAGATTTGAGAAATGTGAAGTATTCCTTCATTGCCATTGTTGATTGGTCTACTCTTACCCGGAGTGGTAGCACCTGATAGGGTCCTATCTATAGGTTAAATAGAACAAACTATGTATGCAAACAAATGACTGATGTTAAATTGTGACTGTAACATAGAAACACTTGAAACCATTTGACTGTGTGCAAAAAAGAGCACAGGTTCATTTAAGAATGTTATCTACAAAATGTGTTTACGAATCATAAATATTTAATATATATGTATAAAGAGGGTTTGGCATTAAATAACCTACAATGAATGATATGCCCTAAAACCAAACACAATCAAATCTTAAATATTTAATATATATATAAAAATAGGATTTGGCATTGAATGACCTAAAATGGTTGATATGCTATAAAACAACAAACCAAATTATATATATTTAATATATATGTATAAAGAGGATTTGACATTAAATAACCTACAATGGTTGATATGCCATAAAACCCAACCCAACCAAATCATATATATTTAATATATATGTATATAGACGATTCGGCATTAAATAACAAACAATGGTTGATATGCTATAGAACTTCAGCAAAGCAAACCTGTTCTTATCCTGATGGTAAAAGAGGAAGTTCCCGTGGTGTAGTGGCTGACATGCTGAACTACGACAGCGTAGTGAGCGAGTTCGAACTCCTGCTGCGCTATAACGTTTAATTTCGGATAGATACTCTTGAGAAGGGTATAAACCTCTTTATCCTCCCAGCTATAGGTTAAAGAGAACTGATCTTCATCAAATTTTGGCTTTTGCTTTAAATAACCCACGAAGGTTGATATGCCATTAAACAATGAAACTAAAACCAAAATCTGGTATCTTTTTTTTTGTACAGTAAAAGAAAATTAACGTCGGTTTCCATGGGTGACCTGTTATGTGTTTTTCTTTTCAAACAATTATATCATTTCTAGTGACAATCAATAAAGATGGAAGTAACTATTAATTCTAATAATCATTTGCAAAAAATTACACAAAAGTTAATTATTCCTTATCTGTACATAATTATATAGTTTCAAGTATTCCCCCCAAAGACTAATTGGTAACGTATTACTATTTAAGTTTTGTGATATTTTGGTAATCAAGTTTAATTTAGCTATTATTATTTAATGCACCTATTTGATGTAGCTATTACAATTAAAGTTTTGCAATATTTTAGTAAAGTGAGGCATAATTCGGTAGCTCCGGATGATTTTGTTGAGGTCGTGAAGGTGACGAACATCACTGGACTGTGAGAAGCTGAGCTCGCCTCATACTCTCCGAGCGCCACTCACCTGATTTGCCAAGGTGGTGAAGGTGACGAACATCACTGGACTGTGAGAAGCTGAGCTCGCCTCATACTCTCCGAGCGCCACTCACCTGATTTGCCAAGGTGGTGAAGGTGACGAACATCACTGGACTGTGAGAAGCTGAGCTCGCCTCATACTCTCCGAGCGCCACTCACCTGATTTGCCAAGGTGGTGAAGGTGACGAACATCACTGGACTGTGAGAAGCTGAGCTCGCCTCATACTCTCCGAGCGCCACTCACCTGATTTGCCAAGGTGGTGAAGGTGACGAACATCACTGGACTGTGAGAAGCTGAGCTCGCCTCATACTCTCCGAGCGCCACTCACCTGATTTGCCAAGGTGGTGAAGGTGACGAACATCACTGGACTGTGAGAAGCTGAGCTCGCCTCATACTCTCCGAGCGCCACTCACCTGATTTGCCAAGGTGGTGAAGGTGACGAACATCACTGGACTGTGAGAAGCTGAGCTCGCCTCATACTCTCCGAGCGCCACTCACCTGATTTGCCAAGGTGGTGAAGGTGACGAACATCACTGGACTGTGAGAAGCTGAGCTCGCCTCATACTCTCCGAGCGCCACTCACCTGATTTGCCAAGGTGGTGAAGGTGACGAACATCACTGGACTGTGAGAAGCTGAGCTCGCCTCATACTCTCCGAGCGCCACTCACCTGATTTGCCAAGGTGGTGAAGGTGACGAACATCACTGGACTGTGAGAAGCTGAGCTTGCCTGATACTCGCCGAGTGCCACTCACCGGATTTCCGAGGTCGTGAAGGTGACGAATCACACTGAAATGTGGGATGCCGAGCTCGCATGGTCTTGGAATCCACGATTTTAGACCGACCTGCATTTTGCCTGTTCGTCCTGGTTCTTGTAACCTTAGCAAAATTTCGTGACCCATCTGGTTACTGTGCCGTAATCTCTGCGTCTTCATCTTTAACACAAGGTCATTAAGTTGCTTCTGCAAACTTATAGCCCAGTTCCAACTCGTAAATTTCCCGAATTCGTCTACGTTATACGTTCATCTGTGCGGCTTTCAAATCACACGTAGGGTGAAACAATGCACAACGTGTCAGCGCACTAACTACTACAATACTACTTGCCACACCAGGTACCTACCCGGCTTGAACTGCTTCGGTTACGTGATACACGCGCCACAAACTAGCGAATGCTACCAAAATATTGCGAAACTCTTGACGCTCCCTAGTATTAGAGAAAAATCCTTGTATACGTACTACCAAAATATTGTAAAACTTTTGACTCTCCCTAGTATTATATAAAATGCTATTGTGGCGTGGTAGGCCACCGAGAGAGGAAAAGTGAGATCAATTCCCCTACCCTTCTGTGTTTGAGCTAACTGGCCCCAAGGACTGACCGCTAAAACAGTAGCAGAATGAAGGTTAAAAGCTACCCGCACTCCATTACCTATAATCGGTTGGACAAAGAAGGGAATGCAGGTCACTCGATTATCGTAACCGGATGGAATGGTGGGAGAAGGAAAAAGCTAATTGATTGGCCCTTAGTCCAAACGCCATCTTTTTCGTTAGCGGAAGTTTGGAAAAGAAAGTTTAGTTTTGGACAGACATTGGCAAGAGATCGACGCTAATTTAGCCAAGCTCCGGGAAAGAGTAGAACAGAATCTTTGGACAGAAGACAGCAGAAAGGCACATTCAGCCAAATTCTGGAGAATGCCACTCGCCCGTAAATGAAAGGAACCTGAGAACTAGCCTTGTCAAAGATAAGTACAACTTAAACTGTTTTTCCTTCTACCCTTCCTAAATACTGGAATTACATGTATTCAAAAGAAAAAAGAAAGCGAGAAACAGAAAGGATTCTGTTTCATCAACAGTAAATTAGCGAATGGACTTTGTTATATCCTCAGCTCAGCGACTGAAGCATTTTATTAAGTAAAAGAAAAAACGAAATAAAGAAAAAAGGAGAAAAGAGAAAAGGGCTGTATAAGACATTTGTGTTTAATACTGTTCTATTTCTAACAATTCAGTTTAGCAGTTCATCAAAATTGAATGATTCCAAGTATTTCTATGTATAACTAACAATTCAATTAAACATCAGTCATTTGTTTACTCACAGTTAAATGATCAAACAGTTATATTTCAAATAATTAAATTTAGCATAAATCATTTGTTTGCAGTCAGTTTAAATGTCAAACGGTTCTATTTGACTCATAGATAGAACCTTCTCAGGTGTTACCACTCCGTGTCGGAGTGGACCTAAGATCAATGGCAATGAAGGGGTACTCTGCATTCCCCAAATCTCTGGCGTTACTGGAGCCTCACCATTAGATCCAGGACACCCGTCGGGAGAGTCTTACCCATCTGCAGAGATGCTGTCAGCCCCAGTCAATTGGGCTACATATAATTGTGAATCAATTATTAGTATTAGATAGGAATACTTTATACCATATAACTGTATAATTTATAAAAGCAAAGGGTATTAAGAATAGTGACTTGAAGCTATAAAGAAATAATTAAAGGATTATAATTATAAGTAAATGATTATAATTAGTTTGTTGAAACCATATAACTGGATGCAAATTATTGGTCTTTGATAAGAATGCTTGATATAGGTATGAAATAACCCTAGGGGACTTGACATGCCGTTAAAATCAATTATTCAATTAATCTATATATAGAGAGATGTATACACTTGCCAACGTTAGCGCAATCACACATGCGCACTGCATAGCATTTACTTACATGTATACGCTTGTACACTCCAAGCACGCATGCGCACTGACACATTTGCTTGCTCGTATAAATTCTTGCTATTCATAGCCTCTGGGTTCAGCGGAATGAGAGCTTGGGTCTAACATCTCGACACCGACATCAATAAGACGAACTTGAAAATACACATAAATAGACGCTGGCCCTTTATTTTTTTTATTTTTTACACATATTACACAAAATTCTTATAAAGCCGAAGATAAAGACGAATCTCTTTTGATGTCAGCTCGTAATTCGCTCTTATTTATTTCTAATGACAGCCGAATGTGAAAATCTGTAATAAACTCCCTTTGCCTTTAATTGAAAGGTGACGCGACGAGACGACCGAACTACGCATCGCTCAAAGATACGCCCACAAGATTTGGGCAAGTTAAGGAATAAAAACTACCAACTCTCCGGGTTAAAAAGGCAAAAAGAGAAAGAAGAGAATTTGGCTTTTTTTCCCTGCGCGTGTGCGCGCATGTCTGTAGACGGTTTTCTAATTTGTGTTACTCCGTAAATTTTCGTCATGGTTTTTCTCTAGTTTCGTTTCTTTCTTTCTTTATTTCTTTCTTTCTTTGTAAATCTTTTTTTTCCTAATTTTTTCCTTGCATCTACTCTTTTCTTTCTTTCTTTCGTTTTTACCTATTTTTGTTCAGTCTTTCTTTGAAAATCTGTTTTTTTTTTCTCGTTTTTTTCCTGGTATGTACCTTTTTCTTTCTTTCTTAGTAAATCTGTTTTTTCTCCTTTTTTTCCTTAAATCTATGTTTTTCTTTCTTTCTTTCTTTAGTCTTTCGTTTTTATCCATTTTTGTTCACTTTCTTTCTCTCTTGCTCTGTAAATCTGTTTAACTTCTTTTTTTCCTTGCATCTACGGGTTTCTTTCTTTCTTTCTTTTTTTTCCATGACATTTAAAACTGTTTCTGTTTCTCTTTTTTAGTTTTTCTGATCCATTTTGGTTCATCTTTATTTTCTCTCTCTGTCTGTCTGTCTGTCTGTCTCTCTCTCTCTCTCTATATATATATATATATATATATATATATATATATATGTCTTTCTTTCTTTTAATTTTTTTTTTTTTTTTTGGTTTGGCATGTTCTTTTCATTATTTCTTTGTCTTTGTTTCCTTTGGCCATTAATTTCTTTCTTTCTTTCTTTCTTTCTTTCTTTCTTTCTTTCTTTCGGTGATTTTTTCAACAATTCTTTTTTTTTGTCTTTATTTTGTTCCTTTTTTTCTTTGGCCATTAATTTGTTTGTTTGTTTCCTTTTTTCTTTCTTTCTTTTTATGTTTTTTTTTCACCAATTCTTTTTACTTTTGTCTTTATTTTGTTTCTTTTTTCTTTAGCTCTTAATTTGTTTGTTTGTTTCTTTTTTCTTCCTTTCTGTGATTTTTTTCAACAGTTCTTTTTTCTTTTTGTCTTTATTTCATTTCTTTTTAGCTATTTGTCTCTTGAGATTTCTTTCTTTTTCACGATTTTTTCTTTTTCTTCTAACTTGTTGTTCTGCGTTTCATAATTCCATTTACCACGATAATAACTGTTGCACTTACCATGTAACTGAGTTTTTATTTAAGGACAATCAGGATATATATATATATATATATATATATATATATATATATATATATATATATATATATATATATATATATTATTTTTGGTCCAGTTAAACCGGAGTTGGGAGTAATTCCATCAGGACAAGAAGTTATTCAAGCATATTTATAATCCTATGTGACCGGTTTCGTTGTTTTTCTTAAAGTATATATATATATATATATATATATATATATATATATATATAGTCATCCACGGCTCTTCAGTGGGGCTAAACACGCAGGACGCTTCAAGCTGAGATCGAAACCCGCCTAACTTTACGCTTGACATGACATTTAACAGCTCAGCCATTTCGGTGAAATACGTCAGCTCAGGAATTATAACACATATGTAGTGGCTTTAGCTTGTTTACATTTTTGTGTTATCGGATAGCAGATTGTTCTATTCGTGAAAAGAGATTTGCATTATCATCAAACTATGTTAATTGCTTCGACTCCGTTGAATCTCTCTTCATCCATTGTCCGCTCAGCTGTGGTATGTAAATCTTAACTAGTTGGCTCTCACTGGTGTGTCCATGTGTAGGAGTCCATAGAAGAACGTTGCTTATGAAATCGTTTTTACTTCCCTGGTTGTGTCCGGCGTATCTTGTTCGTTTTGGATGGTTTGTGAGATAGGAGGCAGGTAGCCATACTGCTGCTGTTTAGTAGAGTGCTGCTTCCAAGATTTGTTCAAAACAGTACATATTGCCCATTCGATTGGGACTGTAGAATACGTCGACTGCGACTCTGCAGAGGGGTAAGACTTTCCCAACCCCTTCATTGCTATCGCTTTCAAGTCCACTTTGGCCCGGAGTAGTAGCATCTGATAGGGTCCTATCTATGGGTAAAATAGAACTCTTTGACATTTAAACTGAGTGTAAACAAATGACTTATGCTAAATTGAATTGTTAGAATTAGAACTGTTTGATCCTTTAACTGTGTATCTATAAAATAAATTTATAAATCATATATTTGATATATATGTAAAAACAGGATTTTGCATTAGATAACCAACAATGGTTGATATGCCATAAAATCAAACCAAACCAAGCAAAAAAAAAAAAAAAAAAAAAGGACATAGCATTCTGGTGCAGTTCTCATTTAGCTTTTTCTCTTAACGTTTCGTAAGAGTCCAGGAAGTGCAACCATACAGTAGTATCGATACAGCCGCACCTGGGAAAACATATTATTTTATTTCATCAGAGAGATCAGATTTCTATATGATCGGCAACCTATCTATAGTAGTCCACGTCCTCCCAAAGGGTATAACGATATCGCTTTCCGTAGATGAGATACTGCTTTTGTGGTTTGTAAACTGGTCTACTAATTTAAGAGATTTACTATTTAATGTTTAAAACATACGGTTTTATCTTCGTTCTTGCTCTAGGCTATGCATTAGTGATTCGACTTGGGCAGGTGTGTTTGCAAGAAGCGCTAGACCACCTGCGTAGTTTGCGTTTGTCATAGTTTCTGCGCTATATCGTCTACTTCTTGTATTTCTTTTAACGAGAAACCATTTCCTTTGATTAGATCTATTGACATTTGCTGTACGAAATCTAAGGAGATTATATACAGATATGATGTAAATGTATTTTCTTGCAAGACTCTGGCGACAATGTCAAAGAAGTCGATGTTACCATCGGATGAGCGAACCATTGCCTTCATCTTAATTACCCTTGTGTGCAACTGCAGTTTCAATTATTAAGCAGATTTTCTCAAAATTGGGAGGATCATATGGAATTTAAGATTTGGTTATTCATTGTATAACTGACAACTGTGTTAATTTAGATTACTGTTGAGTTAATCTACAGCTGTGAGGCGCTCGTGGTGTAACGGTTATGATCCCAAGAAATGTGCACGGCGACCCGTGTTCAAATCATGGATGAGACTGTTTGCATAACACATAGCGCTAATACTCTTGGGAAAGGTGTGCATTCAACTATTCTTCCTTCGTCTACAGGTAAATAGTAGTGTCGATGGGGATCTTTAAAATTTAGTATGGCAACCTATCTGGGGGAAGGAAAACTATGAATTTTGTCCTGTTAAAAAATTGACCTTGTGTCGCATCCTAGTCACGCGGAGGGGGTTGGTAAATACATATATACTTAATCTTAAACGTAAATGGAAGCTTTTAGAGAAAACATTATTATTATTATTATTATTATAGCTGTCGATGTCAGTTAAGAGTAAAAGAAAGAAAGAAAAAAAAAAGACACCACACTGTGTGGTCTTGAGAGTTCAAAGTGCGCGCGTGTTTTCTGTCGGTATCTGTGAAGGATGTGTAAGGCAGAAAAAAAGCAATAACCGTACGAACTAGTCTGCGTTCATTCTTAGCCATAAGAACCTGACAAAAAAAGACAAAAAAAGAAAAAACCTAGGTGCGATAATTTATGGGAACCACCCACAAAACAACACAATTCTAACATAAACTCCAAGACTTAAGAAATCGTGCTTCTTAGACCGTTCGCGCCGGTTTTAGGGGCAAAATTACTACTGGTTCTGAGACTCTATTTCTTCGCACTTCCTACCCCTAACAAAAAGGACCGGTGCGGAGTTGGGGGGGGGGACTTCGAAGAATAATTCCTTACGTCGTTTTCACCGTTAGCTTCATTAAATTGATATTCAACACCTAGCCCGCCCTGTCGGTTGAGACGTAGAATACGCCAACTATATCTTCAGTAGAGAGGACAAGACCCCACCCCAAAAATATGTCCTGAGTAAGACACTAAACTGTATCTGATGGCGAGACCCCGGTTCTGGAGATCTGGAGTATGTAGAGTACACCTTCATTGCCATTAATCTAAGGTCTACTCTGACCCGAAGTGGTAGTACCTGTTTGGATCCCCTCTGTGGGTCAAATAAGTCTTTTTGAAAATCATTCGTATTCAATTGGACCGTGTGCAGCCCCCGCCTCCCCAAAAAACTCTTTGAAACAACTATACAAAAAAAGTAAACATTAATTTACTATCAACGTGATTCCCCAACCTTTTGGCTTGAAATAACCCTTGGTAGGTCGTTATGCCGTGAAAACCAATCAATCAATCAACACCTGGCCTAAGTAGTGGCTCGTCTGTTAATGACGCTAGTCCTCAAACATTCTTGATCATAAACTTAGTTTCAGAACTTTGCAATCCATAGATTATGAGATATTTTATGTGATCAATGAATATTTTGAATTAGAGCGTTCAGTAAGAAAAAAAATTAAAGAAATTATTATAAAAGATAATTTTAAAAAACATTAAAACATTACTCATGTTCTTGAATTGATTCAAGCAACTTGCTATAAATTAGTTCCTCGATAATCATTTTAATTATTCATCGATTTTAACGGCATGTCATATCGCCTAGGATTATTTTATGCCTAGAGGTTAGGGAATCGCATTCATTGTACATTTATATTTACATTTTGCGTCTAGTTGTTACTTAAGAATTTTCCTAGATATGACACTAAACAATCTGATGGTGAGGCTCAAGGAATGTGGAGTACCTCTTCATTGCCATAGCTCCCATGTTCACTCTGAGTAGTAGTACCTGATAGTGTCCTATCTATGGGTCAAATTGTGAAAACAAATGACCTATGCTAAATTGATTTGCTAGAAATAGAACAGTTTGCTCATTTACCTGTGTGTAAAAAATGACTGATATTTAATTGAATTGTTAGTGGTTTGGTTTTATGGCATATCAACCATTTTAGATTATTTAATGCAAAATCCTCTTTATACTTATACATATTTACCAACCCCTCCGCTCGGGCAGGATATGAATTCAGAGTTTTTCTTCTCCTAGACTAGTTGCCTCACCAAGGCTGAAGAACCCAGTCTGCCCTACTATTTTCCCATTGCTGGAGGGAGAATAATTGGATTCATACCTTTCCCAAGGGTATTAGTGCTATGTGAAATGCAATTAGTTTCGTGCAGGATTTGAACTCGTGTCGCCGTGTCCATTTCCTACGATGATAACCATTACATCACGGGCACCTCTTTACACATGTATATTAAATGTGTATGATTTGTAAACATATTGTTGATAACGTTTTTAACTGAGCCTAAGCTCATTCTTCTACACACAGTTAAATGGTTCTAAGTATTGCGATGTATTACTAACAATTCGATTAAACATCAGTAATTTGTTTACACACAGTTAAATGATCAAACATTTCTATTTCAAACAATTCAATTTTGCATAAGTCATTTGTTTAGTCTGAAAATAAACGGGCTGCTAGAGTTCGAACTCACTTACTTTGAGTCCACAGTTAAGGATATTAGCCAATACGCCACCGAGTTGAGTCTAAAGATATGTTTGACCCTAAGTTGTTGATTTTTTTTCTCCTTCTGTTTGGCCATTGTTTCTGAAACCAATTAAAATCCTTCTCTCTGTTGTCCCACTTACAGAGGAAACAAGGAAATTTCGATTATCTTGACTGCCAACCGAATAAAATAAACAGACTATTCAGGTACTGCATAGGAACCAACAATATTCATTGTAGTTGATATCCTTAAAAAGATTGGCCAAGTTCTGAAATGATTTTTTCACACGTGCAGAATGTACAATAGGTATTTATTTATCTATCTGTCGACTAGGCTCTTTATCCTTTGTATGGCAACCAGTCGAGGAGAAGGAAAACTCTGATATATATATATTATCATCATTGTTGTTGTTGCTATTATTATTATTATTAATATTACAAAAGATCACAAAAAATTTAAGTTGATTTTTATCATTAAAAAAAAACCTTCCTCATTTGTGAAATCTAACTCGTGAAAAACATGGCCCAGTCGGCTTGGGCTGGTGAATACACTGATGCATTTCTGAAGTGGGGTAACACACCCTCTATCGAGTGACTTGGATATGACACTAAACAATCTGATGATGGGGCTTCAGTAAAACTGGAGCTTTAAGAAATGCGGATACCCCTTTCATGCTATTGCTCTTTGTTCCACTCTGACCCGGAGTGGTAGCACTTGATAGGGTCCTATCTATGGGTTAAATAGAACTAAACAGTGCATTTATGCTAAACTGAATTATTTGAGATAGAACTGTTTTACATTTAACTGTATGCATTCAAAAACTATACTAATGCTAAACTGAATTGTTTGAAATAGAACTGTTTTTGACATTTAAACTGTGTACTTGCGTTAAACTGAATTGTTTGAAATAGTACAGTTTATATGTATAAAAATGAAATTGGCATTAAATAACCTACAGTGTTTGATATGCCATAAAACCTAACCAAGCCAAACCAAACCAAACCCTCGAAAAATGAAAAAAATAAATAAAGAAGAAGAAAGAAAAAGGAAAAAGAGGGAAAAGTAAAAAGGCTAATGAAAAACTCAACTCTCAATTCTTGTATGTCATCATTAATAGAATATGTCTAGCAGAACATCTTCCGCCTAAATGCACACACGCACACACACACACACACTCTCTCTCTCTCTCTCTCTCTCTCTCTCTCTCTCTCTGTATATATATATATATATATGATTCATCAACCAAAAATACATAAAAATTCACTTGAAACAATCAAAACACTTTCTTCACTATACAGAATATGTGAAGACTAATTTTTTATTTTCATTTTTCAGGTTGGCAACATTGATTGAAAATCAACTTATCACAGTTCATCAAGTTTGCCTCTTAGAATTCGCGTTCTGCTGGATAATCTTGGATAATTACCTATGTGTTTGATTATTGTTTCACATTAAGCCGACGGACAAACTGAAAGCAGTGTCTCGAAGTGGGAATAACCTCTTCGTCGGTGCGTGGGTTCCCAAGGGATTCATTTTTAGGAGATACAATTAATTTGTAATTAAGTTGATAATAGTGAATTTGGGCACAATTTTTCCCGTTACTTAAGAGATCGATTTTGTATTCTAAAGTAACTTTAACATATGGAGATTGTGTTCAATCCCTAGCACAAGGTTTTACATTTACATTTACATTTACTTAAATTAGAACATATTGCATTACATTATATTGTAATATATCGTATTATACTTTATCATATTGGATAATATATTTCATTAAATTACTACACTATATTATATTTTGCTTCATTGTATATTGTATTTTGCATCATATTATATTATATTATATCATATTATATTGTAACATATATAATATTATATCATATTATATGGCACTAACCGGACATTGGCCTAGCGGTTAGAGTGTTCGCCAATCGCCCGGGAGACCTGGGTTCAATCCCAGGTCGAGTCATACCAAAGACTCAAAAAATGGTACTTGATGCCTCCTTGCTTAACACTCAGCATTATAAGGTACGGATCAAGGGTAAAGTGGAGCAATCCAGGGAAAGGAGTAGCGCCCTCCCCTACACCTTGGTGTAGTAAGCTATCGAAAAGGGAGCCTTCGGGTAACCCTCGACTATGGTCGCCTACTTTACTTACTTATATGGCACTATATCATACTGCATTATATTATATTGTATTATATATAACTGCATTATATCATATTGTATTACGAGTATCATTAAATAAGTTTCCAGACTTTTTTCGTATGGGCACTTTTATTGATAGTATACACATGAAACTGTAATCCCCTTCGAAGAAATCTCCTCTGGCTGCAATGTACTTGTTGTACCGTTCCAACAACTTCTGCAAGGCCCCATGGGAGTTCTCTTGTGTGAGCGTGTCAATGACCTTCGTCACAGCCTCTTTCATCTCCTCAATTGTCTCATAACGACAGCTTCTAAGCTTAGGGAATAACCAAAAGTCACAGGGAGCAAGGTCTGGACTATAGGGACGGTGAGGAACTGTCTTGATGCCCATCTTGGTCAAATAGTCTGTGACAAGGATGGAGTTGTGGACTGGTGTATTGTTCTGGTTGAAATGCCACTGACCCGATTGGAAAGTGCTGGCCTCTTCCCAAGGAATCTCTTCCTGAACACCCTTAAAACCTTAACATATTAGCCCTAACCCTAACCCTTTGGCCAATCAACTCTGGTTTATTGACTTCGTTACTCCTCCCACACCTCTCATCATCCCTCACAGACTCCCTGCCTTCCTTGAATCTCACTGAATGTCACTCAAAAACTGATGCTCGATTTAGGCAAGATGGTCGAAAAGCAGTCTGAAGCATTCCATACGTTTCTGTGGCATTTTTTCCAAGTTTAAAACAGAATTCTATTGCATTTTTTCCAAGTTTAAAACAGAATTCTATTGCATGTCCAGATGGAATTTTTTGAAATTCATCAGCTGTGACAATGAGGCTTTAGTAGGGTGTATTCCAATTGCTGCTGTAGCTGTTCATTTGAACCTGAAATCATAAAAATTGGTCAGTCATCTCATAAGATGTATAGCAATAACATACTGAATTTTCAAGAGTCTACGACAATTTTAAATGCCTGTACAAAAAAGTCTGGAATCTTATTGAAGGCACCACGTATATCTCATTACATTATATTTTACTGAATTATATCATGTTGCATTATATCAAATTGTGTAATAGCGTATTGTATTATATTACATTGTATTAGATGATATATAGCATTATATTATATTGCATTATAAAATATTCTAATATATCATATCACATTATATTGTATTATATTTTCTCATTTTGTATTACATTATTGTATATCATATTGTATTATATATCCTATTGCATTATATGTTTTGTATTATATCATATCGTATTATATTATATCATATTATGAATTGCATTAGATTATAAGTTGTAAGTTGGCGACCTTAATCGAGGGTGACCCGAAGGCTTCCTTTTCAATTGCTATTACACCAAGGTGCAAAACACTACTCCATTCCCTGGATTGCTCCACTTTACGCTTGATCCTTACCTTATAATTTGCCCAGTCAACTGGGGCTGTACAATACACTGACTGCACCTCTGCAGTGGGGTAAAAAAAAATTAATGAGTGTCCTAGATATGACACTAAACAATCTGATGGTGAGGTTCGAACAGTGCTGGAGCTTTGGGGAATGCAGAGTACCCCTTCATTGCCATCGCTCCCAGGTCCACTCTGGCCCGGAGTGGTAGCACATGATAGAGCCATATCTATGGGTTAAATAGAACTAACAGCATACTTATGCTAAAATGAATTGTTTGAGTAAACTGAATAGAGACAAGGACTGAAAGCATTTAACGTTGTTTTGAACCGTCCTAAAATGTAATTGCTTGTTGAACTTTCTGCCAGGAAGACCTATCTTCTGGATTTTGACACCAGGGTAAATCTAAGGGCTAGGATTGCCATTACTGGATTTTGTGAACAATAGAACAACTAAACTCTTATAATAGCGACAAGGATTTTAACAGTGAGAATCAGAGAGTTCCGAGGAAGATGATGATGATATATTGTATTATAATACATTATATTGAATTGTATTGTATTGTGCAATTCATTTTGACCAGAATACGCATTGTATCTGAAAAACTACGTAGATGCCTCCAAAAAGGCGTGTTGTTTTTGACTGCTTCTTTATTAAGGTTCAGGGTTTTGGACAGCGGCATCTGATTGTGTAGGAGGAGGAGGAAGAGGTTTAGATGGATGTGGAACAGGGAAGTAGGGGGTGATTGTAATCGATTGAGAAATTCTGAAAGATTTTAACATCGTCGGTCATGTTGTGCTTCCAAAACCATGGGAACCCTAAACTCTGCCCTCTTTTCCTTTCACATCAAAAGTCTCTTTTATTAGCTTTTGCCTTTCGAATCTTTTTTCCAGCCCATCGGTTTTTCATACTTGCCACTTAGTTATCAGTTAAACATGGACACTTTCCGATATTCTTCGTTCATTTTTCTTTTTTATCGTTTGAAAATTTCCTTTCTTTCTTTCTTTCTGTTATTTTTTCTTTTTTTTTTGTCACTGTTTGTTTGTTTCTTTCTTTCTTTCAAGTTTTTATAATTCTTTTTTTCTTGATCTATTTTCTATCACATATTCTTTTTTCTTTTTCGTCTCGGGTAGGGGTTGTGGTTAACATATTAGACAGTGATATCGTAGTAAGTGAGTTCAAACTCTAAGTGCGCTGTTACGTTCACTTTCGGACTAATACCCTTCGGAAAGGTATGAACCTTTTTCATTTTATTTATGATTAAATTATTTACCAACATTAAACGTACTGGGTTATGCATTACATCATCATCAGGGCATTTGAATATGTAATGTATCTTCTGAATTATACTCAACTTTGAAATGAAACGGAAAAACAAGGAAACTTTTAGCATTCTACCATTAGCCTAATAAGTAGAGTGTTCGCTAATGGTTCGGGAGACCGGGGTTCAATCCCAAGTCGAGTCATACCAAAAAACTCAAAAATGGTACTTGGTGCCTCCTTGCTTAACACTCAGCATTATAAGGGACGGACCAAGGGTAAAGTTGCGCAATCCGGGGAAAGAAGTAGCGTCCTTCCTTACACCTCGGTGTCGTAGCTATTGAAAAGTGAGCCTTCGTGTTACCCTCGACTGCAGTCGCCAACTTTACTTGCTTACTTATTTTCGTTAGTGGCGTTCTATTTTATGTGACATAATTAATGTTCGAAATTTATATTTCTCTTTTTTTTTTTCTTTTTTAAAAATTTCCTTTATCTTTTTTCATTTTTATTAGGTAGTTTTTAATAATTTATAACTAGAAGTATTAATGAAAAAACATCAAAAGTGGGTATAAAAAAAAAGTGGCCCAGGTGGCTGGGGCTGCAGAATTCACCGATTGCATCTCTGCAGAGAGGTAAAACTCCTCTAATGAGTGTACTGTATATGACGCTAAACAATCTTATGGTGAGGTTCCAGTAATACTGGAGCTTTGGGGAATGCCGAGTACCATACAAAATGGTACTCCGCATTCCCCAAAGCTCCATCGCTGCCATCGCTCCCAGGTCTTCTCTGGTTCGTAGTGGTAACGCCTGATATGATATGCTAAACTGAATTGTTTAAAATAGAATTGTTTTTGATATTTAAACTATGTATTTATGGTGAACCGAATTGTTTAAAACAGAACTGTTTGTATGTTTAAAAATGGATTTGGCATTAAATAACCTACAATGGTTGATATGCCATGAACCCAAACAACAAAACGAAACAATAAATAAGAAATAATTAAATAAAACTAATTTATTTGAATTGAGGATCTTGAAAAAAAAAGCACATAAATAAAGAGATGATTTGAAAAGACTGGATCTTTGATTAATAATATTGCAATTAGAAATAATGCTAGATTCAATTATCTTTCTTTTTTTTTCTTTTTTTGAAACTGGAAACAAATGCTTATTATTTTAGAATTATTACTGATAGATAGAAATACTTAAACCCATTTAACTGTCTGCAAATTATTTTTATTAGACATGAATAGATATCCTATAACATTATGCACATAATTGTTTTAGATTAAAAGACCATTGTAGGTTATTTAATGTCTAATCCTTTTTATACATATATATTAAATATATGATTTCTAAAAACGTTTTTAGATAAAATTTCTAAACGAGCCTGAACTCATTTTTTTTTGCACACAGTTAAATGGTTTCAAGTATTGCTATTTAACTCAAACAATTCAATTAAAAATCAGTCTTTAGTTTGCACACAATTTAAGTGTCAAACAGTTTTATTTGACCCATAGATATGACCCTACCACTCCGAGCCAAAGTAGACCCGTGAGCGATATCAATGAAGGGGTAGTCTGCATTCTCCAAAGCTCCAGCATTACTGGAAATTCACCATCAGATTGTTTAGTGTCATCGCCAGGACACTCGTTGGAGGAGTCTTACCCCGCTGCAGAGATGCAGTCGGTGTATTCTGCAGACCCAGTTGACTGGGACAGTTAATAGAAGTTTAATTAAAAAATGCAATGGAATGTCGAAAATATACTTAGGATGACAATCAAAAATTTACCAATGCGTCAAATATCAACAATATATAACACATAGTAAAGTAAAGTTGGCGACCTTAGTCGAGGGTGACCCCAATTCTCCCTTTTCGATAGCTACTACACCAAGGTATTGGTGAGGGCGCTACTCCTTTCGCAGAATTGACCAATTTTACCCTTGATCCATACCTTATAATGCTGAGTGTTAAGCAAAGAGGCATCAATTATCCTTTTTGAGTCTTTGGTATGACTCGACTTGGGAATAAACCCAAGTCTCCTGGGCCATTGGCGAACACTCTAACCATTATGCCAATGTCCGGTATATATAACGCATAAAGAGTTGATATGCCGTCAAAAAAATAAACCAAATTAAAATTTCAAAGAACATGGGGCGCGAAATACCTTTTTCAAACATGGACTTTTCTATTTTTTGCAATCAAGTGTTGCTTTTATGTAAAAAGGCTCTATTGTTCAGAGCCATAGCCGATCCTATATATACATTTGTATAGTTGTAATCTCTCTATCTATCTATCTATGTGTGTATGTGTGTGCGTGTAGCGTTAATACCCTATATATATTTATATGGTATTAGCGCCACACACACATGCATACATATATGAGGTATTAGCGCCATATATAGATAAAAGTGTATGCGTGTGTGCGTGTGCGTGTGCGTATATATGTATAAAGATCCAATATATATTCGTCCTCTCGGCTGGGGCTGTAGATTAGACCGACTTCACCTCTACAGATGGGTAAGACGTCCACCCACCAACATGAGTACCTGTTTGCCGTGAATGGTTACCCATAAGGCTTGAGGACGAGATCCTGGTGGCAGAGCAGTTCGAACTTGACAAAGGAAGTGTTCATGTGACTGGAAACATTCATCTTTGGCCCTTATAAGGCTATACGGGCGGTCAGAGAAGCCTGATCCAAACAATTAACTGGTCATGTCAAGTTCAAGCATCTATATGATTGCTTCGACTGTATTCTTTAAATAACTTTTGTAACAAACCAGTAACCAATCTTTTTTTTATGTAAAAACATTAGGAGGCGGTGGGTGAGGGGTCAATTGTGCTGAAGTTAGTAATACTTGAAACCCTTGAATTATGTGCAAACAAATAATTAATCTTAAAAAGTGTAATTAATATTAGATAGCAATACTTGAAGCCATTTAACTGTATTCAAACAAATGAGCTCTAACTGGTTCAAAAATAAAGTTATCCATAAAATATTCTCTCAGAAATCATATATATATATATATATATATATATATAAACAGATTTGGCATTAAATAAACCACATGGCATAAATCACGATTAAACCAAACCAAACCAAACCGTACACACTCACACACACATATAGCGCAAATACTATATATATATATATATATATGGAGAAATGGTAGATTTTGGTGAATCTGGCAGGATGATAGAAATATGTGGAAAAGTAATATTTCGTTAGTCTGACGAAGTTCTTCTGTTAATAAAGAACGAAATATTTCTACTAAATCCATTGTAAGTGTTTAATTTATCCACTTTTCCGTTTATTTTTATCATATATATATATATATATATATATATATAATATATATATATATATATATATACACAAGGATGCATATATACATATAGTATTAGCGCTATATATATATATATAAAGTTAGAGAGAGAGCATTAATAATTTATATATATATATATATATATATATATATATACTATATATATATATATATATATATATTGACCTTGTGTAACAATCTGTTAATACAAAGGAGTCTGGTAAATACATTGACTGAATTATTGATTTTAACATGTCAACCCGTCCGGAGTTATTTTATGTCTTAAGGTTAAGGAATCGTGTTCATTGTACATTTATATTTGAATATGTTGCATAATAGTTTCTTTAGAGATTTCTTTCGTACAGCTATTTGGTTTCAAGTATTCCTGTCGAATACTAATACTTTGCACACAGTTGTATGATTTCAAGTATTACTTTCTACTTTTATTACTCATAAGGTTTCAAGTAATTATTTCTCTCAAATAACAGTCATTTATTAGCACACAGTGATATGGCAGCAAATAACTATTAATAATCCTTAGTAAACAATTCTAGTAACTATTCTAAAAAAAGGAAGTAAATTTGGCGACCTTAGTCAAGGGTGACCCGAAGGCTCCCTTTTCGATAGCTACTACACCCAGGTGTAGGGGAGGGCGCTACTCTATTCCTTGGATTGCTCCACTTTACGCTTGATCCGTACCTTATAATGCTTAGTGTTAAGCAAGGCAGCATCAAGTACCATTTTTTGAGTCTTTGGTATGACTCGACATGGGATCGAACCCAGGTCTCCCGGGCGATTGGCGAACACTCTACTCAAATTCAAATGATTTACAGTAATACGGTTCCAAGTATTCCTATCTAATACAAATAATTTTCAAACAGATCTATTTGATCGAGAGATGGCACCCTAACAAGTACTAACATTCTAGGTTAGAATGGGAGTAATGGTAACTCTAGAAGTAGAGCCTCACCATCAGTTGTAGTTTAGTGTCATGCACATTTTTTGCGGTGTCTTACCCTTTTGGAGGAGACACACTCAGCATATTCTAAATTCCGTCAACGGTGTGGTGAGAGATTGGGGACATTAAATGAAATACGACGATGTAGCTTCGCACTATATCTAAAGAGGATATTTAGAGGCGTTACGACCAATGAAAAAGTCTCTGGAAGATGTATGTTGAATGACAAGGGGAATATTTTTAAGGAAAATAACTTTTCATTCATTGTTCATTTCTGACTTAGAAAATACAGCTTGAGTCTCGATACTTTTTAAACGCTACCCATATTTTTTATTATGTTCGTGATATAGATGACGAATGAAGAAGAGGAAGTAAAAAGAAATAGATTTGAAGGAATAAAGGAAGGAAGGAAGCCAAGAAGGAAGGAAGGAAGGAAGGAAAGAGTAAAAAGGTAAGAAAAAAAGAAAAAAGAAAAAAGGAAAGAAAGAAAGACGGTGGGAAGGAAAGGTTGAAATAAGATAGGCAAGAAAGAAGGAAGCAAGAAACATAGAGGGATAGAACGAAAAGAAAAAAAAAGTCAGAAAAATACAAAAAAGAAAGAAGGCTGGAAAAAAAGAATTTTTTGAATAGAAAGGTTGGAAGTAAAGAATTAAATAAGGAAGAAAGAAAGAAAGAAAGAAAGAAAGAAAAGGGAAAGGGAAAAAGCCAGGAAGTCAGGAAAGAATGACTGAATAAAGAAAGGAAGGAAAAGATGCTCGAAGGGAAAAAGAAAGATAGAAAGAAGGAAGAAAGGAAAGAGAGCAAAATGTCAGAAAGGAAAGAGAGCAAAAAGTCAGAAAGGAAAGAATAGATATATAGATAGATAGATGGATAGATAGAGAGAGAGGCAGAAAGGACAGAAGAAAAATTGAAGGAAGAACGACTGGATGGTAAGAAAGAAAAAAGTAAGGAAAGTCGAAAGAAAGAAGGCAAATCGGAAAAAAAGACTGGAATGAATGAAGTAGGAAAGAAGAAAGATAGAAAGAAGAAGTAAAGAAAGAAAGGAGGAAGAAAAGAAGAGAGAGAAGTACTAAGAAAAGGGAAGAAAGAAACCTGGAAGAAAAGAAAAAGGCAGAGAGAGAAAAAAGAATGAAGAAAAGAAAAAGGCAGGAAACAAAGAAGAAAGAGAAGAAAGAAGAAAGGTAAGAAGGAAAGAAGGGAGGGGAAATGTAAAAAAAAAACAGGAAGAAAAGAATGAATAAAGAAAGGACGGGGAAGAAGAGCGAAGAAAAATAAAGATAGGAGGAAGGAAGGAAGGGAGGAAGGCAGGAAAGACGGATGGAAAGTAAGAAGAAGAAAGTAAGGAAATTCAAGGGAAAGAAGGAAAGACAACAAAGAAGAAGGTGGGAACGAATGAAAGAAGAAGAAGAAGAAGAAGAAGAAGAAGAAAGGTTGTGAGTGTACAGAAGAAGAACGAGAAGAAGAAAAGTAAGAATTGAGATGAGAGGATGAAAGTATAGTGAAAGACGAAGAAGAAGAAGATCCGAAATGAAAATGATTTATTCCTTGATGCCATTTTTAGCACTAAAACGCCGTTTTTAAATACCTTTAAAGAAGCTCCCAAAGCCGCAATCTTCAGACTCCAGTGTTTATTGTACGATGATATATGCCAGTCCTAATTTCTCAACGCACTGTAGCCAGGCGAGTTTATGAGAGCTTAAAATGTGACTCGTATCATTGGACTTGAGTCATTTTTCATTTCTTTTGATACAGAGATCCAAGTTACAAAATGCAAACAAACTGATAAAGCCATAGACCACAAAACAAAACAATCCAACATTAAAGAAAAAAAAAACACACCCTCCTACCATCTATTCTATTTTCCCTCCTCATCCCGCCAGTTATCCGTTTTCACTCACCATCTTGTATGTGTGTGTGTGTGAGAGAGAGAGAGAGAGGGAGAGAGAGAAAGAGAGGGGGCATATTTTAGTTGATATATGACTATGGATATATAAATGAGTATGTGTCTGTTTCAGAGAATACAAATGTGTGTGTATGTGTGTGTGTGTGTGTGTGTGTGTGAGAGAGAGAGAGAGAGAGAGAGAGAGAGAGAGACGAGGGAAGCTATATATCAGTTGATATATTACTGTAGGCATATATATGTGGGTATGTGTGAAGATATTAAGTTATTAGTGTGTGTATATGTGTCTATGTGTGAGTATGCATGTGTATGTTTATATATTAGTACATATATTAGTACATATTGGTATATTCATGATTATGTTTATATGTTTGAAAGAGTGTGCATTTAAGAGAGAGAGAGAGAGAGAGAGAGGGGGGAGCATATTTTAGTATTTTCTGTGGGCATATATATGAGGGCATATGGGTCCAAATTATAGTGTACATATACATGTGTATGTTTCTGTGTATTTGTGAGGGTGTTGTGTATAAAGATATGAGTACATGGCTTTCACATTCTCTTACAGAGAGAGATAGAGATAAATAGAGAGAGAGAGAGAGAGAGAGAGAGAGAGAGAGAGAGAGAGAGAGAGAATATGTAAGTGTTCGAGAGACAGAAAGAGATATGGAGAAGACCAAATTTTATAAAAACTTTGCTATATGCATCTATATGAGGGTATGCGAGTCAATATTTATAGATATATTAGTGTATGTATACATACCTGTGAGTGCGTGTGTGTATCTATGTCTACGTGTGTGTATGTGACATCATTTTCAGTAGATGAACTGGTCTATTAATTTCAGAGGCTTGCCATTTAATGAGGAGATGAACTCTGTTTTATCTGAGTTTACGGGGACACCAATGCCTCTTGCTGCCTGTTCCGGGCTATGCGGCAGAGATTCGGCTAGAGTTAGTATATCGGCAACCAAATATAACCAAAACATAATAGAGAAATGAACGAAAGGCTGCACCTTCTCCTTCTCTAGAAAGACGATCTCGAAATCACCAAGAACTATTGCGGTATAACCCTTACTGCTACTAAGGTTTATAATGCCCGGATTTTCAACCGCATCGGTGATGAAATTGAGAAAGTTCTTCGGAAAAATTAAAATGGTTTTTGGAGAAAGTGATCCACAAATTCTCAGATTCTGACAAGTCATGGAATCATCGAACCAGTTCGAACCAAAAAATCTTGAGGCAATACTCTTGTTTGTAATTTTTTCTAAAGAATTTGCTTCCATTCACAATGGAAATATGGAGCAAATACTTCTAGTATATGGTCTTCCCAAAGAAAATGTTATTGCTATAACGATGCTCTACAAAGGCACGAAGGCCATGGTTCATTCACCTGATGATAGCACTGATTTCTTAATATTGTCACCGGAGTCTTGCAAAAAGATGCATTGGCACCATATCTAATCATAATCTGCCAATAGATAAAATAATTGAAAGTAGTTTCTCACTTAAAACAACAAGCATGTATATATATATATATATATATACATGCTTGTTGAATGTCCAAAGAAAGAATAAACATATATTTTAAAATAAGTAGGCCCACAAAGAGATCTGTATTTTTTAAGATATCTTTAAAAAATACAAATCTCTTCGTAGACTTAAACACACACACACACACACACACACACATATATATATATACAGGGCCCAATCAGGTGCTGCCACTCCTATCAATGGTTCAAATTTGACATTTAAACTGAGTGCAAACAAGTAACTTATGCGAAATTGAATTGTTTGAAATAAAACTGTTTGCTCATTGACCTTGTGTCGCATCCTGCCCGTGCGGATGGGTTGGTATATATATATATGGAAGTAAATAATGGCTTGTAATCCGACAATATATAAAGAAAAATTGACAACAAGGTAATCCAAGTAGAAGGAGAGATTTAATGAGAAGCAAAGTCAACACTTTTTCTTGTCATAAACGGCCAACTTTTTTATGTTATACAAATTTTCCCTAGGTTTTAAATATTTTGCATTTTTTACACATCCATCGTTGATTTAACATCACTAATATTCTCTCTCTTAGTCTTGATGATGGTTCATTAGAACCGAAACGCTATAGTGTCGACTTTGCATCTCAATAAATCTCTCCTTCTACTTGGATTACCTTGTTATCAATTTTTCTTTATATATATATATATATACACACACGTGGGTCGATCAAAAATTTTTAAGCCTCATAGAAGAAGTTGGAGAAACAAGGCAATTTTTCACTATTTTTCCCTATAGTTGCCCTTAACATCAATGCACTTGGTCCAACGGTGTTCAAGCATTGCAATCCAATCCCGAGAGAAGGTGGCATCTTAGTTCTCCCAAATGCTTCTCTACAGCCCATATGACCTCATAAGTTAGTAAAGTTGGCGACCGTAGTCAAGGGTGACCTGAAGTCTCACTTTTTGATAGCTACAACACCAAGGTATAGAGGAGGGCGCTACATTTTTCCCTGGGTTGCTCCACTTTACCCTTGATCCTTACCTAATATTGCCGAGTGTTAAGCAAGGTAGCAGCAAGTACCATTTTTGGGGTCTTTGGTATGACTCGTCATGGGATTGAATCCAGGTCTCCCGGGCCATTGGTGAACACTCTAACCATTATGCCAATGTCCGGTGATGACCTCATAATTGTTTCCAAAATAGTGACTATGTAGTTGGGATTTAAGTTTAAAAAACAAGAAAAAGTCAAATGGAGCTAAGTCTGCGGAGTAATTTAGAATGGGGGTAACAATTCAAATCGTCAGTTGATTGCATCAGTGTGAATGGGGGCGTCATCCTGGAGCAAGAGCACACTTACGCTCAGCTTTCCTCTTCGTTTACTTCACTTGTCTTAATTCTGATGCATAGTACTGTCCATTAATATTTTCCCTCTTTTCCATCATGGTTTCGTTTTCAAATAAAAAAAAGTAAACAGAAGCCATCAAATTGCCAATAGGCGCTGTCTACTTGAATTTTTTCTGGTGTGGAAAATCAAAATGTTTCCACTGTTTGTTTTGAATGTTTGATTTAGGTTCGAAGCGGTGAGCTCAACTTTAATTTTGAATTACTAATAAAAATTCTTGCGGTTAGCCGAGAAGTGATTTAGAAGTGTTCTAGAAATATCAACCCTTTTCAGCTCATGTTCTGAGATCAGCATTCTGGAGACCCATCTTGCAGACATCTTGCTCATCTCCACGATCTCAGTGTGGACTAAACCAGAACTAATTTCTATAGACTCAGCTATCAATTCAGCACAGTCTATGACGTCTATCATACAAAACCATACAATGAATGGCATGAACTTTTTCGTCAGTGGTTGAGGTTTTTGGACGACCCGACCGAGAGTTTTGTTCTGTACTATCCATGTTCGGCTTGAACTCCGTAGCTGACTTCTTCACGGTTGCTTCACATTTTGCTTTTGCAAATAAAACGTATTTCCAGCTACATGGAATTTCTATTTGTGCTTAACTAGGCTTGATAATTTTTTAACACAAAAAATGGTTACCACAAGGGAAAAAAATTGAGATACATTGTAGATGGCATCCAGTGTCCGTACAGAACAGAAGAATTTAATTTTCTGCTGAACAACAAACACTGGTGTCCATGTGTAGGAGTCCATAAGAGAATCCTTATTTTTGCAGCAGTGCCCAACATGTTTTATTCGTTTTACTTGGATGTTTTGTGATATGGGTTGTTAGTAGCCGTACAGCAGCTGTTTTGTAGGATGCTGTTTCTGGATTTGTTCAAAACAGTACGTAACATTCTTGTGTCATTCCCATCTAGCTTTTTCTCTTGGCGATTCGTTAAAGTCCAAGTGGTGCAACCATGCAATAGTACCGACTAATTTACGACTTGGAAGAAATTCCGTTTTATTTTATCAGAGAGATTTCCATATGGTCGTTAACCTGTCAATAGCAGTCCCTGCGTGTTGACGTCACTTTCAGTTGATGATATTTTGCTACCGAGGTATATGAACTGGGCTACAAATTTCAGAGGTTTTTTTTTAAATTATAAATGATAAGAAAGGTTGAAGAAAGTTCTAATATAAGAAACATGTGTATCCTCAATAGATGTTTGTGAAGAGTGATAGTATGAAACGTTGTTTACCTGGGAAAAAATATAATAACTTCCATTAGAAAATCTGGGGCAAAAAACACCTAAAAAAATTTTTTTTTAATTTTTGATGTGTAAACTATTTGCGTATGTACAATTCTCATGAGCTTCTTCGATCCCGGAATTGACCCGCAGACCTTATCATATAATATACAACTGATATTTTCTGTAGAACTAGCTAGGTATCAGTCTGTGTTAGCAAGTTATCATGTGTCAATATACGAAAACATCCAGCTTTTGAGGCGCTTGTGGTGTAATGGTTATTGTCATAGGAAATGGAAACGGCGACCTGCGTCCAAATCCTGAACGAAGCTGTTTGCATTTCACAAAGCGTATGAGAAAGGTATGTATCAACTGGTTGGATTCAAAAATTTTAAGAATAGGTTCTCTCACAACAGACCACACTCACTAACGACAGGTACTTTCGTAAGAGGTTTCACTAACGACAGTTTTTCTTACTGCAGGTCTCATTAACAACAGGTTCGCTCACTACAGGTCTCACTGACAACAGATTTTCTTACTAACAACAGGTTCCCTCACTACAAGTTACACTAACAACAGATTTTCTTACTAACAACAGGTTCTCTCACTACAAGTCTCACTGATAACAGATTTTCTAACTTACAACAGGTTCTCACTCTACAGGTCTCACTAACAACAGATTCTCTAACTAACAACAGGTTCTTTCTCAATAGGTCTCACTAACCAGAGATTCTATCACAATAGGTTTCACTACCAACAGATTTTCTCACTACAGATCTTATGAACAACATGTTCTCTCATAACAGATTTCACTAACAACAGGTTGTCTTATAAAAATAATAAACAGTGTTCCATTAAAATAAAATAAAACTTGCTTGAATATACATATATATATATATATATATTAAATTAATATATATATATATATATATATCAAAATTCTCACCGAAAACACAATATTAGAACATCAAAATAACAAGCAAAAGCTACAGATTCTCGAGGCACTCCATATTAGGAACATACAACCCAAACTTAACAAAATTAATTTTGAAACCAGTGCTAATGTACTTAAATGTCTTTAGCTACTGACTCTGTTTATAGAAACAAATTCAAAAGTAAACGCTACACACTGCAACGTCACAGACACTCTTCTTCTTACAAAGTAGTAATGTACATACAAAAGTTACATCACTTTTGTGATAGATCCTCCCCTGATGATGGCCCAAAGTCGGGCAGAAAGTACTTGGGAAATAAATAATTATGGAAGATACATCAACCAATTCCCGCCGAATATTATAAAATCAACACGGCAATATGAAAGGAACAACAAAAAATATGTAGACAAAAAATTTCTATTATGTTCGACGAAATATGTATTAATGAAGAAATACTGCCAATATATATATATATATATATATATATATTTATCCCACAAAACGGCCGAGAAACTCAGAATTAAAACATCTCAATTAAACAACGTATATATATATATACCGGCCTATTGGGTAAAGGGTTTGCCAATTGCCTGAGAGACCGAGGTTTTATCCCAGATCGAGTCATATCAAAGACTCAAATATCTGTTTCTTGATGCTGCCTTGCTTAACATTCAGCATTATAAGGTACGAATCAAGGACAAAGTAGAGCAATCCAGGAAAAGGAGAAGTGTCCAACCCTACACATCCGTATAGTAGCTTATGAAAAGGAAGCTTTCGGTTCCTCCCCGACCACGGTCGCCAACTTTACACGAATGTATATATATATATATATATATATAATGGAGGCGCTCGTTAATAATGGTTACTGGCGTAGAAAATGGACGCTACGACCCAGAGTTCACATCGCGTCGAAGCTTTTTTGGTTTCACATAGCGTAAATACTGTTCAGTAAGGTATGAATCCTATTATTCTCCCTCTAGGTAAATAGTAGGGCGGACTAAGCTCTTTAAATTTGGTTTGGTCACCGATCTAGAAGGAAAACTGAATTCAAACCTGTTAAACTCCACTTAAAAAATGATCATGTCGCATCCTGCTCGCGCAGAATGACTGGGTTATATATATATACATATATATACACCCACACGTTAATAAGTGTTTGTGTGTGTGTGTGAATCTCTCTCTCTCTCTCTATATATATATATATATATATATACCATACAACGTATTAATACACACACACACGCACCCATATATATATATATTTTTTTAATAAACTGCACATACGTATGAAGACACACACACATGCACACACACGCACACTCACACACACACACACACATATATATATTTATAAGGTAATTTCCTGTGATGTATTGGTTTAAAGATATGCCGCCTCCTTGTTTTTTGAAGGGTTTTGTAAGATTAAATCCAAGATTGACGTCTTATCTTTTGAGAAACAGACTGGTCGTTTTACTCGGTGGGGTCATTTCGACTACTCGAAGCCAGATAATCGTCTGCGCGTGCGCACTGGCCACCAACAGCAGATCAGATTACTAACTTGTTTCTATAAACAGACTCAACCACAAACACACTTCACTTCATCTTTCTAGTCTCGACGCTCTTTTACATCGTTCCTGTCTGTTTACGCACAGATTTTAATGTAAAAACACTACGTCTTTCTTTTTATCATTTTTTCTGATTTGTTTTTTTTTAATTCTAGATTATTTCATCTACTTTTTAATGGTATCATATATCTGTCTATATTTTGTGAATTTCGTATATGAAATATTGTAATTAACTTTTAATGTTTTTTGTTTTTCTTTTCAAATTTTTGTAGTTTTATTTTTATAGCAAAATCCGTCTCTCAAACGTGGAACGCTTCGAAAATAATGCCTCCTATTTTTTTTTTTCACTGAAATTAGAAAATGTAGTGGGAACACCATAACACCTCTAGATAGAGCAAGTTTCATAATTAATGAATAAATGAAGTAATTGTTGTTGCTCCTAACATTTATTCAAATTAATTTCACCCTTATAAAAGGATTACTTGTGTATATGTCGAGTTTCCATTTACGGTGATAAAATCAGTAAATTAAGGATGTAAAGCAATAGCTGTGGTTCCTTGCATTTGTTTAAGTTAATTTCAATCTTATAAACTGATTACTCGTGTATAGGTCGCGGTTCCATTTCGGGCCACAAAATCATTGATTTAAAGTAATGAAGCATAATTTGTTACTTCTTGTCATTATGTGAATTAATTTCAACATAACAAAATTATTTATATAGGGCAAGTTTTCAGCTACCAAATTACTTTTCCACAAATTCTTCACCATCGTCAGCGCATTTTCGTCAGCGTTAAATAAGTGTATTTCTGCCGAGATTCTAAGAGAGTAACAGCGAAAATAACACCCTGGTGTTTCATTATGTTGTCTTGTCATTGAGACAACTTATCCCGGGCGCCTTAGGCCATTGGGAATGACCTTCCTTCCTTTGCCACACTGAATTCCTTCATTAAGTCATCTTGAACGGCCTCTCTTACTAATATACAATATAATGCCAGTGCTAATTTGGTATGCGATCCACGTGTCATGAAGCTATTTTCGTAGACGATTTACCCTCTATATTGTGATCTACGTCAAGAAAAGTTAGACTTTTCTCTTTTTATTATCAAGAGACAAGGTAAATACTTGTTTTGGTTTAGAGAGAATGCCTGCTTAGAGAGTCTGAAGAATGAATGAGTTTCTCTATTAGTCTCGACTCAACAAGGCATATGTGATAACAGTACACATCATTTCGGCATAAACCCCAGTCTTGATGGCCGACTTGCGAACTCTTCAGGGATTTTACCTGCTAATTGACATCTAAAGAATATCTAAAGAACCCTTAATATGTTAGCTAAGAGTTTTACAGTAAAATTATTGACGAGACGAAAGTAATGGCATTTCTACGAAAATCTTTTGGCTGAAGTTCAAATTGACCCATAGATAAAATTATTTAAGATTTACGTCATTTTAAGTAATCTTTTTATCAATAAATAAATAAATAAATTTTAAGAATAAAGATTTATATATGAATGGTAATTATTTTTTAAAACAATGTATATGTGGAAGGTTTTATTTAAACCATAATATATATATGAAACATGCAGATCACCTTGGCTTGCAGATCACCTTGGCTTGCAGATCACATACGAAAGTAGAACTTGACTCTTGTAGATCACCTTGGCTATGTAGATCACATACGAAAGTAGAACTTGACTCTTGTAGATCACCTTGGCTGTGTAGAGGTGCCCGTGGTGTAATGGTTATCGTCGCAGGATATGGACACGGCGACATGAGTTCAAATCCTGGACCTGACTGATTGCATTTCACATAGCACTAATACCCTTGGGAAAGGTATGAATCCAAATATACTCCCTCCAGCTATGGGTAAATAGTAGGACAGACTAGGTTCTTCAGCCTTGGTGAGGCAACTAGTCTAGGAGAAGGAAAATTCTGAAATCAAACCTGTTAAACTCCGCTTAAAAATTGACCATGTGTCATATCCTGCCCGAGCGGAGGGGTTGGTAAATATGACCTTGGCTGTGTAGATCACGTACGAAAGTAGAATTTGACTCTTGTAGATCACCTTGGCTATGTAGATTACATACGAAAGTAGAATTTGACCCATGTAGTTCACCTTGGCCATGTAGATCGTATACGAAAGTATTACCATAATGCTTTACTCCACAATGGACGGATGTCAGAGAGACCACTTGTGACCACTTGTGATCTTATCGACATTTGAGATCCAAGGAACACCCATTTCTGGGCAAATGCCGTGCCTCCAAGCTCACGCTTATCAAGACCGGAAAGGTCTTCTTAGCATCTTCTTTCCAGAAATATCGTTCTTGTCATATTGTGTACATATCCAACTTTAGAAAGTAAGACGTAACGTGTGTCAATTCGTCTCGATATTCGGCATTTCTTGGCCAACTTTGGAAGGGCGTATTTAATAGATCTCTCGGCGCACAATGACAGTCAGAAGGAAGAACTGAAAGTCTGTAAAGGACGTTAAACTAGATGTGTAAAACACACACCTCAGCACTTTTCCCCCTTCCACATAAGTATATATCTAAATGTTTATGATTTTAGAGTATTCAGACTACTGTGTCCATCGTTACTGTTATTTGCCCAGTCAGCTGGGGGTATAGAATACACCCACTGCATCTCTGCAGACGGGTAAAACCCCACCAACGAATGTCCTGTATATGACACTAAACAATCTGATAGTGAGGTTCCAGTGATGCTGGAGCTTTGGGGAATGCAGAGCATCCCTTCATTGCCATTGCTCCCAGGTCCACTCTGCTCAGAGTGGTAGCACCTGATAGGGCCCTATCTCTGGGTTAAATTGAACTAAATTGCGTACTTATGCTAAACTGAATAGCTTAAAATAGAAATGTTTTTAACAATTAAACTGTGTACTTACATTTAAACTGTGTACTTATGCTAAACTGAATTGTTTGGAATGGAACTGTTTTTGACATTGAAACTGTACTTACGCTAAACTGACTTGTTTTATTTAGAACTGTTTTGACATTTAACTGTGTGTAAAGAAAATCTATGCTTATACCAAACTGAATTGTTTGAATTAGAACTGTTTGACTAAACTGAATTGCTTGAAATAGAAATGTTTTTGACAATCAAACTGTTTACCCATGCTAAACTGAATTGTTTGAAATAGAACTGCTTATTTGTATAAAGATGGATTTGGCGTTGAATAACCAACAAAGGTTGATATGCCATAAAACCCAAACAACCAAACCATTTACTGTTATATTCGCAACGTTTCGGCCAACACGTCCTTCGGCCTTCTTCAGATGTTACTTATTGAACTCAGGATATAGAATTATCGAACTTTATCTCAGAAATTTAGACAAATAGCATATCTTAAGTTTTAATTATTTTCAGGTGAATTTTATAACTATTTTCTAAACAAACAAACAAACAAACAAGAACAAATTCACAAATTACAGGTGTACATTACTTTTGTATATCATATATATATAATTGCATCACACACACACACACACACACATATATATATTTGATTGAACATTGTAGACATTTCTTGTCAACATATTTTTTTGTTAATCCTTTCGAGTTGCCGTATCGATTTTATGATATTCAGCAGGAATTGGTTGATGTACTTGGGAAATAACTAATCATGAATGGTTTATCAACCGATTCCCGCTGAATATCATAAGATCGATACGGTAACTCGAAAGGATTAACCAAAAAATATGTAGACAAAAAATGTCTATAATATTCAAATAAATATATTTCAATGAAGAAATGCTGCCTATATATATATATATATATATTCTGGATTTGCTGGACTGAATAATATTATATATATATATATATATGGTTAGAATTTATTGCTAAAACCGTTTTAAATCGGTAAAATACAGTTACATATGTACAAAACTGCAGGACAATATAATAAACTCACGACTCTGAGTTTCACATAGCCGATCTTTAGGTGAGTTTCTTTCGACTAGTTTGTTGAATTCCAAGTGAATTAATATGTAAACAAAACAAATGTGATAAATCAGCGTCTAAAATTCCTTCGCTTACGTTAGTTTCCACGTGGTTGCGCGGTAGAATTTGAGTCAGCTTGTTTTCGATCCCAGTTTCGAGAATCTCGCGTGTCTCACCTCACTGAAGAGTTGGGATACAACGAAACAGTCTGTGGATGACTATATATACATATATGCTCTCTCTCTGTGTGTTGACAGAAAGATAGAGGGAGATAGAAAAGCTTATATCTATATGCATTCGCTCTGTAACAGATTTATATATAAATAAAGTCTAGTTTTATGATATGTGAGAGTGTATGTGTAAGTTTGTCGGTCTCTAATTAAAAGAGGAAAGAAATTTTCTAATTTAAAAAAATGGTAAACAGAAGATAAGAAAAGATATTTTTGTAGTTGTTTGTGGTATTTTTTTATTGAGTGGGTGATGAGAGGTGCCTCGTCCTTTTCTTTCTATTTCGTTGCAATTCTTTTTATTCTTTATACGCTATTTTTTTCTTTTACCGTAGCAGCCATTTTAACTCTCATAACGTTAAAGTGTTATATATCAACGCCGTATCTGATGTTGTCTGCTTTTGATTGTTACTGTTGCCTTGTTTTTTGTTTATTTTTCTTACCCCTTTTTTTTTGCAGATTCTTTGATCAATTGCCGCCTCCCCATATTTTTTTGAGAGAGGAGTGTGTCGATGACTACTTTACACTACAGGCAGAATGCTTCAGTCAATAGAGGTTTTTCACCTTTATCTTATTTTTAAAAAATTGATTGTTTTTTTATTCACATTGATTTATCTTTTCAATTGATTTTTTTTTTCTCTTTATCGTTTATTTCTTTGTCGTTATTGCACTTTTTATTCTTCGTTTTTCTTCTCTTCTCTTCTCTTTCTCTTCTTCCTTGTCTATTTTTTTCTCTTTTTATATCGTTTTTTTTCTATTAAAAAAATCTTCTTCACATTCTTTTTAATCGTTCTCTTGTTTTTCGCATCATTTCCACTTTTTTTACTCTTTTCTTTTTTTTGCTTTTTTTCCCTACGTTTTTCTTTGTACACTTTTCTTCCGTCTCACTTTTTTGTTTTTCTTCCTCCATCATTCTTTTTTTTTGTCTTTCTTCTTTCGTTTTTCTTTTTCTTTTTCTTTTTTTTTCTTTCGTTTTTCTTTTTCTTTTGATGTTCTTCTTTCGCTTTTCTTTTTTTATCTTTTTTTCTTTCACTTTTCTTTTCTTTTCTTTTCTTTTTCTTCTTTCGTTTTACTTTTTCTTTCGTTTTCTTCATTCACTATCTTTCTTTCATTTTTCTTTCGTTTTTTCTCGTTTTCTTTTCTTTCGCTTTTCATTCTTTCTTTCTTTCTTTCATTTATTTTTCTTTCTTTCTTTCGTTTTTATACATTCGTTTTATTTTTTCTTTCGTTTTTCCGTTTTTCTTTTTTGTTTTTGTTTTTCCATTTTTCTTTTCTTTCTCTTCTTCTTTCGTTTTTTCTTATTTTTTCGTTTTTATTCATTCATTTTACTTCTTATCATGTTTTCCTTTAATCGTTTTTCTTTACATTTTCTTTCATTTTTTCTTTCTTTTTCTTTTTCTTTCGCTTTTATTCACTCGTTTTACTTCTTTCGTTTTTTTTCTAACTTTTGGTTTTCTGTCGCTTGTCTTTCGTTTTTCTTCCGTCTTTTTTTTTATTTTCTTTCGTTTTTCTCTTTCTTTTTCTTTCGATTTTCTTTTATTTTTCTACTTTCATTTTCTTCTGTTTTTCTTTTTCTTATACTTTTGTCTTTTTTCTTTCATTTTTCTTTCGATTTCCTTTTTCTTTCTTTTTTCTCAATTCTTTTTCTTCTCTCTCTCCCTCTCTCTCTCTCTCTCTCTCTCTCTCTCTTTCTCTCTCTCTCTCCTTGTTTCTCAACTTTTTCTTCTCTTTTACGCTTTTTTCCTTCTTTCACCTCCTCTACATCTTCTCTCTTTCTTTCTTCTTTTCCTTTTTCGACTCATATTTCTTTTCTATCTGTTCTTTCTCTTTCAATACAGTTTCTGACCTTTTCGTTTTTTTTATTTTTAAGTGCAACTGATTTGAATTTAGAGATTTTCTTTTCCTTGACTGGTTGCCATAGAAAAGGTTAACGAGCCCAGTCTCCCCTACTATTTACCTATAACTGGGTGGTGGAGGAGAATAGTTGGATTCACCTTTTTTCCATGAATATTAGCACTATGTAAAATTCAAAGAGCCTTGTCCAGGATTTGAACTCGATTCACCGAGCCCATTTTATAAGACGATAACCACTTTGTCAGAAGTGCAGCTTCCTTTGTATACTTCCTTATTTTCGTTCTCTCTTTTAGCACTGATATTTTCTTTTATTTCTATTTTCCCACTCTTCATTTTTATATCAACTCTTTTTCTTTAGTCTCCCCCTCTTCTTGACTTTCTCTCAATTCCTTTTTCTCTCATCTTCTACAATGTCTTTTTTTCGTTCTTTGTTTATTTAAAAAAAAAAAAAAAACGGTGCAAAATGTTGATTTTTAGCCCAGTCAGTTGGGACTTTAGAATACGCCGACTGCATCTCGACTAAGGGGTAGGACCTCCACCAAACGAGTGTCTGACCGGAGTGGTAATAAATTTTAGGGTCCTATCTATGGGTTAAATACAATTGTTTAATCATTTTATCTATACTTGAAGCCATTCATCTGAATGCAAACAAATAACTGATGTTACATTGAATTATTAGTATAACACAGCAATACTTGAAACCATTTAACCGTGTACAAATGAGCTCTGACCTGTTTAAAAAATGTTACCGATAAACGATTCGTTTACACATCATATATGTTTAATATTAACTATTAAACATATATGATTTGTGAATGAATAGTATGAACAGGATTTGGCATTAAATAACCTACAGGAGTTGATATGAAATAAAAACATAACCAATCAACCAACCAACCTACTTTGCCCAGTCGGCTGAAGCTATAGAATACACCCACTCCATCTATGCAGAGGAGTAAGACCCCCACCAACGAGTGTCCTGGATATGACACTAAACAATCTGATGGTGAGGTTTCCTTAATGCTGGAGCTTTGTGGAATGTGGAGTACCCCTTCATTGCCACCGGTCCCAGGTCCACCCTGGCCCGGAGAGGTGGAACCTGATAGGGTCCTATCTATGTGTCAATTAGAACTGTGTACTTATGCATAACTGTATTGTTTGAAATAGAACTGTTTTGATATTTAACAGTGTGTAAAAAACAAACAAAAGAAAACTATACTTATACTAAACTGAATTGTTTGAAACTTTCATCAAATGACTTAATTTGGCGTTAAATGACCCAAAAACGGTTGATACGCCGTAAAACAAACAAATCAATCAATCAATCAATCAATCAACCAACGTACTGATTTTATCTTTATTTCACTTTTCTTTTAAATTATATTTTTACTGGTTTTCTATTAGACTGACGGAGTCCCATGGCGTATCGGCTTAAATGCAGGACGGTGTCCTCGAGGTAAGCGAGTTCGAACTCCAGTCACGCTATTACACTTACTTTCGGCCAAATATCCTTAGGAAAGACAGAAAGCTTTTTATTCCCCCGAGCTACGGGTTAAATAGTATCATTGTTCTTTTACAAGGATGCCTCTGGCTTTAAATAACTCATGAAGGTTGATATGCCATAAAATAAAATGAAACCTTTTTATGCCAACAATAAAATGCCTTGGAATAAACTGTAATATATCTATCTGAAAATTCTTCTTCTTCTTCTTTCACATTCCCTAATTTCTTTTCTCCCTCTTTCTATACCTCCTACATCTGATCACCTCTCCTGTTGCCGCGTAAATTTTCTTTTTTCTTTTCCTTACTTGTATCCACTTCCCCTTCCTTCTCCCCCTTTTTCCTTGTTTCTATCGTATCTCCCACCATCACTCATTAAATCTAACCTCTTCCACCTCCTTATTGTTTTCCTCCTCTTTTTTTCGACTCTACCGCCTGTACTCGTTCTTCTTCTTCTTCTTCTTCTTCTTCTTCTTCTTCTTCTTCTTCTTCTTCTTCTTCTTCTTGCGCTTTTCCCTCCTCTGTTTGTATCTCAAAATCCCAAAAATTTTATTTCTCTCATTCTCTTGGGTTGTAAGGTCAATTTCCTTGCACAGTTCTCAGTGGATCACCTCCCCCCCCATCTAGTCGTGTCTAGTTGTATATTCCACAGTTGGCTTTGTTCGTTTACAATGGGATTAATCGTTTCATCTTTCTCCACATAACTTAGCTGTTATTCTGTTGTGAATTATCGATTTTCGCTTTAAGATAGTTGGTCGTAATGGCGTTGTTTTGTGCTGCTATTAGAAGAGAATCATTTACTTTTTTGAGATTTCCTTTTCGCAGCCACATACAGATCTTCTTATGTGCAATCTCGGCAGTTTGTTGCTTGAAATATCCATAGAATTGGGTTTTTTTCTTATTTCTGTTTCCTAGTTTTTATTGTTTTTCTGTTAGTACTTTACTTGCCATTACTGTTACTGGCTGCTGCATTTAATCTTTCCGCATTATTTTTAATATGTTCTCAGAGCCCTTGTATGCATCAACACTGTCCTCAATGCTGGTGAGTCGTCCTCCTTCTTTTCTTGACACTTGTCCATGTCATTTCTAGGATATTATCATTATTATCATTGTAAGTTTTTCATTCCAATCCTAACTGCTAATTTTTCACCGAAGTCTCAGTGATATTAAACCTTCGAGGGTCTTCGGGACTCTTCTCAGCATTCTAACTGATTTCAACTGTGCTGTTGTCTGTATGGTATCAATTCTCTTTTTTTAATTTCCAGTTCCTCCAGTACTTTTTCCAGGACTCTGAGGACCGTTCCAAGTGCACTAATTACAATTGGTATCACTGTCACCTTCATGTTCCCCTAGCTTTTCCAGTCCCCTGGCAATATCCGAGTATTTATCTATTTTTTTCGCTTTTTTTTAATTCCCAGTTCCCCCAGTACTTTTTCTAGGTATCTGGTGACCATTCCAAGTGCACCAATTACAATTGGTATCACTGTCACCTTCTTGGTCCCTTTGGTGTTTCAGTTCTCTGGCAAGATCCGAGTATTTATCTATTTTTTTCGCTTTCCCTTTTTGATTTCCAGTTCCTCCAGTACTTTTTCCAGGCTTCTGGGGACCGTTCCAAGTGCACCAGTTACAATTGGTATCACTGTCACCTTCATGTTCCCCTAGCTTTTCCAGTCCTCTGGCAATATCCGAGTATTTATCTATTTTTTCGCGTTTTTTTATTCCTAGTTCCTCCATTACTTTTTCCAGGTCTCTGGGGACTATTCCAAGTGCACTAATTACAACTGGTATCACCTTCACCTTCATGGTTCCTTAGCTTTTTCAGTTCTCTGGCAAGATTCGAGTATTTATCTATTTTTTTAGCTTTCTTTTATTTTCACTTTGCTGGAACATCAAAATCCACTAGATGAGAAATTATTTCCTAATTGCTAATTAAAACCATGTCAGGACATCTTGTATGATTATATGATCCGTTTGTGTCTCAAAGTCCTTGAAAATTCATCATTAAAAATAGTTACTTGAAACTACAATTGTTTACTAAGATTATTATATTCCTTGCGAGTTTTTCACATCAGCGTTTGCAGGTAGTCTTTCATTGGAATCTGAGTAACTGGAAGTCTTCTCAAGTCTCCAGGACTTTCCTCAGTATTCTGATCGATCTTAGTCATGCTGTAGTTTAGATGTCCTCGGCACCTCTTCCGATTTCGAACTCTTACAATCTCTTTAATAAGTTTTTTGAGACGGTTCCGATCGCTCCATTTATAATTGGTGTCACTTTCATATGCCATAACTTTTTTAATTCTCTGGCAAGGTTCAAATACTTGCCTCTCTTTTCGTTTTCTTTGATTTTCCCTAAGTAGTCAGTTGGGACAGCAACATCAACTATTCGGCAAATTGTCTTTCTTCTAATTCTCTTTTTCTTTTTTGTTAAATTTTGCCTAGTCTGGTCTTCTGGCCGGGATTTGGTGATCTGTTTGTATCTCAAAATCTCAGAGAATTTTCTCTCTCATTTTCAAGGATGGATTTTGATTTGTGCATAGATGATTTGTTCGCATGGTCGAATTTCAGTTTCTTGCACAATTCCTAGTGTATTATCTTTCTGATTTAATCATGTGTAGTTTTGTACTCCTTTCGTGCTATTTTGCTTCATTCGCTTATTATGTGATTAATTTTTTCGTCTCTATCATCACATGACCTACACTTGCTATTCTGTTATGTCTTATCTATTTTCACTTTAACATAGTTGGTCCTCATGGCGTTGTTTTGTGCTGTCATTGTTGTATAGCCATAATAATAATGATAATCGGCGATTGAGGATTTCGGATAGAAACGGGTTTATTTCTTTCTGCTTTCAGTCCTTGGCGACACGAGGAGAGAGACACAATTCATAAAGGACTATGCTAACTATACTAGGCTGACCCCGCCCCATGCACGGCACATCTTGTAGCGTCTAAGATCCGATCTCGTCTCTGCAGGTCGAAATCCAAACAGATCAAATCAGATCAGATCCGAAAAATCCAACTGCGCGGTTTGATGGTCAAACTTCAACTCGCCGTCTTTTTCAAAATCCTCAAATTCTCAGGACTATCACTTCCGGGTATAACGTCAACCACCCACTTAATTCTCTTCAACGGCCGTCCAACCCCATTTCCTGTCTGAGAGTTCATTATGACAGATGATGATTGCCATATTCTTTCCGCGCGGGCATGCGAGTGCATCGTTTGACTATAAAATGAACCAAGAAACACCGAATAGTTTAAGGACTTATTCAAATTAAATGATAAAATATAATAGTGAAAAATGATTAATGTAATTAATCATTACCTTAATTATATAACATTATTAGAAGATCCTCAGTTTTTCTCTTAAAATTTTCTTTTTTAGCCATGTCCAGATCTTCTCATGTGAGAATTCGTTTGTTTGTTGCTTGAAATATCCATACAGTTATTTTTCTTCTCATTTCTGTTTCCTAGTTGTTGTTCTGTTGATCTTTATGTTTTCTGCGCAGTTTCTGGTTGTTGTAATTAGTCTTTCTTTGCTCAGACTATATGTACCTCGAAAAGAATGAGTAAGAGGACATACCAGCACTGTAGAAAGCGTGGATGCATCAATCATCATAATGACGCATCTACGCTATCTTCAATGCTGGCGAGTCCTCTTCCTCCTTCTTTTTTGACACATATAGTCAGTCAACGTCATTTCTAAGATGCATCGTCATTAGTTTTGCTGTTCTTTGGTTCATTTCTTGAAGTTCTTGCCTCGTCCACTTCAAGAATATCTTAAGAGGGAGACAAGCCCAGGTGTTTATCCCTTTGATGAAATTGCCGCTATGTAGTTTGGTTTCGAGTAGTTTTCTCGTTCTCCTTAGATATTATTTAAATTTTTTTTTCCATCTCCATTTACTTGATTGTGTCCGCTTCCACTATTTCTAAGAACTTGTAAGCTTCCTTTTCTCCGAACGTTCTGATATTTTCTTGATTTGGCCGTTCTATTCCTTCCGTTCTTTGTCTTTTTCCGCTTCTTATAATCACAATGGCACATTTTTCTAAGCCAAATTCCATCTCTATTTCCTGTCTGTATATTCTTATTGTTTGTATTTGAGTCTCCCAATTCTTTTTCATTTTTTGCAAACAGTTTAATGTCGTCCATGTACATTGGGTAGTTAGTCTTTTCTTGCGATTTAGTAAATTTGTATCCCCCCCGTGCATTTTCAAAGTATATGATTGAGTGGTATCATCACTATTACAAATAGTAATGGTAAAAGCTCATCTCCCTGAAAGGTACTCTCTTGATATTCACTTCAGTTAAAGTTTTCCCTCCTGCCGTCAATTTCACTTTACATTTTTTCATGGCTTATGTGATGAACTTTATGACTTTATCGGATATCTTGTACATTTTTGTCAGTTAATTATTCAGTTTTGCGGGATCATATATTTGGCCTTTTTGTTGTCAGTTCACGCCATAGCTACATTTTCCCCTTGTTTTGCTCTCCTTGAAGATATATTGGTGTAAAATAGATTACCTGTTTCTCTATTTCCCTTTTGGTATCCTTTCTGTTCTTCGGGAAACGGTCCATGGTTTATTTGCGAGTAATAAATCTCTTCTCTAATTTGTGCTGATAGTATTTTCCACACCATAGGTAGATACGTTATCATTCTATAGTTGCTGGGAGCAGTTCCATTTTTTTTTTTTTTTTTTTTTTTTTTTTTTGGTAGGGGCTTTCAGTGTACAGAACTTTTACTTCGATAATTTAGAATTAAAACTTTTAGAAATATTTACTAATCGATAATATTCTTCCTTGAAGTTTGCAGCTTTTGTCTCCTTGGCAATTCTACGTTTCACGTCTGCTGTCTCGTTTGTCCTCAAACCGAATGAATGTTTATAATCTTTTTCTCAAGATTAAAAAATTGAAAAGAGTATCTCTGGAGAACAAGAAAACTACTTGAAAACAAACTATATGGCAGTAACCTCATAAAAGGAATAAACACATGAGCAGTCCCCCTTGAAAGATATTTGGGACCATTCTTGAAGTGGACGTAGAGAACAAGAAAACTAATGATGATGCATAAGGCCTTACATCCCATAGATGACGTTAACAGACTAATTATTATTGATTTCTGGGGATATTTACTGAAGTTAAAAAAAAAACTTACCCCGCCTCCAGAGAAATTTTTTTTTTTTTTGAATAGAATTTTTTTTTAAAGTCTAAAAAATATGGAAGACCTTAAAGAAATTTTTGCACAAGTGATGAAGTTCCAAATGGAGTCTCGACAAAAAAAAAAGAAAAAGAAGAAAGAATCTTAAAAAAAAAAAAAACGAGAAAAAACTCCTTCAACTTCAGTAAGAAAACAAAGAAAGAATCTTAAAAAACGACAAAAAGCAGCAACTTCAGAAAGAAAACGAAGAAAGAATCTTAAAAAACGAGGAAAAACAACAACGGTTCTTCCTTGAATTGCAAAAACAACAAGAAGCACTTTTTAAAAGTCTAAGTAATAACCAGCCTACAGATAGCACTACTATTTTCACTCAAAATGCAGTGTGGAACGCACTCGAAACATTTTCCTACGCACCAGATGAGGATAAGACCTTTGAGACATATTACAGAAGATATGAAGATATCTATATTACCGATTGTGCCGATTGGACGGATGCTAAAAAAGTCCAGCTACTTCTACGAAAGCTAGGAACTGGGGAACACAACAAGTTCGTAGATTATATCTTACCAAAAAAAAAAAAACTTGCGAACTTGGCTTTTTAGAAACAGTTAAATTACTGTCAGAATTATTCAGCTCCAAAACGTCTCTATTTCACAAAAAATAGAAATATCTCAAATTAACAAAAAGGGACAGTGATGATTATTTAGGTTTTGCCTCGGTCGTCAATAAAAACTGCGACGATTTTAAACAAGGCGAATTGTCAGCGGATAACTTCAAATGTCTGATATTCGCACAAGGCCTAGTGTCTGCAAAAGACGCGGAAATCAGACGCAGATTTTTGTCGAAATTAGAGAACGAACCCGATCTCACACTTCAAAAACTGGCTGAAGACTGTCAGAGGATAGTGAGTGTCACAAAAGACTAAAAAAATATCGAGGAGTGTGGTGTTGCTTACGAAAGGAAAGTCAAGCATAGATCCCAATCATACTCTCCGGTAAAAGAGAGAAAAAATATGATTACCCAAGATTTCAATACAGGCAGACTATTGACAACCAAAAACAACCTCCCAGCGCTTGCTATCGCTGTGGAAAAGTACATTGGGCCAAGGACTGTCCCTATCGTACAAAAAATGTCAAAACTACGATAAATTTGGACATAACGACTCACAGTGTAGAAAAAGAAAAATAATTAAAAACAGAGTCAGACATACAAAAAGCGAGGACGAGTCAGACAAAGTCGTTCGTAAATACATAACAGTCCAAGTACTAAATAAGTCGGTAAGATTTCAGTTAGACTCTGGCTCTGATCTATCAATGATAACCTTACAAACTTGGAGAAAATTAAATATGCCAATAATAAAGATGACAAGCAAGACGGCGCGAACGGTAACAGGAGACAAAATAAAATTTGAAGGCGAAATAATTATCCCAGTATCACTAAATGGTATAACCAAAAAATTAAAAGTCTTCGTACTGAAGAACACAGAAAATTGGTTTGGGTCGGACTGGTTTTAGAAATTTAATCTCTGGGATCAACCAATTAATATGTTTTGCCAAAAAGCTAAAAAAATCAAGATGGAAATAAAAGGTAGTTTTTCCGAGGTATTTTCAGCTGGTCTTGGCAAATGTACTAAAATTAAGGCAAAATTTGAACAGAAGGAAAATACACGCCCCATTTTTAGAAAGAAGCGAAACGTACCGTTCGCTGCGATCGAAGACGTAAATAAAGAGCTAGACCGATTAGTGAATATCCACTCTTCAGCCCAGAAGAGGTTATTAATAAATTAAATGGAGGAAAAGTCTTTTAAAAAATTGACTTAAGCGAAGCCTACCTCCAGATTCCAGCGGAAGAAAATAGCTCTAAACTACTCTGTATTAACACACACAGAAGGCAGTACAAATTTGACAGATTAGTTTTTGGAATAAAAGTCGCACCGGCTATCTTCCAACAGGTGATAGACGTCATGCTGGGCGGCTTTGACTTCTCTTTCGCTTGTCTTGATGATGTTGTAATTAGTAGTAAAACGAAGGAGCTACACAGAGAACATCTAAACAAGGTTTTCGTACAAATACATGAATTTGGGTTCAAGGTAAAGGAAGCAAAATGCGATTTCTGTATGAACAAAATCAAATATCTGGGACATATCATTGACAAAGACAGGAGACGTCCCGACCCCGAAAGGGCTACAGCTATCAAGGATATGCCCGCCCCTGATAATGTTACGACATTACAGAGCTTCCTTGAACTTGCAAATTACTACCAAAGTTTCATAAAAAATTTGCACTATCTCCGCGCCGCGTTAAACGAACTACTGAAAAAAGATAAAAAGTGGAGATGGACGCCTGAATGTCAAACAGCATTTGACCAAATTAAAAAGGCATTAACATCTGATATTTTTCTCACGCACTATGACCCAAACCTGGAGATTATTGTCGCAAGCGATGCCAGCTCATATGGGGTTGGTGCGTGTATCCTACATAAAATGCCCGATGGGACAAAAAAGCCAATAGCCCACGCATCTAGAACCCTTCTTCCGGCCGAAAAGCATTATTCCCAGATTGAAAAGGACGCCTTGGGAATAATATTTGTAGTGACAAAATTTCACCGATACTTGCATGGCAGATTCTTTACTCTACAAACAAACCACAAGCCCCTTATAACCATTTTCGGATCAAAAAAGGGCCTACCAATTTATACTGCCAATAGGCTACTAAGATGGGGAACGATTTTACGGAACTACAATTTTAAAATCGAATACCTCTTGTCAAAACAGATTAGCTACGCAGATGGACTATCAAGGTTGGTACCGAAGTATAGTGAACCCTTCGAAGACACAATAATAGCAGCCTTACGAACAGACTGTGAAATTAAAAACATGATAGCCAACACCATCAAAGAACTGCCTATGACGCTACTTGAGATAAAAAACGAAGCAATGAACGACGATTTTATTACCAATTTTAAACAGAAAATCACAGCAAAAAACGAAAAAGTACCAGAAGTATTTTCACTGTGTGACAACGTTCCTCTTATACAGTGAAAGGGTTGTAATACCAAAAAAATTGCAAAACAGAATTTTAAGAGATTTCCATGCGGGACACCCGGGAATAAATAGAGTGAAGAGTCTCATGAGAAGCTACGTTTATTGGCCGAAGATGGATAAAGACATTAGGGATATTATCCAAAAATGTGCCTTAGCGGCAAAAGCACCCCCCACTACTTTCAAACCTTGGCCAAAAACAGAACAACCTTGGTCGAGTATACATGTTGATTTTGCGGGTCCCCTGGAAGATTTCTACTACCTAATTGTAGTGGATAGTTACTCTAAATGGCCTGGGGTTCTCAGATGCAGAAGACCTACTACAGGGACAACTATTGTGTTCCCACATGAACTGTTTGCGCGATTTGGTGTAGTAGATTGTGTGGTCAGCGACAACGGAAGCCAATTCACATCAGTCGAATTCGAGGAGTTCTGCGAAATCTTCCAAATAAAGCACATAACCACACCGCGATATCACCCAAGATCAAACGGCCAGGCTGAATGTTTTGTAGACACGTTAAAGCTAGCACTCAAAAAAGCATCAGATACCCCGACGGAGAAGGCACAACAGCAATTTCTGCAGGTATACAGAATCATACCCAATCCCCATACACAACTGGCTGTCTCACCAGCCGAGACGATGTTTGCCAGAAAGATAAGATCCGTCTTCGATAAGCTACTCCCGAAACAAAATAAGCTACGAAATACCACATTAGCGCCTAAAAAAAGGTTCAACCCGGGAGAAAAAATTTACTTTAAAAAATATCAAAATATCACGTCCTGTTAGGAACGTGGAATAATTAAAAAAAAGAATTGGTGATATGGTGTACATTGTAGAAGGACCCAAATACACATATAAAAGACACCAGAACCAGTTATAAAAACGCCGTTTGAACGACTCCAACGACGTACCACAAACAGAAGAAGAGCCAATAGACACCATTTTCGACATGTTCGATTTAGATCCTCCCCAATCAACACCTGAAATACGTCGGTCAGGGAGAATAAGGAAATTCACCGATCCATTGATGATCGACCCAAAAAGAAAAAAATATTAACAGCACTTTTTCGAAGTAAAAGGCTTGGGGGAGGGGTGTTGTGGGAGCCTTACTCATTTCACCATAATGGACTCTTCTCACCGTTATTAGTACTGAAAGATTTCGCTGCCTGTGGGGCAGATCAATATCGGTGTTATTCGAACAGTACGAGACTTCTTACCTTTTCTATGAAACTTTATCTTTCTTGTGTAATATATCTGTTATCTAATATCTGTGTTTGCATTTTCATTAGTGACCCTTTCCGGGGCCCCAAGAAAAAGAAGGAGGATGAGAACTTACCAGTACTGAAGATGGCGTTGATGCATCGATACAAGGACCCGAAGACTACAACCACCATTAACAATGCAGACAACACAAGGATTAATTGAACAAAAACGAGAAGAAAAACAGCTGTATGGATATTTCAAGCAACAGACAAGCGAAATATCTCACAAGAAAACTTGGACGTGGGTTAAGAAGGGAAATCTCAAGAAAGAAACTGAGTCTCTTCTAATGGTAGATCAAAACAACGCCATAAGGACGAATTATATCAAAGCAAGAATAGTTAAGACGTAACAAAATAGCAAATGTAGGTTATTTGGTGATAGAGATTAAACAATTAAACACATAATAAGTGAATGCAGCAAATTAGCACAAAAAGAGTATAAAACTAGACACGATTGGGTGGGAAAGATGATCCACTGGGAATTGTGCAAGAAATTGAAATTTGACCATACGAAAAGATCGTATAAGTAAAACTCGAAATCCGTCCTGGTGAATGAGACGCACAAACTTCTCTAGGATTTTGAGATACAAACGGATGGCCAAATCTCGGCCAGACGAGCAGACCTAATGAACGTCAACCAAAAACTAACAAAAGAAAGACAATCTGCCAAATTGTGAACTTTGCTGTCCCGGCAGACCACCGAGTAAAATTGAAAGAAAGCGAAAAGAAAGATAAGTTCCTTACTAGGGAACTGAAAAAACTACGGAACGTGAAACTGACGGTAATACCGATTGTAATCGACCCGCTCGCTACAGTCACCAAAGGATTGGTAAAAGGCCTGGAGGAATTGGAAATTAGAGCTCGAGTAGGGACGATCCAAATTACAGCACTGTTCAGATCAGCCAGAATACTGAGAAGAGTCCTGGTGGCTTGAGGAGACTTGTTGTCACTCAGGCTCTTGTGGAAGACTATTGGCTAACGCTGCTGTGAGAAGCTCTCAAAGAAGTAAAATAATGATAATAATAATAATAATAATAATAGGCGGACCACGGAGTAAAAATAAAAGTAAAACAAAGAGATAAATATATAGTTGAACTTTGCCAGAGAGCTGAAAAAACAGTGAAACAAGAGGGTGACGGTGATACCAACAGTAGTTGGTACATTGGAACAGTCCCTAAATACCTGGAAAAAGTCTTAAGGAAGTGGAAATGATAGGAAAAATCAAGACTGTCCATCGACGATGTAATAATTGTAATATCGAACGGGAACCGGGCATAATTCTTTTTCTCTTTTGAGTGTTGACATTCCTTGTAAATAAACTGCTGTTTCTATATTTAGTATTTATAACTTTCTACAAGAAATCATTGAGTATCGTATTTATTTCACTTCTGACAATATAGTGAAATTACTTTGCCAAACAAATCCCAGCTCGCTCTCATCTCTTTTCTTTCTTATGAAAGAAAAATCAAAGACAAAAAAAAAATGTTTAACGAAATTTCTTCTCTTGTGAAATCTGATACAAACATTTCATGCCTTTCATCTATTTTTTTTCCTAAAAATATCAAACTTTGTTGGCAATTGCTGAATAAACATCAACCAAATTGTACCAAATTGAGGGTTAAAAAAAACAGCTCCTCTTTTGAATACTTCTAGAGTTGAGCAAAAATCTTTTTCTTCTTTTTTTTATTTAAATCGCCATTAAGAAGTCTTGTCTGCGCTTCTGTTGCGCAATAAGACTGTCCATTTGCGGACTGAATTATGACAAGTAACAAAAAATAGATTGCATTCGACAAATGACAACTTATCTGTGTAGTGTCCAGACTGTAGCAAAAGACTTCCCCAAACCAAAGCACCTTCAAGCGAAGGTCATGGTAATAGCTAATGCTGATGTGAAAAACTCGCTAGGAGTAAGATAATAATAATAATAATAATAATAATAATAATAATAATTGATAAGACGCAACAAAATGGCAAGTGTTGGTTATGTGGTGATAGAGACGAAACGATCAATCATATAATAAGCGAATGCAGTAAATTAGCGTAAAAAGAGTAAAAGACACAACTGGGTAGAGAAGGTAATCCCCTGGGAGTTGTGAAAGAAATTGAAATTTTACCATACGCACAAGTGGTATATGCACAACTCAGAATACGTCCAGGAAAATAAGACACACTAACTTCTCTGGGATTTTGAGATACAAACGGATCACCTAATCTCGGCCAGACGACCAGACCGAATGAGAGTCAAAGAAAGAAAGAAAGAAAGAAAGAACGAAAGAAGAACGAAAAGAAAGAAAGAGAACCTGCCGAATTGTGGACATCGCTGTTCCGGCTGACCACAGAGTAAAATTAAAAGAAAGCAAAAAGAGAGATGAGTACCTGAAGGCGTTGGTGTTGGTGCAGTTGGGACAATCCTTAAAGGATTGGTAAAGGGAGTGGATTTAAGTAGTGAACATCCAAACTATTGTATTATTAAAATCGGCCAGAATGATGAGAAAGAAGAGTCATACAGAATTAAGGAGGCTTGCAGTCGCTCAAACTTCAGTGGGAAACCATTAGCTAACGCTGGTGTAAAAACACTCTATTATAATAATAATAATAATACAAGAAATTTAAATTTGACAATGCCAACAAATGGTATATGCACAACCCAGCAACTATCGTAGAAAATGACACACACACACTCCTAGGGGACTTTCACATACAAACGGATCACCTAATCTCGGCCAGAAGACCAGACATAATAATAATCAACAACAAAAAAAAAAAAATCTGCAAAATTGTCGACTTTGCTGTCTCGGCTGACCACAGAATAAAACTGAAAGAATGTGAAAAGAGAGATAAGTACGTCGACCTGGCTAGAGAATTGAAAAAACTTTGGAACATGAAGGTGACAATTATACCAATTGTGATTGGTGCTTTTAACACGGTAACTAAAGGATTATTAAAGGGCCTGGAGGAATCGGAAGTTGGCGGCCGAGTGGAGACCATCCAAACAACAGCATTATTGAAAACGGTCAGAATACTGAGAAGAGTCCTGGAGACTTGAGGAGACTTGCTGTCACTCAATCTCCAGTGAAAGACCATCAGCTTATGCTGATGTGAAAAACTCTAATGAGTAAATAATAATAATAATAATAATAATAAGGACTTGGAAGTTGGCGAATGAGTGGAGACCATCCAAACTACAGAATTATTGAGAACGGCCAGAATACTGAGAAGAGTCCTGGAGACTTGAGGAGACTTGCTGTTACTCAAACTCCAGTTAAAGACCATCAGCTAACGCTGATATAAAAAAAATTCTAATGAGTAAATAATAATAATAATAAAAATGGATATTTGAGGAGACTTGCTGTCACTCAAACTTCAGTGAAAGACAATCAGCTAACGTTGATATGAAAAACTCGCAAAGAGTAAGTAATAATAAAGAAATACTGAGAAGAGTCCTGGAGAATAGAGCAGACTTGCGGTCACTCGGATTCCAGTGAAAGACCATCTGCTAACGCTGGTGTGTAAAACTCTCACAGGAATAAAATAATAATAATAATAAATAAAAGAAAATGAAAAGCTAGGCAAATGCTTGGACCTTGCCAGATAGCTGAAAATACTGTGGATCAAGAGGGTAACAGGGATACCGAGTGGAATCATCTACTAGAATTTCCAGAATCATCTAGTAGAATTTCCAAAATCATCTAATAGAATTTCCCGAATATTGGAGAAAAAAATCAAAGCAATATAGCCAGGAAATAGACACATCTAATATTGGTGACTCAAAAAATGGTCTGACCTCCTTAACAACACCTGTCTTGCAAATGTCCCAACAGAAATTATATGATCTGGACTACAAAACTCTATCTTACCTAGGCAGGCTAGCACACACACACAAACACACACACACACACACACACACACATGAACCTCTCCGTTTCTCTGTCTCTGTTTTTCTCTCTCGCTATGAGTAAATAGTTGGTTAGACTGAGCTCTTTAACCTTGATATAGCAACTGGTCTAGGATAAGGAAAACTCTAAATTTAAACCTGGTAAACTCCGCCTGAAAATTGACCATGTATCGCATCTAGCGCATGCGGAGGTGTTGAGTATATATATATATATATATATACTGAGTATATATATATATATATATATATATATATATATATGCATGTGTGTGTGTGTGTACGAGGATCATTCAGAAACGAAGGGGATTTTTTTAAATAAAAGCAAAATTTCATTTTTTAAGGATTTATTTCGATAAATGTAAACTCTGCATTATTTAAAATTGGTTTATGCCAAAAATCCTGTCAATCTCGCAAAAATATTTTTCAAGCAATTCAAAATGGCGGCGAATCAGACAGAGGGCTCCAGGCTTGAACAGAGGTTTGCCATCAAACTTTTGATGGCCGAGAAGTGTAAACCATGTGAATTTCACAAAAGAATGTGTGATATGTACAGAGAAGCATGTTCTAGTTTTAAAAAAATCTTTACAAATGGGCTTCACATGGGTTTTGCTACTACGAACCTGAGCGAAAAAGACTACGGCAAAGAAAACGTACTGAACACAGCGGTCAGTTAAGGTCATGCTGGCAGTGTTCTGGAAGATGAAAGGATCCATCATTATTGGTTTCCTTGAAAAAGGTGCAACTGTAAATAGTACTTTCTACTGGCAAATGCTTCAGGAAAATTCACTCTATTCAATGAGAGGGAGTCTTCGTGGCGCGATGGTTAAAATACTGAACAGCAGCCTCAAAGAAAGCGACTTTGAACTCCAGTCGCGCAATTACGTTTACTTTCGGAGTAATACCCTTGGAAGAGGCATGAAACTCCTTACTCCCACCCCAGCTATGGATAAATAGTATCACTGCTGTTTTTCTACAAGGATAGCTTCGGCATTAAATAACCCACAAAGGTTGATACGCCATTAAACCAAACCTAATTTATTGAGTAACGCCCATATATTAGGAAAGTAATTACGTTTTAGCAGAGGGCATGAAAATAAGTGTAAATTAGATTTATTTCAAAATTAACAGAAAAATATCATCACCTTCATATCTAACGACTGAAGCCGCACAAACCCAGGAAAATTTAAGATCTCCAACATGGGACGTACGCACGGTATTTAGCCCCTATCATACCAAATACTTTGATCACTGAAACATTCCGTGGGGCGTGTTACCTGGTACAATGGTTAACAAGATAAACTAATAAACCATTACTATTGAGTTCGTGTCTCATTGGGTGCTTTATACATCCAGCTTTGAGCCATAACTAAGAAAAACTTGGTGAAAAAAATGACAAAACATTTCATAATGTTTAGAACATTAAGAAAAAAAAAAAAAAGAAGTGACCTTTCAGACTTTTTTTTTTCAAGAAAAACACCGATTTTTTTCAACGTCAAATCGAAAATTTGCCTTATTATTGGGCTGCAGTCGTTGAAAATGAAGTTGCTTACATTTTTTTATGAGAGTTTTTGATAGATTTAACTGACATTAATTTTTATATCCACTTTGATTACTTTCCGAACGGCCGAACACACACACACACACACACACACACACACACACACATATATATATATATATATATACCAGTTGCAGCAATGAAAGTTTCAAGTAATCCGCGCATAGCAATTGCGCGAATTTAGACTATGAATAACATTCGCTTGGTGCCTGACGAGATTAAGTATTTTTTGTGACAGCCGTACATCACTTTTAGTCAAATCCAGTCTGGTGGGAGATTGGATAAATATTAAACTATAAATTGGATTCTGAGATAAATTGCTATCAATTTCACACACACACACACACACAAACATATATATATATACATATATATTTTTTTCTTTTGAAAACGTCTAAGACTCACCCGGAAAAAAGAGCCATGGATGAATATTTCTGTAGTCGCAACATAATACACCGCTGAAAAACTAGAAAGATAATCCAGATTTCTGTCTTATTTTGTGTGTGTATATATATATATATATGGATTTTGGGTATGCCAAATAATGTTGGAATTGTTGGGTGGTGTTCGATTAGAATGTCCAGGTTTTTGGGATCTTTTGAGTTTTTTGAAAATGGCCTACCCAAAATCTACAAACCAGACAACCCCCTACGACCTATATATATATATATATATATATATACACACAAGGAGCACACAATAAGTTTCCAGACTTTTTTGTATGGGCACTTTCATTGATAGTACACATATGAAACTGTAGTCGCCTTCGAAGAAATCTCCTCTGGCTGCAATGCACTTGTTGTACCGTTCCAACAACTTCTGGAAGGTCCCATCGAGGTCCTCTTGTGTGAGCGTGTCATTAACCTTCGTCACAGCCTCTTTCATCTCCTCAATTGTCTCATAACGACAGCTTCTGAGCTTAGGGAATAACCAAAAGTCACAGGGAGCAAGGTCTGGACTAAACGGAGGCTGAGGAACTGTCTTGACGTCCATCTTGATCAAATAGTCTGTGACAAGGATGGAGTTATGGACTGGTGCATTGCCCGGGTGGAAATGCCACTGACCCGATTTGAAGAGTGCTGGCCTCTTCTGACAAAATCTCTTCCTGAACTCCTTTAAAACCTCAACATAGTATTCCTTGTTGACCGTCTGTCCATTGGGAAGCCAGTGCATGTAGATCATGCCAGTGCTGTCAATAAAAAAAAGGAATCATTAAAAGTTTGTGGGTGAATTTGCTCTGTCTAGCCTTCTTCGGTCTGGGAGAGCCAGCATGCTTCCACTGGGAACTCTGTCTCTTGGTCTCAGGGTCATAGCAGTAGATCCAGCTTTCATCGCAGGTCACCAGAGCATCAAGAACTGCGGGATCTGAATTGATCAGATCGACCATCTCCCTGCTGTCATGACAACGTCTTTCTTTCTGATCTTCTCTGAGCACCCTTAGGACAAACTTCGCACAAATCTTCCGCATCTTCAGTTCCTCGCGAATAATTGTGTGTACAGTTCCCACACTGACATCAAACTATGCATTTATTGTCTCTATAGACACACGACGCTTCTTATCCATGAAATTCTTTATTTGGCCAATCAACTCTGGTGTTCTGACTTCCTTACTCCTCCCACACCTCTCATCATCCCCCGCAGACTCCCTGCCTTCCTTGAATCTCTTATGCCACTCAAAAACTGATGCTCGATTCATGCAAGATGCTCCAAAAGCAGTCTGAAGCATTCCATACGTTTCTGTGGTATTTTTTTTCAAGTTTAAAACAGAATTATATTTCATATCGTTCTTCTAAAGTGTCCTCACGTCCAGATTGCATTTTTGAAATTCACCAGCTGTGACAATCAGGCTTCAGTAGGGTGTATTCCAATTGCTGCTGTAGCTGTTCATTTGAAGCTGAAATCATAAAAATTGGTCAGTCATCTGACAATAACATAGTGAATTTTCAAGAGTCTACAACAATGTTAAATGCCTGTACAAAAAAAATCTGGAAACTTATTGAAGGCACCTCGTATATATATATAACACATGGTAATATTATGTATACAAATATATATACCAACGCCTTCGTACGAGCTGGATGTGATATGAGGTCAATTTTTCTTGCGGAGTTTTTTCTTTTATCCTTCACCGGTTGCCATAGCAAGGTTGAAGAGCTTAGTCTGACCTACTTATCTACCCATAATAGAGGAAGAATTGTTGAATGCTTACCTTTCCCAAAGATACCATTGCCTTGTCGACTGGTGCTATAGAATACACAGAGTGCTTCTCTGCAGAGGAGTAGGACACCCACACCAATGAGTGTCCTGTATATGACATTAAACAATCTGATGGTCATGCTTCAGTTATGCTGGAGCTTTGCGGGATGCGGAGTACCCCTTCATTGCCATCGCTCCCAGGTTCATTCTGGCCCGAAGTGGCAGTACCTAATAAGGGTCCAATCAATGGGTTGAATAGAATTAAACCGTGGTTTGAGTTTACTGGTTTTTGCATTTACCTGCGTATTTATGCTAAACTGAATTGTTTAAAATAGAACTGTTTTGATATTTAAACTGCGTACTTATGCTAAACTGAAATGCTCGAAAGAGAACTGTTTTGACCTCTAAACTGTACTCATGCTGAACTGAATTATCTGAAAGAGAACTGTTTTGACATTAATTCTGTGTATGGTCCTGTCGGCTGGGGCTGTAGAACACACCGACTGCACTTCTGAAGAGGGGTAAGACCCCACCCCATGAGTGTCTTGGATATGACTCTAAACAATCTGATGGTGACGTTCCAGTGATGTTGGAGCTTTGGGGAATGCGGAGCACCTCTTTATTGCCATTGCTCACAGGTCTACTCTGACCCGGAATGGTAGCACCTGATAGGGCCCTATCTATGGGTTAAATAAAACTAAACTGCATACTTATGCTAAACTGAATTGTTTGAATTAGAACTGTTTGAGTAAGCTGAATAGCTTGAAATAGAAATGTTTTTGAAAATTAAACTGTGTACTTATATTTAAACAGTGTGCTTATGCTAAACTGAATTTTTTGAATTGGAACTGTACTTACACTGTTTTGAAATTTAACTGTGTGTAAATAAAATCTGTACTCATACTCAACTGAATAGCTTGAAAAGGAAATATTTTTGACAATTAAACTGTGTACTCACGCAAAACTGAATTGTTTGAAATAGAACTGATAATTTGTATAAAAATAGATTTGGTGTTAAATAACCAACAAAGGTTGATATGTTATAAAATCCATCCAACCAATCAACCAACCAACCAACCAACCAAAGGTATCAGTGCCATGTGAAACTGCAGACAGCTTCGTCCATTTTTTGAACTCTGTTTCCCGTGTCCATTTCCTACGGTGGTACACAACGAGTAACTCGTACACACACACAAACACACACACACACACATATATATGTGTGTGTGTGTGTGTGTGTGTGTGTGTGTATGTGTGTGTGTGCTATATATGTCAATGCAATCATCATACATTTTTACACTCCAACCAATTGCATGCAGATAATTTGCAGATAGCCTAAAATACACAAAACTTTACATCCATAGAACAATATGCCGTAGATTTTTGGATTTTTTTTGTTTCTTTCTTTTAATTATTATAATATATAAAACCGGGTCATTGGCCTAATGAGAAGAGTGTTCGACAATGGTCCAGGAGACTGGGGTTCAATCTCAGGTCGTCATACCAAAGACTCAAAAAATGGTACTTGATGCCGCCTTGCTTAACACTCAGCATTATAAGGTTTTGGTAAAGTGGAGCAATCTAGGGAAAGGCGTAGCGCCCTCCCCTACACCTTGCTAGGTGTTGTAGCTATAGAAAAGGGAGCCTTTGGGCCACCCTTGACCAAGGTCACCAACTTCACTTACTTACTTTTAATCTATGCTGACCTTGAGTTTCTCGTTTATTTTTTAAAACTGAAAAGATAAAAGAAAAAAGCAATGAAATACAAACTACCAAAGAATATTTTCTCTATTCAAACGAAGGTCAAATCCAAAAGCCAAACAAATTTCATGGTTTTGGTCTCCGTCATCAAATCAACTAAAAAGTTACGGCCCAACCATTTTGACTGAGCAGAGATGAACGTAGGCCGCTTAAAAGAACTAGGCAGTACGGGGGCTGGAATAATGGCGTCGTTATCTAGCTTCGTTTAGCACAAGACATAATATTGGAGAACTAAAATCGGGTACAATGCAAAAAAAAGTCATGCAAGAATCGAACTCGCTATCCCAGAAAGTTCGACTTCAAAAACGCCCCTTTGATCTGAGTCTTGCACGGGCCACAAATGTTCTGCATTGACTGAAAATTGAACTCATGGCACTTGTTGACGGGGCTTAATATACACTGACTGTACCACATGCAGAGGTTTAAGACACCTCTACTCTTAAAAGGATTTCCTGAGTATGACACTAAATTATTTGCGGCTGTTGGTGAGGTTCCAGTTCTGGATCTGTGTGGAGTGTGGAATATTCTTTCATTGTTACTCCTCTCATACTCACTCTGACTTGGAGTGGTTATATTCCTATCTCTGGTTCAAATAGATTTATTTAAAAATCATTTGTATTCTGTTGGACTTTGTGCAGAAATGAATGAATAAATGAATAAAATGAAATAAAGAACAACAAAAAAGACAAAAAGAACCCCCAACAAACTCTTAAGAAACAACTACACAAAGAATATGAACCTCTTGGCATAAGCAATTCCCAGATGGATCGATATACCGTTAAAATCAATAAATCCATCTGACAT
>OY757935.1:44790086-44960086 GCA_963585895.1 Sepioteuthis lessoniana | reverse complement strand
AAGACAAAATAAATAGAAAACCAAGTTCTTTTATTTTGTGATTTCGAGAGTTGCGTGAAATAACCGGCGAGACAGGGGAGAGCCTGGGTAACTTGACTTATGAACAAACTGGTAAATATTTAAATTCTTCTGATTTTTCGATAGTACAAATTTAAGTTTACGAGTCTTCACCCCACCATGCAAGTAGGTAACCCAACATTCGCTCTACTATTCAACCCTGGTCTCTAGGGTATAGAAAAAATATCGCTGAAAGTATCAAATATGATCTGTTCTTCACCAACCTTAAATGATTGTTGGTTGGTTGGTGGTTTGAGTTTTATGGCATATCAACTTTTGTAGGTTATTTAATGCCAAATCCATTTTTATACAAATAAACACTGGCTAGTGGGTAGAGTGTTCGCCATACCAAATACACTAAAAATGGTACTTGATGTCTCCTTGCTTAACACTCAGCATTATAAGGTACGTATCAAGGGTAGTGGAGCAATCCAGGGAAAGGAGTAGCGCCCTTCCTTACACCTCAATGTAGTAGCTATTGAAAAGGAATCCTTCTGGACACTCTCGAGTACGGTCGCCAACTTTACTTTTTACTTATTTCAAATAATTCAGTTTAGCATGAATACATAATTTAATTGACAAAAACTTTTTTATTTCAAGCTATTCAGTTTAGTCAAACGGTTCTTATTCAAACAATTCCTTTAAGTATAAGTATAGTTTGCGCCCACGCACAGTTAAATGTCAAAACAGTTCTATTTAAAACAATTCCGTTTAGCGTAAGTACAGTTTCAATGTCAAAAACAGTTCCATTTCAAACTATTCAGTTTAGCATAAGTACACTGTTTAGTGCTATTTGACCCATAGATAGGGCCCTATCAGGTGCTACCACTACGGGCCAGAGTAGAGCTAGGAGCAATAGCAATGAAGGGGTGCTGAGCATTCCCCAAAGCTTCAGTATTACTGGTGCTTCACCATCCGATTGTTTAGTGTCATATCATTGCAGAGGTGCAATCGGTGTGTTCTACAGCCCCAGCCGACTGGGGAAGCCCTAAATTATGTAAAATTACAGATTACAACATTTTGTAGGCAATAGCGATATTAAAATGGGGATTTCCTCGCCGGATTTAGTTCGCCCGTTTATGTAGACTTCTAGTATGTATTTACGTAAGCAATGGACAGGATGAGATTCAAGGTCAATGTTTACAGGCGGGAAACAATACGCGGAAATTCAGAGTTTGCTTTGGTTTGCTTTGGTTTTATGGCATATCAAACATTGTTTGCTATTTAAAGCCAAATACTATTTTCATATATATATGTTAAATATATGATTTTACACACATTTTGTAGATACACAATTAACTGGTAAAACAGTTCTATCTATAAGAATTCCATTTAGCATAAGTCAACAAAGTTAAATGGTTCCAAGTATTACTATCTATCACTAACAATTCAATTAAACATCAGTCGTTTGTTGACACACAGTTAAATGATCAATCAGTTCTATTTCTAACGACTCAATTTCGCATAAGTCATTTGTTTCCGTTCTGTTTAAATGTCAAACAGTTCTATTTAACCCATAGAAATGACTCTTTTAGGTGCTACCACTCCGGGTAGAGTGAATCTGGGAGCGATGACAATGAAGGGATACTCTGCGTTCCCCAAAGCTCCAGCATTACTGGAACCTCACCATCAGTTTATTTAATCCTATTTACCAACCCCTTCGCTCGGGCAGGATATGACTCAAGGTCAATTTTTAAGCGGAGTTTAACAGGTTTGAAATCAAAGTTTTCCTTCTCCTAGACTAGTTGCCTCACCAAGGCTGAAGAACCTACTCTGAACCTACTGGAGGGAGAATAATTGGATTCATACCTTTCCCAAGGGTATTAGTGCTATGTGAAATGCAATGATTCTCGTCCAGGATTTGAACTCGAGTCGCCGTGTCCATTTCCTACGACGATAACCATTACACCACGGGCATTATTTAATGTCATATCAAGGACACTCGTTGCTTGGTGTGGGTCTTACCCCTCTGCAAACATGCAATCAGTATATTTTACTGCCCCAGCCAACAGGGCTGAATTTAGAGTTTTCCTTCAGTCGATGAGGCTTTGAATAGGTTGAATGTATCCCCGGCAGAGGAGTAAGACCTTGCCTACAAAAAAATGGGGTTACCTGTGTATGAAACTAAACTGCATCTGATGTTGTGGCTCTAATTTTAGAGCTTTGGGGAGTGTAGAGTACCCTTTCATGTAAAGTTGTCGTACCTGTTAGGGACCTGTCTATGTGTCCAATCAAATAAATCTGTTTAAAAATGATTCGTTCTCGATTGGACCATGTGAAAGAAAAGGAAAAAGGAAAAAAAGGGTCTAAAAAAAAAAACAACTACAAAAATGTAAATAAAAAGATTTTATGAACGCGATAGCTTAACATGTTGGCATAAAAAAACTCTAGATAAGTTGATATGCGATTAAAATCAATCGATCCAACTTATTGAACATCAAACAAAAGAAAGAAAGAATAAAAACGGGAATAAAAAGAAAGCAATAAAGGAAGAAAGAAACAAAGAAACAAAGAAACAAACAGAGAAAGAAAGAAAGTATAAGAAAATATATTTGGGTAAAAAGAAAGAAAGAAAGAAAGAAAGAAAGAAAGAAAGTGTACCAAAATGAATTGCAGTGAAAAGAAAGAAACAAAGAAACAAATAAAGAAAGAAAATACTGTACAACAATAAATTGGGTGAGAAAGAAAGAAAGAAAGAAAGAAAGTGTATGAAAATGAATTGAGGTAGAAAGAAAGAAAGAAAGAAAGAAAGAAAGAAAGTGTATAAAAAATTGGGATGGAAAGAAAGAAAGAAAGAAAGAAAGTGTACAAAAATAAATTGTGGTAAAAAGAGGAAAGAAAGAAAGAAAGAAAGAAAGAAAGAAAGTGTATACAAATTTATTGAGAAAGAAAGAAAGAAAGAAAGAAAGAAAGAAAGAAAGAGAGAAAGAAAGTGTACAAAAACAAATTGTGGTAAAAAGAAGAAAGAAAGAAAGAAAGAAAGTGTATACAAATTCATTGAGTTAGAAAGAAAGAAAGAAAGAAAGTAAGAAAGAAAGAAAGAAAGTAAGAAAGAAAGAAAGAAAGAAAGCATACAAAAATGAATTTGGGTGAAAAAATATATAAAATATATTGGTTAAATAACAAGAAAATTAGATATCATATTCCATAGTAAATTTATTTCGCTTATCAAATGGATTTCAAAAACTAAACTAATCTGACTCTCTATACAGATTAATTAATTCTTTTTTTTTTATGGTCTATTTAATCCCGATGCCATCCTTCGAGAAAAACAGCAGTGATACTATTAGCGGTAAAGATAAGAGGTTTCATACCTTTCCCAATGGTATCAGTCTGAAAGTGAACGTAATAGAGCGACTCGAGTTCCAATCCACTTAGTTTGAGGACGCCGTCCAACACTGAAGATAGATTGATTGATTAGTTTAGTTTAGTTTAATTTAGTTTCTTTGTTTAAAGACATATCAATCTTCGTGGGTTATTTAATGCCCAAAATATCTTTGTAGAAGAACAGCAATGATACTATAACCCTTAGCTGAGTTGATAAGGGGGTTCATGCTTTTCCCAAAGATATGAAAGGGAAATGGGTCTGTTTGTCTCACGTAAGTACCAGCATAGAAAACATCAATAAGAAAAATTACGATCATGGTTTTCATTGATAAGAATCTTTGAATTACCGAAATAAAAAATTTAAAAAATTAATGATAATATCCTGTTGTTTCAATTGTTCTTATAAGCTATATTGTGTGAATGCTGTTTTTGAAAACATAATTCATTTTTTATTAGACGTTTATATTAAACTATTACCAATTAATAAGTTTCTGTAAAAAGAAAAAAAATTCAGTGAGTTTCTATAGTAACTTTAAAGTAAAGTGATTTTAATGACTATCTATATATTCAGAACCAGTCGGTTGGGGTTGTAGAATACACCGACTGCATCACTTCAGACGGGTAAGACTCTCCTAACTAGTGTCCTGGATATGACACTAAAAAATCTAATGGTGAGGCTCCAGTAATGCTAGAGCTTTGGGAAATGTATAGCATCCCTTTATTGCCATCGCTCCCATGTCTAATCCGACCCGGAGTGGTAGCATTTGATAGGGTCCTATCTATGGATCAAATAGAACTAAAATGTGTTCTTATGCTAAACTGAATTATTTGAAATAGATCTGTTTTGATATTTAAACTATACTTATGTTAAACTGAATTATTTGAAATAGAACTGTTTATATGTATAAAAATGGATTTAGTAATAAATAACCAACAATGGTTGATATGCCATTAAACTAAAAACTCTTTTCGGGTCATTTAATGCCGAATCAAGTCATTTTGATAGAAACCTTGTTTTAGTTTGTTTTGGATTGATTTGGTAAAATAATTCATCATTCATTTCTATTGTGAAAAATATGCCTATAATAACAAAATAATCTCCAACACATATTTATTGTGAAATAAAATTTCAATGCATTTCCCATGTAAAATTAATCGTTATGTTTTTCTATTGTAAAAACATGAAATACATTTTTATATAATCGCACGTTTCAATTGTAAATTACGTTGCAATACATTTCTTCTGTAAAATAATTTGGATTTCATTTCAGTAGTAAAATACATTACAATACATTTCTATAGTATTAATATAATTTGCTATTTTAAAATAATTTGGATTTCATTTCGATTGTAAAATATATTGCACTACATTTCAATAGTGTTAATATAATTTGCAAAAATAAATTGTAATGTTTTTCCTTCATAAAATAAATTTTAATACATTTCAATAGTATTGAAATAATTCATGATAAATTTATATTGTAATAATTTGTAATATATATTTCAGAATAATTTCCTTGGCTTTTCCAAGGTAAAATTATTTCTGATATGTTTCTATTATTAAATCATGTGCAATGTATTACAATTGTAAAATAATAGTTTATGTATTTCGATTTTGAAAATAATTTATAATGAATTTCTATTGTAAAACAATATACAATATATTTCTAATTTAAAATAATTTTGAATACTTTCTATATTTTTAAGATAATTTTCAATACATTTCTTCATTTGCAATAATTTTTAATGTATTTTTGGGATAAAAAATTTGCAATATATTTCTATTGTATTAAAACAAGTATAATATATTTCGATTGTAAAATACATTCCGATTGCAAATTAATTTGCAATACATTCGTATGATTTTAAAATAATTTATAATACATATCTATTTTAACATGATTTGTCATGTCTTTCTATTGTAAAATAATTTGCTATACATATCTATTGCAAAATAATTTGTCTTACATTTGTATTGAAAAATAATTTGTAATACATTTTGCGGGTATTAAAATAGTTTTTATACTGTTCTATTGGAAAATAATTTGCAATGCATTTCCATCGTAAAATAATTTGTAAGGCATTTCTATTGTAAAACAATTTTAAATAAATATGTAAGTAAAATTGGCGACCGTAGTCGAGGGTGACCAGAAGTCTCCCTTTTTCGATAGCTACTACACCAAGGTTTAGGGGAGGGTGCTACTTCTTTACCTAGATTGCTCCACTTTACCCTTGATCTGTACCTTATAATGCTGAGTGTTAAGCAAGGAGGTATCAAGTACCATTTTTTGAGTATTTGGTATGACTCGACCTGGAATTGAACCCAGGTCTCCCGGGCCATTAGCGAACACTCTAACCATTATGCTAATGTCTGTTGAAATAAATATGTATGGTAACAAAATAACTTGTAATATATGTCCATAGGAAGTTCATTTACTTTAGATTTCTATAGTATTGGAATAATTTACATAGTATCAAAATAACTTGCAAAGCATTTCTATTGAATCAATATAATTTGCAATATATTTCTATTACATCAAAATAATTTGCAATACAATTCTGTTACATCAAAATAATTTGCAATACATTTTTCTTACATCAAAATGATTCGCAATGCATTTCTAAAGTCTAAAGACATTTTGCAGTTCATTTATTTAGAATCAAGATAATTCGCTATACATGTCTATAGTATTAAAATAATTCGCAATTCATTTTTATAGTACAGAAATAATTTGAAATACATTTTTATAGTATCAAAATAATTTGCAATACATTTCTATTGTAACAAAATAATTTACATTAGACTTCTATAGTATCTAAAGTAACTAGCTTTACATTTCTCTGGTACCAAAATAATTTTCAATTAATTTCTCGAGTATTAAAACAATTTGCGATACATATCTATAATATCAAAATGATTTGTAATACATTAATAAATAATTAAAATTAAAATAATTTTCAATGAATTTCTCTTGTATCAAAAAAATGTGCAGTGCACTTCTATAGTATGAAAATAATTTGAAATATTTTCTAGAGTATTGAAATAATTTACCATGCATTTCTCAAGTATTGAAATAATTTGCAATATATTTCTACAGTATCAGAATAATTTGCGACACATTTCAATATTATCAAAATAATTCGCAATACATTTCTCTAGTATTAAAATGATTTATAACATATTTCTATAGTATCAAAATAATTCACAATACATTTCTACATTATCCAAATAATTTGTGACACATTTCTATAGTATCAAATAATTCACAATACATTTCTATAGCATTAAAATAATTTGTAACATATTTCTATAGTATTAGAATAATTCACAATACAATGTGGAGTACCATTTCATTGCCATTACTCTCAGATCCACTCTGGCCCGTAGTGGAAGTATCTGATAGGGTCCTATCTATGGTTCAAATAGAACAAATTGTGTGCAAATAAATGATAGAAGTTAAATTGTGACAGTTATATAGCAATACTTAAAATCATTTAACTGTGTGCAAAAAAATGAGCTCAGGCTCATTTAGAAATGTTATTCATAAATATATATATGTTTCCAAATCATATGTATTTAATATATATGTTTTAAGAGTATTGGGCATTAAATAATATACCATGGTTGATATGCCATAAAACCCAAACAAACCAAATCCTATATATTTAATATACATGTTTTAAGTGGATTTAGCATTAAATAATAGACAATGGTCGATATGCCATAAAACCCAACCAACCATGGCGTAGAGTTAAAAGTGCTGGACTCCAACTTCGTAGCAAGCGAGTTCGAACTCCAGTTGTGCTACTGTGTTCACTTTCAAACAAATTTTCTGGGGAATGATATGAAATTCCCATCCTCCCAGCTATGGGTTAAATATTACCACTGCTATTCTTCTACAAGGATAGCTTTGGCATTAAATAACCCATGCAGGTTGATATTCCATTAAACAAAGAAACTGAAATCGTATTAGATAGTAAAGCTTTACTCTCGTTCATTAATCTAAAACAGACTTATCAGGAAACTTGATTTAGTTGTGAGAGTACTACTCATGTAGCGTGTCCCGAACTAGAATAGACTGGCTGAGCCCATCCCTCTCCAAGTCAGGTTTGAATTTTGAATTTTCATTCCCCAAGACCGGTTGCCATAATCATCAGGACATACAGATATCACGGATTCTTTTGACTCTCTCTAACCTTTAACCATCCGTCCATATCGACCATCCCTCTCGGTAAGTCGTCTAGACAGCATCAAGTGTCCGTGTAGAGCTGCTGAAGGTAAGTTTTTGCTAGTTGGCCAACAGTGGTATGGGTATATGGAGGAGTCCATTGGAGAACGTTGCTTATGTGTTTGTCCTGCCGTGGTCAGCATGTCTTGCTCGTTTTTATTGGGTGCCTTGTGAGATGAGAAGCAAGTGGCCGTACAACGGCTATTTTGTGGAGTGCTGCTACGGGAATTAATTGAAAACGGCACCTAGAATCTTTGTGTAGTTCCTATTTAGCTTTTTTCACCAAGCGTTTCGTTAGAGTTCAACTGGTGTAACCATGCTACAGTACTGACACGGCTAGAGTTTGGAAAAAATCCTATTTTATTTTATTCTATTTTATCAGTGATCAGGTTTGGTTTGGTTTAGTTTTATGGCATATCAACTATTGTAGGTTATTTAATACCAAATCCTCTTTATACATATATATTAAATATCTATGATTTTTAAACACATTTTGTTGATAACATTTTTAAACGAACTTGAACTCATTTTTTTGCACTCAGTTAAATGGTTTCAAGTATTGCCATCTAATACGAATTATTCGATTTACTATAAATCATTTGTCTGCACACAGTTAAATGATTTTGAGTATTGCTATATAACAGTCACAATTTAACTTCTATCATTTATTTGCACACATTTAAATTGACTTACATGATATGTGAGAAATTAGTTTGTCGGTAATTTCATTTTTAAATGAGTTAGAACTAATTTGTTTGCACTCTAGTGTTGCTATCGTTACTACACAGTTAAATGGTTTCAATTATTGTTTTCTAACACATATAATTCTATTCAATATGAATCATTTGTTCGCTGACAGTGAAGTGGTTAAAAATATTGCTATTTAACACTAATTATTCTATTCAACATTACTCATTCGTTTGCTCACAAATAGATGGTTCCAAGTATTGTTATGTATCACTAACAATTCAATGGAACATCAGTCGTTTGTTTACACACAGTTCTATGATCAAACAGTTTTATTTCTAACAATTCAATATAACATAAGTCATTTGTTTGCATTCAGTTTAAAAGTCAAACAGTGCTATTTGACCCATAGATAGAACCCTATTAGGTGCTACCACTCCGGGTCAGAGTGGTCCTGGTTTAGTTTGATTTAGTTGGGTTCATGTTGGTTATTTAAGGCCAAATTCCGTTTTTATTCGTATGTTTAATATATATATATATATATATATGATTTGTAAACTCATTTTGTCGATACATTTAATAATGAGGCTGAGATCATTCTTTTGTACATAGTTAAATGGTTTCAAATTTATCTATCTAACAATATAATTTCTAGTTACTATTAATCATTTGCTTGCACACAGTTAAATAGTTTCAAGTATTACTTTGTAACAGTTGCAACGTAACATTATTTGTTTGCACACGAGTACTTCTGCTGTTTCTACACAGTTAAATGGTTTCAATTATTGCTATCTAACACTTATAATTTTATTCAGTTTTAATCTTTTTGGCAGACAATCAAATGCTTAAAAGTTTTGCCATTTAATAACTATTATTCTATTTCAACACTCTTCTTTCATTTTCACATAGTAAATGATTCCAAGTATTGCCGCGTAATATCAATAATTCAATTTAGGGACATATTCAAAGAGTTTCAAGTATTGCTATTTAACACTGATTATTCAATTAAACACTATTCATTCATTTACTCACAGTTAAATGGTTCCAAATTTTGCCGTGTATAACTAATAATTCAATTAGATATCAGTCATTTGTTATCACCACCTTGAATGTTCCAACAATTCAATGTAGCTTAGTTAAATCAACAAAGTTTAATGGTTCCAAGTATTGTTATGTATCACTAACAATTCAATTAAACCTCAGTCATTTGTTTACACACAGTTAAATGATAAAACAGTTCTATTTCTAACAATTCAATTTAGCATAAGTCAACAAAGTTAAATGGTTCCAAGTATTGATATGTATCACCAACAATTCAATTAAATATTTGTTTACACACAGTTAAATGATCAAACAATTTTATTTCTAATAATTCAATTTAGCAGAAATCACTTGTTTGCCACAGTTTAAATCTTTGCCTCATAGAAAAGACCCTATCAGGTGCTCCCTCTCCGGGTAAGAGTGGACCTTGGAGCAATAGCCATGGAGTAGTACTCCGCATTCCCCAAACCTCCAGGACTGCATGATCACGATCAGCTGATTATGTGTCATATACAGGTCCCTCAGGGAGATAAGATTTTCATATTGTCATTAACCTTCGAAAAGCAGTCCATACATTACTTGTGCGAATGTTGACATCATTTTCAGTAAAATAGTTGGATTCATACCTTTTATTAGCACTATCTGAAATGAAAATAGCCTCGTTCAGGATTTGAAAACATTTCTATTTCAAGTTATTCAATTTAGTCAAACAGTTCTAATTCAAACTATAAGTGTAGTTTTTGTTCACCCGCAATTAAATGTTAAAACAGTTCTATTTCAAACAATTCAGTTTAGCATAAGTACGTAGTTTAGTTCTATTTGACCCATAGATAGGACCCTATCAAGTGCTACCACTCCGGGCCAGAGTGGGCCTGGGCGCGGTGGCAATGGAGGGGCACTTGTGCGAACATTGGATGCAATCTAGTGGACCAGCGATGGACGATCGGGACGGATGGGGAGAGAGAGAGAGAGAGAGAGAGAGAGAGAGAGAGAGAGAGAGTGTGTGAGTTAAGGAATTCTGTGTGGTCAGAACAACTTGATGATGAAAATTCCAACAGCCTCGTTCTGGATTTGAACGTAGGTTGTCGAGCTCGCCTTCTACGAAAATAATCGTTTCGCCACGACCACCTCCAATTAGTTCCAAAATAGAAACAAATGCGTAGTTCTATTCAGCTCATAAGCGGACATAACAAGTTTCATCCTTTTTGTCTTACTTCTTTACATCTCAATTCATACAAATTTTCTCGCTTCTCTCCCCCACCGACTCACTCTCTCTCTCTCTCTCTCTCTCTCTCTCTCTCTCTCCTGAAATATATTTTGTCTTCCTATTTAATAAGCCACTTAACTTAGATTTCCTTTAAGTATCAAACAATTTTGCAAACTCGTAATTTCACTTTCTTTTATAAACTCTGTCAATAGTTCTTTCAAAACTTTATCGATTTGTTTTTTAATCGCTTCACTCTCCTTATCTGAAACAATTCTTTTAGAATAAAACGATTGTCTATTGAGATGAAAGAAAGCCGGGACGAATTCTTATCAAGTAAGATACGTTTTTCAAAATGTTTGAAGTCCGTGATTGACTTTTGATCTTCGATTCAAACGTCAAGTTCCCTTGCTTATAACGATATCTACATCACAGGAAAGTATTCTTTGATATTTTATGGCTATAGTTATTTTTTCATCCCCCCCTTTTTATTTCAAAGTAATCTAACGGCTTTCGTTTTTCGTTTTGTGTCGGCAATTGACCGTTTGTAATCCAGCTTTTCGATTAGACAGCCCTTGTTCGGACATTGTAGTTCCGGATTTCGTTTCATTTGTGTTTGTACAATCCTAATAATTACGCATTTTGCACCAGCCACAGACCTATGAAAAGATTTAAAAAAAACAAACTGTTTCATGTTTGCAGTTAAAAAAAACAGCAGAAACACTTGTAAATTATTAAGCGTTGCTTTGAAATATTCAATAACGTAGTTTGGAAAATTGAACTTTATCTTTTAGAAAAGTAAAATAAAAAGATGAGCGTCAAAGGAATTTGATTTTTTTTAAGAGAATGGTGGGCTTGTTGACTTGTTTTAATCTGCAAACTTTCACCAGAGTTAAAACAACACATCAAAGGGCTTTTCAAAAAAAAAAAAAAAAAAAGTAGTTATCTTGCTAGACACACTTTCAGATGACTCATTTCTTTTATTGTCATAGATTAGCTAGCAGAGAGATAAAAAGAGATTGATAGATGTGCGCGCATATATAAAAACTGAGCATGCGCATAGATTCTCCATCTTTGTCTGTCTCTAAACTACTAAAACTCTCATTATGTTTGCATATGTGTTTGTAACCGAAACGTAGCAAAAACGCCTCACCAGAGCGAGATACAATACATCCACAAACGCAATAACTTAGGGAATAATGAAATTTCCAGTTTAAGATCTAACTGAATGATAATTTTCGTTAGTTTTTCATCGCACTGAGCGTCATTTTTGAATCATTAAAACTCTCGGAGATGAGAATAGAATTCTCATTAGAATCCTTCATGCCTTCGTAAATTGAAGCACAAATATCATCATGAAACAGGGTTACAATCGGATTTCTATGAATTCAGTGGTCGTATAATGTCTGTGTACCCTACAGGCAAAAACTTTGGGGCCACTATATATATATATATATAGTTGAAAATACAAAAATATTTCATTTTAAGGTACTTTTAAGAAATGATTATATATATATATATATATATATATTGTCATCCACAGACAGGACCAACTTATTTACAACTTATATACATATATACAAATAAAAAAAAGACACTAGTGTCTGACGATCGATAAAAATTCGTGAAACTCCGAGTTACATTTGTGTAAAATAAATTGTTTTTGACTTTTGTTGGGGAAAGATTAAAGAAATATATTAACACACACACACACACACACACACACACACACACACACACACACACACACAGAGCAACAACAACAATTAAAAAAACAACAAATAAAAACAACTGCAAAAATACGATTTTAACCACAGTAGCAACATAATTTAACTTTGTAGTGGCTCTGTGCCCTGCAGATGAGTAAGACCCCCCACCTTCTCCAGGTTATGACACTAAATAGCATCAGGTTGTAAGACTCCAGTTCTAGAGCACTGTGTTGTATGGAGTCACCCCTTCAATATCATTACTCATAGTTTCAACCTTATCCAGAATTGTTGTAATTGTTATGGTTCCACTTACGATTCAAATACATCTGTTTAAAAATTATTAATATTAGATAGGAATACTTGAAACCCATATAACTGTATGAAAATTACTCGTATTAAGAATAGTTATTTGAATCTATTAGTTGTTTACTAAGGATTATTTTTATACGTTACTTGAAATCATATAATTTGTTGCAAAATATTAGTGTTTGATAGGAATTCATGAAACCATATAATGCGGATGAATGATTATTATTAAATATGAATCGTCATCTTGAGCCACATAAAGTGTATAAAGTATAAAGATTGGATAGAAATACTTGAAACCATATACTTGGGCAAACAAATGATTATTATTAAATAGGAATAGATACTTTAAACTATACAACTGTGCATGAATTATTTGTGTTAGATAGAAATACTTGAAACCATATACTTATGCAAACAAATGATTATTATCTTTGTCAAAAAAAGTGCGGTTAAAAAACAATTGCCTTGAAACATTGAAAACATATTTGTGATTCTAATGAAGCATTTGCAAATTGCTAAATACTGCACCTATGAACTTTAATGGGCATGCCTCAATCCTCATAAATACGTTGGACACTATCATAAATAGTATGTATTGAACAGCCCCTCCGAACAGGATAGAAGTGACGCATGGTAAACATTTAAGCGGAGTTTAACAGGTTTGGGTTCAAAGTTTTCTTTCTCCTAGACTGGTTGCCTAATTAAGTCTGAAGAACACAGCCTGCCCTGCTATTTACTGGAGGGAGAATAAGAGGATTCATACCTTTCTCCAAGGGTATTAACACTATGTGAAATGCTATCAGTTTCGTCCAGGATTTGAACTCATGTCACCGTGTTCATTTCCTACGATGAAAACCAATACACCAAGGACACCTGCTAAAGTAGTACACCACTAGCAGTAGTTGACCTTTTTCACGCTGTAAGTGTGTTTTGTATTTTGTTAATGTTATAAAGATTTTCATTTTATTTCCAACCTCCATTTTGGCTATTTCTCATTCAGTAACCTTTTGTTAGGTTACAACACAAAGAAATCAAATTTTGGCATTAAATAACCCATAAGTATTTGATGTGCCTTTAAACAAATAAACCAAATCAAACCAAACCGAACCGATAGTGTCGCAGTCTAGCACGTTTGCCATTACAATATCTAAGATAAAGTAACTTAGATATCGTAATAGCGAACGTGCTGGACTGCGACATCATAGTAAGCAAGTTCAAACTCCAGTCACGTCCAATTTCAGACTAATACCATTAGGAAAGGCATAAACTCCATTATCCCCTAAGCTATGGGTTAAATAGTGCCACTAGTATTTTTCGACAAGGATGGCCCCGGCATTAAGTAATCCACTGAGATCGATACGCCAATATTTAGTTAAAAGCGTTTGTTTTATGATTATTACTAAAAACAAAACCATAAAATTGCTTGCAAATTATCAGTAATAGATAGGAATACTTGAAATCAGATAATTGTGTAAATATGAGAAACGTTACTTGAAACCATATACTCGAGTATAAATTGGTATAAATTTCATAGGAATACTTGTAACCAGCTCATTGGTCTAGAGGGTAGAGTGTTCGCCAATGGTCCGCGAGAACTGGGTTCAATCCCAGGTCGCGTCATACCAAAGACTTTAAAAATGGTACTTGATACCTCCTTGTTTAACACTCAGCAATATAAAGTACGTATCAATGGTAAAGTGGAGCAATCCAGGGAAAATAGTAGCCCCCTCCTCTACACCTCGGTGTAGTAGCTATTGAAAAGGGAGCTTTCTGGTCGCCCTCGACTACGGTCGCCTGGTTTACTTTTTTTTTTACTTGTAACTATTCAAATTATTTGTATTAGACAGGAATACTTGATATCATATAAATGTGTGCCAAAAACTCAAAAGAAACGATACAAAAAATGTAAATATAAAATTGCAATGAATGCGATTTTCTTGACCTCTTGGCATAAAAACCCAAGACATGTTGACACGCCATAAAAATCAATCCACAAACATCTTTTTTTTTTATTTGGTTGGGTTTTATGGCATATCAACTATTGTGGGCTATTTCATGCCAAATCCTCTTCGTACATATATATTAAATATGATTTGGTTTAGTTGGGTTTTATGGCATATCAACCATTGTAGGTTATTTCATGCCAAATACTCCATAAATAAATAAATAAATAATCAGTTCTATTTCAAACAATTCAGTTCAGCATAAGTACGCTGTTTAAATGTAAGAACAGTTTAATTGTGAAAAACATTTCTATTTCAAGCTATTCAGTTCAGTCAAGCAGTTCTAATTGAGCTAATTCAGTTTAGTATAAGTACAGATTTTGTTTACACACGGTTAATATTCAAAACAGTTCTATATTAAACAAATATGTTAAGTGTAAGTACAGTTTTAATGTCAAAAAAACAGTTCCATTTCAAATAATTCAGTTTAGCATAAGCACGCTGTTTAAATATAAGTACGGTTTAATTGTCAAAAACATTTCTTTTACAAGCTATTCAGTTTAGTCAAACTATTCAGTTTAGCATAAGTATGCCGTTAATTCTATTTAACCCATAGATAGGGCCCTATCAGGTGCTACCATTCCGAGCCAGAGTGGACCTGGGAGCAATGGCAATGAAGTGGTGCTCCACATTCCCCAAAGATCCAGCGTCATTGGAACATCACCATCAGATTGTTAAGTGTCATATCCAGGACACTCGTTGGAGGGGTCTTGCACCTCTGCAGCGGCACAGTCAGTGTATTCTACAGCCCCAGCCGACTGGGCAAATGAATGTCTGTTGCAGAAAGAACCTTGTATTTTTTGTTTGGCGCGTAATTTGATTTGACCGTTAGAGTCGCCGAACATTTTCACCCAATCAGGATGACCTGTCCTATTCATCCCGAACCATCTTTCCTAGCAGCACCAAAAATTGAAGAAAGCCCGTGAAACACTCTCTTCCTCAGAAATCCTCAATAGGAACGGACGTCTTATCGTCTGTTCTTGAATAGCAGCTGCAGCATCATGCACTATGAGGAGAGCCATCTAGTTTATGGACCCCTTGTGTCTATTCTTCTAGACCAAGAGATCCTAGTTGAAAATAAATTAGATGATACACTCTAACAACTTCCAACCTTCTTTCCTTCCTACGAGACTCACAGCATACCAGCGTAAACCCCTTACTTCATGCTGCCATTAATACCTTCATATAGAACCTAACGACGTCTTCGTTTTTCTGCAACCACCTTTATTTTCCATCAACATTTAGCGAGGGGATAACAACCAACGTAATACCAATACAACCAACGTAAAACCAACTTAAACCAAAAACCTAATAATAATAATAATAATAATGTCATCCCCATCGCTATATGTCCTTGATTTGACACTAAATAATCTGATAGTGAGGTTCCAGTGATGCTGGAGCTTTAGGGAATGCAGAGCACCCATTGCTCCCAGGTCCACTCTGTCCCGGAATGGTAGCACCTGACAGGGCTCTATCTATGGGTTGAATAGAACTAACGGTATACTTATGTTAAACTGAATTGTTTGAACTTGAACTGTTTGAATAAATTGAATAGCTTGAAATACAAATGTTTTTGACAATTAAACAGTGTACTCATGCTAAACTGAATTGTTTGTAATAGAGCTGATTTTTTGTGTAAAAATAGATTTGCGTTAAATAACATACAAAGGTTGATATGCCATAAAACCTAACCAACCAACCATTTTTAAATGAGTTAGAAGATCAACTGTATGTATCTACAAAATGTGTTTACAAATCATATATTTGATATCGATGTAAAAACCGGATTTGGCATTAAATAACAAACAATGGTTGATATGCTATAAAACCAAACCAAACCAAACCAAATCCTAGCTGTGTCAATACGACTGTATGGATGCATCACGTAGATGTCAACAAAATGAAGAGAGAAAAGGCTAGATGGGAACTATACCAGAATGCTACGAATTTTGGGGCACAAATCCAGGAAGCAACACTCCACAAAACAACAGCTCTACAGCCACACACCTCCCATCTTACAAACCATCTAAGTAAGAAGAATAAGACATGCAGGACACTGCTGGAGAAGCAAGGACCAATTCATACTGATGTTCTTCTATGGACCCCTCACATAGATGTGCCAGTATTGGCAGCAGCAAGAAGTTACTTACATCAGCTCTGTGCATATACTTGATTTAGTTTAGAAGACTTGCCGAGAGTGATGGAGAGAAAGAGAGAGAGAGTGTCAGGGAAATTGGTGCTGTCAGTGCGACTTGATGATGATGATGACATAACCAGAAAGGTAACAAGGAGCTTCCTCTGACGTGATCAGCTGATGCATAAACTCATCTACCAGTCTGTACATGTTCACAAACCAGTCATTAAAAGTTTTACATTTCATCTGGTAGAAGCAGTTTCTGCACTAACAGCTGGGATACAGGCAAGGTCGGCCTTAAGCCAACTGAACTAATTGGTTCCAGTTGAGCTCCGTGCCTAAGGGGGCCTAGTGCTAGAGTGTAATATACTCTCGGCTCGTCTACCCACAGCAGCACATTGCAATATATATATATTTTCGATTAGGTCTCTGCATCTCCAACGATTGGCTATGGATACAGGTGTAGGTCTTCATTTAAAATTCTTCGAGTACTGGTATGCGGAACCTTTACCTGTTGAGCCAATCGATGGGTGACCTTTGTGGGACTTTAATGCTATTTGCCACACGTCAACAGTTCTATGCATTTGAAGACGTTCGTAGCGTACCTGAAGATTTTTTTCTTGTCGGCATTGCTTGTCTCACATAAGTTTGCAATAGCACGAAGATTGGGCCTCACGCTTTCCATAATGCTGTCAAAAGTTCTTTTGTCTTATTATTATGACACTTTAGCTAGCAAAGTATGCAATTTCTAGAAGAGTCCACAACAGTAAAAGGGTCCTCTATCCGCAAAAGAAAGAAAATCAGATGCCTATATATATATATATATATATAGAGAGAGAGAGAGAGAGAGAGAGAGATTGAAAAACAAGGTAATCCAAAGAGAAGAATTGAATGTAAAAGAAAGTCAGCGCTGTAACGTTTCGGTTCTACTGAACCATCATCAGGACTTTTAAACAGTCACGTGACATCTCTTTGAATACGAACGTTGATTTATGGACTAAACGGTTACCCCTTTCCTCTGTATATATTATATTTCTTCCTCGTTTTGTATTTTATTAAAAAAATCCATCGGTGATTTAACATTATTTGATATCATTCGTCCAAATCCTAATGATGGTCTATTAGAATCAAAAAGTTATTGCGTTGACTTTCTTTTACATTAAATTCTTCTCTTTGGATTACCTTGTTTTTCAGTTTTTCTCTATATTGTCAGAATCATTTCCATTATTTACTTTATATATATATATATATATAATTCCTCATCGTATACGAATGTCATTCAATAAATGAAGGGAATTTTGCATGAGGAGTTGGCAATACGGAGCACTGTCTACAGTTGTCCCTTTTTCAAGAAAATCAATAGTGAAGTTTCGTTTTATGTTCCAGGACACAATCAGCATGACCTTTAGTGATTTCGTCTCCTGGAAACTTTTCTTTTACTGGAGAGTCAGAGTTTCCATTTCAGGGACACTCTTTTCGACTCAGGCTCATCGTGGCAAACATTTGTTTTTCCCATTTATAAACATTTTTTAAAACGAAATCATGCATCTCCGTACACATCACACATTTTTCTATAAATTTCAAATGGTTTGCATTTCTCATCTACCAAAACTTTAATGACAGACCACTGTTTAATCCTGCCTTACTCTGTTTTATTTGAAGCCATTTTGAATAGCCTCAAAACAAATATTTTTGCGAAATTCAAATTCTTTTTTTTTGTGTGCTATAAACTAGTTCTAAACAATACAGAGTTGACATTCATGGAGAAAAAAAAATTACAGTTTTTTAAAAAAAAGTCATTTATTGAATGGCCCTTGTAAATTAAAATATTTTAATGGAACACCCAATTTTTATTGTTAAGAGGAATCGACTTCATCCCAACTAACATTTCTCAACATGTATTACACCAACTCCAATTATGCTCTATTCCAAAAAGATATATTTTAGTAAAAACTAAAATCGTCGTAAAAATGTCACTTTACACTGACTGTATCTCTGTGCAGAAAGGTGAAACCGCCTCCCAACGAGTGTTCTGATAATGACAGTAAACAATCTGACGGTGAGGCTCGGGTCTTGGACTTTTGGGGAATGCGGGGTACCCATTCATTGCCATTGCTCTCACGTTCACTCTGACCCGGAGTGGTAGCACCTGATAGGGTCCTATCTATAGATCAAATAGAACAAACTATGTGTGCAAACAAATGACTGATGTTAAATTGTGACTGTTATATCGCAATACATAACTGTGTGAAAAGAAGAGCTCAGACACGTTTAAGAATGTTATCTACAAAATGTGTTTACAAATCATATACATATTTAATATACTTGTAAAAATAGGATTTAGCATTAAATAACCTGCAATGGTTGATATGCCATAAAACTCAACCAAGCCAAATCATATATGTTTAATATATGTATAAAGAGGATTTGGCATTAAATAACTTACAATGGTTGATATACCATAAAACCAAACCAAACCAAAAAATATATATCTAATATATATGTATAAAGAGGATTTGGCATTAAATAACCTACTAAGGTTGATATGCCATAAAACCCAACCCAACTAAACCAAACCAAACCTAACAAAAATGTTACTTATTTTGACAATAACATTTCATCTAATCAATATTTTCTGAGTTCGGCGGTGGATAGTGAAAGGAGTGAGTGCCATTAAAGACTCTATCCTATAATTGATTGATTCATCTTAATGGCATTTCAAACTGTCTTGGGTAATTTCATGCTTTAAGAGTTGGAAATCGAGTCGATTTTACGTGTACGATTACATTTTTTGAATTGTTGTTACTTAGGAGTTTTTCCCCCATAAATGGGACCCTAACAGGTACTACCAACTCGGGACAGAATAAACCTGGTTATAATGGGTACTTCACACTCGCCAGATCTCTAGAACTGGAGCCTCACCATCAGATCCATTTTAATATCATATTCAGAACACTTTCTTTGGTGGGGTTACTTGTAGGCAGGAAATAGCGTATTTTAAACTCTGACGATTGGGCGTATTATTTAGAATTAGATCCGTATTCGCTTTAGCAACGCCTTGAAAGCAAAGCTTTCCATTTATTAACCCAGAAACTTTAACAGATACAGGAGATATAATGATACCATTGAATAGAGCAAGTTTTCAGCTATAAAACGCTATATAACATAGTCACTACCACTGGCTATATAGTTTCGCTCGCGATGAATCGTAGTCTGTGGTTTATGCTCGTGGGCAGAGCTTTCTGAAAATAATGTTTCCTATTCTATCTGCGACGTAAGGGTTAGATGGTGATGATATTGTGGAAGAAGTTGAACCTTCCAACCAATAAACTGTAATTTTTTCTGTTTACGTTTATACAAACTGCAGCTCAACAGCCGCCAGCCAAATGGCTTGACAGAGGGGTTGGGTTAAAACTTTTGCAGGGTTTTAGAATACGCTCTTTGTGACTCTTGCAGAGGGTTAAGATCCCCACGAAAAAAATGGGGTGTGGAGTATATTTTCATTGCCTTTACTCCCAGGTCCACTATGTTTGGGCCACATCTATGAGTCAAATAAACCAGTTGAAAAATTATTAGTATTTCTTGGTAATAGTTGATACCATATAGCGGTAAATTATTTATATTAACTCTATATAAACCAATGCGTTTGAGGAAAGTTAAAATAAATACGAACCTGTCATTAGGTACTTACATATTGGTTAATTTAATGTACATTAATAAAATTTACATTCATATCTACAGTAATAAAGGTTAAATGAATGTTTCAGTATATGCACTATTTGTGTTTTCTTATAATACTTTCGTTAGGTATCGAAAAATTAGAATTTGGTTTGGTTTGGTTTGGTTGGATTTCATGGTATAGCAACCATTTTAGGTTTAAATAACCCAAAATGGTTGCTATACCATGAAATCCAACCAAACCAAACCAAACCAAATTCTAATTTATCAAATCCTCTTTATACATATTGTAACGGGGCATAAAATATTTATCTCAGGACGAGAGTTTATTTTATGTTTATTTTATTTTATAAGACATTTAGCGAGAATAAATGAAAGCGATAGGAAGCTGGAAAAGATTTGTGCAAAAGAAGGCAACTCGATAGATAAACAACATACCCAATAGATTTCAACACGAGGGAGCATTTAAAATGTAACAAAATTTTAATAAGTGAGGACCAAACAAATAATTATGAGATTTAAGAAACAATTCCTTTCTCTTTTCTTTCTTTCTTTTTAAGGTGCCGGCTATATTAAACCAGTAAACAGTCTTAAACACAAATGTCTCTCTTTCTACGTTTTTTCTTTTCTTTCTTCTTGCTTTCTTTTCTTTTAAACTATCGGCTTTGTTAAGCCAGGTAGGCAGTGTTAAACACAAATGTCTCTCTTTTTTCTTTTTTCCTTTCTTTCTTTCTTTCTTTCTTTTCTTTTCTGAATGCATATAATTCCAATATTTAGAAAGGGTAGAAGGAAAAATAGTTTTAAGTTGTACTTATCTTTTCGAAGGGTTTACTTCTTAGGTTCCTTTCTTTTACAGTCTAGAATCTGGCTGAAGGCGCTTGTTATCTTCTGTCCAAAGATTCTGTTCTATGCTTTTTACGGGGCATTCTTTGGAGCGGGCTGTAAACCGACGTCTTTATCCGTCGACTTCTGTTCTCAAACTGAAGATCTCCTTCCAAATTTCCTCTGATAAAAAGGCGCTATTTTTAGCGCGAAAGGCTCTGGCCAATCATTTGGCTCCTTTTTTTCTTCCTCTCTATTTCGTTCGAGCTACTACAATGACCTACATTCCCTTCTCTGTCCAACCAATTAGGAGTTATGAAGTACAGGTAGCTTTGTTTGACCTTATTCTGACTGCCTTAGCGGTCAGTCCTTGGGACTTGTTAGTTCAAACACAGAAGGGTAAGGGATATTAACCCTACCTTTTCCCTCTCAAGGGCATACCACGTCACAAAATATATATCAAATATATATGATTTGTAAACACATTCTGTTGATAAAATTTTTAAACGAGCCTGAGCATTTTTTTTCTTTTTTTGCACACAGCTGAATGGATTCAAGTATTTCTATCTAATACGAACCATTCTATTAACTATTAATCATCTGTTTGCACCCAGTTGAATGATTTCAAGTATTGCTATGTAACAGTAAGAATTTAACATCAGTCATTTGTTTGTATACATTTAAGTGGATATGCAAATATAATTTGTAAGCGAATAGTTTGTTGGTAGTTTCATTTTTAAATGAGTTAGAATTAATTTGTTTGCGCACTATTATTGCTATTGTTTGCACACAGTTGAATGGTTTTGAGTATTGCTATCCAACACTTATAATTCTATTCAATATTAATGATTTGTTTCTAGACAGTGAAGTCGTTATGAATATCAATTTAACATTAATTATTCTATTCAACACTATTGACTCATTTGTACCCAGTTAAATGACTTCAGGTATTGCTGTGTAATAATTCAATTTAGGCACACAATTAAAGAGTTTCCGGTATTGCTGTTTAGCACAAATAATTCTATTTAACATCACTCATTCGTATCATTATCATCATGATGTCGCGCTATCAGCACGGATATCCCTGATCCTCTCTCGCCACCCCTCCCTATCGTCTATTGTTTCCGCCAGGTCTTCAGGAAGACATCCTGTATCGGCACAGAGCTACTGTATGTAGGTTCGAGCTGGTCGTCCTGCCTTTGCTCAGCCATGTGAAGGGGTCCTCAGGAGTACATCAATTATGAGCTCGTCCCTACTTCTCTAGCAGTGTCCCGCATGTCTGGTTCGTCTAATTTTGATAGTTTTCGTGATGAGTGGTCAGTGGCCGTACAGCGGCTGCTTTGTGGGGTGCTGCCTCCAGGACTTGTTCAATATTGCTCGCAGTATTCTGGTGTAGTCGCTGTCAAGCTTTTTCTCCATACGTTTCGTTAGCGTCCATGTAGTGCATCCATATAACAGTATCGATACGACCACTGCTTGGAACTCATTCGTGTGCACAAAGTTAAATGGTTCCAAGTATTGCTATGTATCTCTAATAAATCAATTTGTCATCAGTCATTTGTTTATGCACAGTTAAATGATCAAAGAGTCATTTGTTTGCATACAGTTTAAATGTCAAACAGTTCTATGTGACCCATAGAAAGTACCCTATCAGGTGCCACCACTCCGGGTCAGAGTGGAACTGGGAATAATCGCAATAAAGAGGTACTCCTCATTTCCCAAAGCTCGAGGATTGGAGCCTCACCATCAGATATTATAATATAATTTCCAGGACACTCATTGGGAGGGTCTTACTCTTAGTCAGTGTACTTTACGGCCCTAGCCCACTGGGCTGTAAAAATTTGTGTTATAATAGATTAAGATTAATGTGAGGTGCCCGTGGTGTAATGGTTATCGTCGTAGGAAATGGACACGACGACACGAGTTCAAATCCTGAACGAGACTGATTACATTTCACATAGGGAAAGGTATGAATCCAATTATTCTCCCTCCAGCTATGGGTAAATAGTAGGGCAGAGTAGGTTCTTCAGCCTTGGTGAGGCAACTAGTCTAGGAGAAGGAAAAATTTGAATTCAAACCTGTTAATCTCCGCTTAAAAATTAAACTTGTGTCATATCCTGCCCGGGCGGAGGGGTTGGTAAATATGATAATAGATTAAGATTATTTACTTGAAGCTACAATTATTTATTAAGGATTAGTAAGATTAGTTATTTGAAACTACATAACTGTGTACAAACAAATTATTACTATTAAATAGTTACTTGAATCATGTAATTGTTAGTGTTAAATAGGAATACTTGAAACCATTCAACTGTGTGCAAATTATTTGTATCTGATAGGAATTCTTGATATTATATAACTTCAGTGCAAAAGACGCCCCCCCCAAAAAAAGCAAAAAAAAGCCCCCACAAAAATCTAAGTATAAATGTACAATCAACGCAATTTCCCAACCTCTTGGCATAAAAAAAACCTTGATGGGTTGACATGCAGTTACAATCAATCAGTCAATAAAAACAAAAACAAAACAAAAATAATTTAGCTCAATTGTTTGTTTGTTTGTTTGCCTTTTTTGTTTTTTGCTCTAATGAAAACATGCACAACGTCTTCTTTGAATTACTTAATACATAAAAAATAAGACATAACAAATAGTATTTTCTTATTTTCTAGATGTTGGTCTAAAAGGCAATAAAGACGACTGGATCCCCTGGATATTCAAAGGTCCTTTAAATAAAAGCATGCGATTATATCTGGAAGGTCTTCCGACTTAACCTTATTCCTACACCCAAACACTTACCCTAGCCATTGTGCCAGCTAATGGAAGCACCTCTATATTCTTTTGTTGCAGAACATATTCATTTCGACTGACATCTTTCGGTTAGATTATCTTATTATACAGTCATCCGCACAGCTATCTATCTATCTATCTATCTATCTTTTCTTTCGTTTTTTTTTTCTTTGTTTTATTTATATCATTCCTTTCTTCCCTCTTTTTTTTTCTTGTTTCCATCTTCTTTCTTTCTTTCTTTCTTTCTTTCTTTCTTTCTTTTCATCCCTCGTTTACTTTCTTTGTTTCTTTCTTTCTGTTTAATTTTTTATTTTCTCCTTTTATTTCATGTCTCAATTTTTCTTAGCCCCACACTTAAAAGTCCTTAATTCTTTTTCCGTCTTAAAAAGCCAATTCATTTGACAGTTTTTCTTTTTTTTTCTTATTTTGTTTACAGTTTTTTCCTTTATACACTTTTTTCGGATTTTTTCTTGATTTTTTTCTTTTTTATTAATCCATTCTTTTCGATATTTTTTACGTTAGATTTTTATTAGTTACAGTTGATTTTATCATTATATTCTCTTTCTTTTTTATTATTGTTATTTCAAGTTTTATATTTTTCTTTCATTCTTCCTTGCATTTTTTTTTATTTTCTTGTTCAATTGCTTGTAGCTTTCTTTCTTTCTTTCTTTCTTTCTTTCTTTCTTTCTTTCTTTCTTTCTTTCTTTCTTACCAAGTTTGCCCTTACAGTTCATTCATTCATTCATTCATTCTTTCTTTCTTTTTTTCTCAACACGTTTGTTCCTTCATTTCTTTCTTTCTTTCTTTCTAACCAAGTTTGCCCCTACAGTTCATCCATTCATTCATTCTTTCTTTCTTTCTTTCTTTCTCAACACGTTTGTTCCTTCATTTCTTTCTTTCTTTCTTTCTTTCTTTCTTTACTAGTTTGCACCTACAGTTCTTTCTTTCTTTCTTTCTTTCTTTCTTTCTTTCTTTCTTAACTAGTTTGTACCTACAGTTCTTTCTTTCTTTCTTTCTTTCTTTTTCAACCTGTTTGTACCTTCAGTTCTTTCTTTCTTTCTTTCTTTCTTTCTTTCTTTCTACCTTGCAACTTACCGTTCCTTCTTTTTCTTTTATTCCTCCCATCTGGTTCCTACATCTTAGTCCATCTATTATAACCATTGCCGCCCAGCAGCCCCGTTAAATCTCCCTCTTCTCACCCGGGCACACACCGTCCAAAAACACCCCCTCTTACCTCTCTCTCTCAAACAATTCCGTTAACCACCCCCTTTCACCACTACGCACCCTTGCTATCTTCTTCCTTCACCCCCAGACACAGATCGCTACTCCACCCACCGTAGCTGGTGGCATCGACCAAGGCGGCAGAGGCACAGGGGTAGAGGTCGGCCGGCGCTGGGATCGACTACTGGTAGCTGGCAGGGCAACCAGATGGATGAGGTACTGTCGAAGAGACAGGGCTGTCAAGGTGTTGGCAGCAGGGCTGCCGCCCATTCTAAAAGGATCGCTTTTGCTCTGGCTGGAGTTGGTGTGTTGTTCTTTCTTTTTGTGTTATGCTACACAACATGGACGATTTCTTTACGGACAAATCTGCAGGCAGCTAACAAAACGACGGATGGACTCCTGGCCAACAATGACACTGGCCCGGATACGGTAAGTGCACGGCGTTAGATTTATCATTTATTTCATTCCGGGAACAAATGTTGCTTAAAAAAGTTAATAACATTTACTTGGTTCGCTTCTTCTGGGTACCTATCTTGAGTATTTCTTTCTTTCTTTCTTTCTTTCTTTCTATCTATCTATCTATCTATCTATCTATCTCAGTCTGTTCATATCTGAAAATAGAAATAGGTATTTTATCAACAGAACACTACAAAGCGATTACAGAAATAGGTAACTTTTTTAAAACTGAAAACAGATACAAATACCTATTATTATTATTATTATGTGGGTGATGAGAATTCTCGGACATTAATTTCTTTCTTTCTATCTATCTATCTATCTATCTATCTATCTATCTCATGATTTCAAGTTTGCACGAATTTCAATAAGTGCATGAGATTGTAAACACAATCGATCGTGTCTGTAGGAAGGTGCTCGTCAGTTTAAAAATATACAAACATGAACACCTAATTTAGTTGAAGAGGAATATTTAGTATGTATATGCACTTGTGTGTGTGTGTGTGTGTGTGTGTGTGTGTGTGTGTGTGTGTGTGTGTGTGTGTGTGTGAGGGGGTTAATAGAATAACGTGTGTGTTGGTAATATATAGAGATACATCAATACAAACTTATGGGACCCGTATTTTTAGCACATGGGTAGTAAGACTTCTTGAGCATTTGTTTCTATCTATCTATCTATCTATCTATCTATCTAATACAGTCTCCACATATTTATGTATTCATGTAAGTATGTGTGTACATATAACTAAATAGTTACGAAGTTTTTCATTTCCTATCGGTCTACTGTCCATGGTTTTACACATGAATCGATCTAGCTGTAGATATTCATCTATTTATTCAGATCTATCTATCTATCTATCTATCTATCTATCTCAAAGTGTTCATATCTTTGTACCCTATCAAATTTTGGTTTGAACGCTTATCTTATGTTTATGAATTTACTTATTGGTTTAAATGTTTGATTACTTCTTGGTTGATATTTGCATCTATCAATCTCAAACACATACTGTCTCTCTCTCACTCTCTCTCTCTCTATATATATATATATATATATATTCGGAAGTATATGTATATATATATACGTACGCACATATATATATATATATATATATATATATATATATATGCATACAATTAAAGTTCAATTATTCATGATGACATTTAATAATGCCGGTGCGATAATTTTAAACTTTAAATATATTTCGATACTTCTCAAGTTTATATATATATATATATATATATATATATATATATATATATATATATATATATATATATATATATATATATATATACGAGTTGTTCAAAAACTCTTAAGCCTCACCCAGAAATAAGAGACATAGCTGAAGATTTTTGCTGTGGCAACACACTACCTTTTTTTTTTTTTTTTTTTTATATAAAACTCGAAAAACTAATTCAATCTTAATTTTTGTGCAGGTGTGAACCATTGGAAGGTGAGAGGTATGCGACAATTTTTAAATTTGGGTGAAACGTTGAACTTTTTGAACGACCAGAGTATATATATATATATAACATCATACATACATACATACATAACACCAAAACTTTAATGACAGACCTCTGTTTGAGCTTAAAGCACTTTGTGTGAATTGCTGCCATTTTGAATAGTTTCAAAACAAATATTTTTGCGAGATTAAAAATTTTTTTGCATTTATAAACAAGATTTTTACATTTATAACCAAAAATTCTGAAAAATATAATTATTTAGCTTTTTTTAAAAAATTTCCTTATCAATTAAACGACCATCGTATATATGAATATTAGTTGGTCGACTGTTGTAGGGTATGACCGGAAGACTCTTTTTCAATAGCTACCACACCAAAGTGTCTGCTCCACTTATCCTTGATCAGAACCTTATAATTCTAAGTGTTAAGCAAGGAGGCATCCGGGATCATTTTTTGAGCCTTTGATATGACTCGATCTGCGATTGAACACAGGTCTTCCAGGCCATTGGCGAACACTCTAACCATTATGCCAAATGTTTATCATTATTTTCCTATCTATGAATTAATGGAAAACACTTTTACTTATTTTTTACAAAAATTTTTTTTTACTTGTAGCAACGTTCAGACACAAAGAAATTTGAGAGTTTTGGAGAAAAATATCTGTCATTGTTTATTGTATTTATTAAATTTTTCTTAGTTTTGGGGATTACGAAATATATTTACAAGATTTAAAAGATATTTAAAGATAAATATCTTTTAAATCTTGTAAATATATTTCGTAATCCCCAAAACTAAGAAAAATTTAATAATTTAAAAACAAAAAAACAAAAACAACTTGTATAAAAAGATATGGTAAATGTAATTCTATGATTTTAATTCCAAGAGATTTTTATATTTCGAAATGGCTGGCAAGTGATGTTGATGACAAACGTCGGGATTCATGTTGATTCTGATAAAATTCACAGGTTTTAAATGGACTATATTATATCATATAAAAAAAGCAACAAATTGTGGATAATTATTATTATTATTAATATTATTATTAGTAGTAGTTGTAGTAGTATTCATATGAATCATAATCATCATTGCTGTTATTATCATTAGTACTAGTACGCATATGAATTATTATTATTATTATTATTATTATTATTATTATTATTATTATTATTATTATACGTGTAAATTATTATTATATCATGCATTTGAATAATAATAATAATAATAATTTTTTTTAGTTTTTCATATTAGCGTTAGCTGATGGTCTTTAACTGGGGTTTGCATGACAGCAAGTCTCCTCAAGTCTCCAGGACTCTTCTCAGTATTCTGGCCGTTCACAATAATGTAGTAGTTTGGATGGTCTCCACTCGTTTTTGTAAATTCTCTAGCAAGTTCCAGGTACCTATCTTTTTTTTTCACTTTCTTTCAGTTTTACTCTGTGGTCAGCCGGGATAGCAAAATTCACAATTTTGCAAGCTCTCTCTTTTTTTGTTGTTGATTATTATAAGATCTGGTCTGGCCCAGATTAGGTGATCCGTTTGTATGTCAAAATCCCACTGGAGTTTATGTGTCTCATTCTCTTGGACAGCTGCTGTTCGTCTGGTCAAATTTAAATTTTTTGCACAATTCCTAGTGGGTCACCTTGCCCACCCAGTCGTGTCTAGTCTTATACTCTTTCTATGCTAATTTGCTGCATTCGATTATTTCACTCCTTGCAAGTTTTCCACTAGTTTTAACTGGTGGGATTTATCTGGAGTCTAAGTGACAGCAAATCTTCTTACGTCTCTCGTACTCTTTTGTGCATTCTAGCCGATCTCAACAAAGCTGTGGTTTGTATAGTCTCGATTCTATTTCTGATTTCCACTTTCTTTCAGTTTTTTTCCTAGCCCTTGGGAATCGTTTCTAAGACACCAACTACAATTTGGTATCACCGACAAATCATATTCATATTCTACGGCTTTTTCAGTTCTTTGGCAAGATCCAAGTATTTTTTATCTTTTCGCTTTTACTTTCAATCTATGATTCCTTGGATTAGAAAAATCCGCGAGTTGAAAAGTTCTTTTCTTCGTGTTAATCAACACCAGATCTGGCCTTTTAGCTTAGATCGGCTGGATCAGCAATATTCAATAGATGACAAGTTCTTTTCTTTACATTAATCAACACTACTAGGTCTGGCTTTTTGGCTTGGATCGGCTGGATCAGCAGTATTCAATAGATGATAAGTTCTTTTCATTGTGTTAATCAACGCTAGGTCTGGCATTTTGGTTGGGATTCGATGATCCATTTGTACTTCAAAGTCACTAAGAATCTTATGCACCTTCTTTTCTAGGACAGATTCTGGTTTTTGCATATACCATTTGTCAGCATGGCCAAATTTTAAAACTTTTGCACAATTCCCAGTGGATCACCTTTCCCACCGAGTCTAGCATTCCTTTTAGGCTAGTTTGGTGCATTCTCTAACTATGTTCGTTTCATCTTGGTCATCGTATAACTTATACATTGCTATTCTGCTGCATATGATTAATTTTCGCCTTATCATTTTACTCCTTTGAGAGTTTTTAACAACAGCGTTAGCTGGTGGTTTTTCAGTGGTGTTTGAGAGACAGCAACTCTCCTCAAGTCTCCAGAACTCTTCTGAGCATTTTGACCAATCTTGATAATGCTGTAACCTGGATGGTCTCTTATTTCCAAGTCTTCCAGATCCGTAAGCAATCTTTTGAGGACTGTTCCAAGTACAACAATTACAATTAGTATCATCGTCACCTTCATGTTCCATAGTTTTTTTTAGTTCTCTTGCAAGGTCCAGGTACTTATCCCTCTTTTTCGCTTTTTTTAAAATTTTACTCTGTGGTCTACCGGAACGGCAAAGTTCACTATTCGGCAGGCTTTTTTTTTTCGTTGACTATCCATAGGTCTGGTCGCCCGGCCGATATTAGGTGATCTGTTTGTATCTCAAAATCCCAGAGAATTTTGAGCGTCTCATTCTCTAGGACGGATTATTATTATTAGTAGTAGTATTAGTATTATTAGTAGTAGTAGTTTTCTCTTTCTATCCAAGATTATAGTCAAAGAATAAAGTTAATATATATATATATATATATATATATATATGGAAAAGTTTGTCTGTCCTCTATAGTCAGCCAAAAATGGGTTGGTGTAGTTGTAATTTACTAAGTTTTTTGCTTAGATGTGGCACAAGGCCATATGAATGGGGCACCCAATGAGAATCGCACTCACTTGTGTAGGTTTACTAGTCTAGTTTTCTAATTATTACACCACCCGAGGCGCCCTTGGGTTGGTGTAGTTACCAAATTTGGTATTCATTTTTATAGACGTCAGGGGAAGGTATTAATGCTATCTCCCTCTCTCTGTCTGTCTGTCTCTCTCTCTCTATATATATATATATAATAGCAGACATTTTTTATGGAGAAAGAAAGAATGTCATGGGGAAGGAGTCTCCAACAATAAAGAATTATCAACGGAAAGACATATTGCTCTCTGAACTAACTAATTCTACAAAATTTCATTTTTCCAACTTCAGAAGAACGAAAAGTGACGAATTATTTGTTTGCTAAAATAACTATTCATGTTTAATTAACATTATCAATTAATATTATCGGCAGTTCTTCAAATTCTGCAGATGACAGATAAATGATAAGGCATTATTGCTCGGTTCAACTAACAACCCGAACAAAAGGGAATAATGTTTAAATTCATAAATCTCTTAAGTGTCACTTAAGTAAATCAGGAATATTTTTTAACTGATTGTCTTGTTGATAGCTTTATTAGTAATTTTGTAAATAATTTTATTAGCGACTTAAACTGATTTCATAAGGGATTTTTTATAAATTGTTTTCATGGGTGATTTTATAAGTGATTTCTAGGAGATTTTGTAAATGATTTTATAAGTGATTTTTATCGGTGATTTTTCATTAGTGATTTTTATATGTGATTTTATAAGTGATTTTATGAGTGATTTATAAGTGTTTTTTAAGTAATTTTTTAAGAGTGATTTTTACAGAGATTTTTCTTTGTAAGTAATTTTAAAAGTGATTTTTAATTAGTGGTTTAATAAGCAATTTCTTTATAAAAGATTTTTATTATTGATTTTATAGGTGATTTTATAAGTGATTTTTATAAGTGATTTCATCGGTGATTTAATCAGTATATTTTATGAGTGATTTTATAAGTGGTTTTTCGGTGATTTATAAGTGATTTTTTAACAGTGAATTGCTGCATAAGTGATTTTCTATATTTGATTTTATAAGTGATTTCATAGGTGATTTCATGGATGATTTCTTTTGAAATGATTTTATGACTTATTTTATGAATAATTTCTTTATAAGTAATTTTATATGCCATCTTTTTATAAATGACTTTTTATAAGTTAATTTTCGTAAGTGATTTTATAAGAGATTTTATAGGTGATTTTAGATAAGAAATGTTTATAAGTTTTTTTTTTAAATAAGTGATTGTTTTGTTGATAGCTTTTATTCTCGTCGGCGGTAGAGTTTGCAGACATGTTTTTTGTGCGCAACAGTATTTCGTATGTATAATCACTTAAGCATGTGTATTTCAGAAACAACTCGTATGTGTGAACGTACGTAGTGAGTAAACACTGATACATTAATACAAACTTATAGTGCCCGTAATTAGAGCACATGTGGAATAATCTATCTATCTATCTATCTATCAACTTTTTTTTCTCTCTATCCCATTCTGTAACGTTTCTCTCACTCTCTCACATAAGGCTATAATTTCTTTCTTTCTTTCTTTCTTTCTTTCTTTCTTTCTTTCTTTCTTTCTTTGTCTGTGCCCATATGCTATCTATCTATCTATCTATCTATCTATCTATCTATCTATCTATCTCATATGTATGTATATATCTACCTCTCCCTCCGCTAACCCAGTTGGTTGAGGTTGTAGAATACACCAACTGCCTCTCTGCAGAGGAGTAAGACCTTCCTCCACTAAACAATCTGATGGTGAAGCTAAAGTAATGCTGGAGTTTTGGAGAATGCGGAGTACCCCTTCATTGCCATTGCTCCCAGGTCACCTCTGGTCCGGAGTGGTAGCACCTGATAGGGTCCTATCTAGGGGTCAAGTAGAACTGTTTGACATTTAAACAAAGTGCAAATAAATGACATGCTAAATTGAATTGTTAGAAATTGAACTATTTGATCATTTAGTTGTGTGTAAACAAATGCCTGATGTTTAATTGAATTGTTAGTGATACATAACACTCCTTGGAACCATTGAACTGTCTGCAAACAAATAATTAATAATAAATAGAATTATACGTATTAGATAACAATACTTGAATCCATTTAACTGTGCACAAAAGAAATGAGCTCAGGCTCGTTTAAAAAATGTTATCAAAAATGTTTACAAATTATATTTAACATATATGTATCAACAGTATTAGGCATTAAATAACCTACAATGGTTGATATGCCACAAAACCAAACCAAACCTCAGTCAGCTCTACTATTTACCTATAGCCAAAGGAAGTAGAACTGGATTCATGCCTTTCTGAAGAGTATTAGCGCTATGTGAAAAGCAGTCTCATAGAAGATTTGAACTCATGGCACCATGTCCATTTCCTACGACGGAAACCATTACACTACGAACGTCTTTATGTATGTATGTATGTATGTATGTATTTGCTTGCAAATTATTGGTGTTAGAGTGGAATACTTGAAACCAAAGAACTGCTTGCAAATTATTGGTATTAGATAGGAATACTTGAAGCCATAAAATTAATCGCAAATTATTGGTGCTTGATAGGAATACTTGAAACCATATAACTGAACACATAAATGGTATTACATACGTATACTTATGGTAAATCATATAATCCACTTTTTTATTTCTTAACATAAAATTCTAAAAAAAATCCTCTCAGTTTAGATTTTAATTACGAATAAAGTTTTCTTTTAAGTCATCATCGTCTTTAAGAACAAAAAAAATATTCCGGTGATTTTGTCAACCAGCTGAACCAATTATTTGCACGAGTATCTTCATATTTGTTGTTTTGATTATTAAATACTTGTTGCGTGTTTGAGCCTTTCCAGCATTGTTTAATAGACCAACAAGGAAGAACTATTACTATTCTACATTCGATGTCATTTGGCAGTCTCTCCAAAGATCTTGGATTTTCATTACCACAATTTCATCCCTGTAACCCACACAAGTCTCCCGCACCACGCACCACCCTGCATTTCTTTTGCCCCTTTAGTCTAGTTCTCTTCCCCATTAAGGAAGGTCCGGCTTGTTATCGGTCCCCTTGGAGACCGGAAAACAGTCAGCCTCCAATTTACAGACTGGAAATGTCATCAATTAATTCATTCTCCCGGCTCTGATGAGTATTACGACAAATTGAGTTCTTTAGGTTTAGTAAGGCAACCAATATAAGAGAAAGAAAACTCTGATTTCAAACCAGCTATACTCTGCTTAAAAAAGGACAGTGTATCGCCCCCTGGCGGTGGTGCTGGGTAAATACATACTCTGACCCGGAGTAATAGCACCTGTTAGAGTCCCATGTTTGGGTCAAATAGAGCTGTTTGAGATTATGAAGTGTTTATGCCCTTAAAATGTTTGTGAAGATACATATTCGTTCCCGTATATAATTAGGGACCATAATTATTGACCCGACTTCGGCATAAAATAACCCAACAAAGGTTGTCATGCAGTAAAACCAACCACCAAGACAACCAAACAATTACTACTGAGAAGTCAGCTCGATTCTCATTGAGTGACTCATACTTCTTGCCTTCTTCCAAAATCACTTAGATTTTTTGTGGGCTCTTCGCGTAATATAACGTTTAACGAGTTTGCCCTATCTACTGTTGTTATGGAGTTCGATTCTCACTTGGTACTCAACATATCAGGTCTTGTGCCAAGCTAAACTAAATAAATGGACTTCAACCAGGTACAAGTTCTGATAGCTTACTGGTGATTGACTAATTGATTTTAACGTCATGTCAACGTGCCTGGGGTTATTTTAGGCCTAGAGGTTAGGGAATTGTGTTTATTGTACGTTCATGTTTATATTTTTTGTTTTTTGTTCGTTGGTTTCTTTTTTGATTTTTTTGCACACGTTTACATGATAGGAAGCGTTCATGGCGTAACGGTTATCATTGTCGGAAATGGGCTCGGCTACCCGAGTTCAAATCCTGGACTAGTTTGTTGGCATTTCTCACAGTGCGAATAGCCTTGGGAAAGGTATGAATCCAACTATTCTACCTCTTGCTATGAGTAAATATTCGGATAGACTGGCAACAGGTATAGAAGAAGGAAAACTGAATTCAAACAATTTGTATACCTGGGGAGAGAGGGCTCCTCCAGGCTATTCATACCCAAGACACACTACGTGAGTTGGGCCCTCATCACTGAACCAAGTTATGTGATGTATCTCTATGTTTCTCTATATGATATCAAGTATTCTGAATACAAATAATTTGCAAACAGATATATTTGACCTATTGATGGAATTCTAACAGGTACTACTACTCCGGGTCAGAGTAACAGTGTCTGGGTAAAAATTAGCCTACAAGATATCACAACTTCGCATATAAAAGCTGGGAGATATTGGGGGTATAAAATGTAGGATCTTATATACCTTTAATTGTACATTCTGTATTGTGTGAAGTAGCGTACATATTTTAGTTTTAGTAAAATAAGAGAATGAAAACATGTTTGCTTAAACGGACCAGTCGATTATTCGGTCCGAAATCGTTGATGTCGATTCGTCCCTGTTAATCGCAATTTACTGTATTCACATTTTGCAAACGTTTCCTATATATTCTAATTATCTTTGTCTCGCCTTATCTATCTTGGCACTCGGAAGAAACACAGACATTATCAAAGTAAATTGCCTTGATTATCTCACTTGAGGTTTTTTTTCTCTTAGCATCCCAAATAATGAACCGTTATATTCAGCTGTGGACGTTCCCAATTTTATGTTTATTTTTCTCTTTTCTTGGACAAAACATGATTCGTTTGCTAAAGGATGGTAAAATGATGGACAATCAAACAAATTTCTAGATTGGCGCCAAAAAAAATTTATTGCAATTTGTAACTAGCAACTTTGAAAATATCTGCGTTTTTAACAAAAACGTGGTGTAATGGTTAAATCAATGGACTGTGGAATCGTAGTAAGCGAGTTCGTACTCCAGTCCCTCTATTATTTTCACTTTCGGGCAAATACCCTTCGGAATGGCATGAATCCCCTTATCATCTCAGCTTTGGGTTAATTATTCTTCAAGGAGAATAGCTTTGGCACTAAATAACCTACAAAGGTTGATATGCCATTAAACAAAGAAACCAAACCTAAACTTTTAAAAATAATAGGTGTTTTTAACAATCAATTAAAAAAATAATCGCCATTTTTAACAGTCAACTTTTTACTAAACTTTTAAAATAACTGCAGATTTAAACGTTCAATTAAAAAAAAATGAAGTTTTTAATAAACTTTAAAAACAACTGAGTTTTTAATTCATCTTTTGAAATAATTTTAACTATTTCAACCTTAAAGGGTTCATTACGTTTTGTTCTGTTTGAACTTTAGATAATGATTTGGTAAAAAATTTTAATTAAAAAAAATAAATTGGAGAATGTTAAATCTAAAATATCAGGTTGTCATAGCAATGTAATAAGGAAGACTGAATGATATGAAATATTAAAAAGTGGAGACAAAAAATGTTTCAAATTGTGCTTATGACTTTTAGGTTATGAATTAATTAAAGTATTTGAAATTATATAACTGTTTTGTGTGAAGTAAAATATTGATAGTAATAAATCATAATTAGATGGAATATTAAAATTAGTGAATGTTGGGGATAGGTTTTTGTTATTCTATTTAAACTTATTAGAAATTAAGTTGTATATTGTTTTTTCTTAATATTAATATTTTGTCAAAAAAAAAGGTGATCGTGTTGTTGTTTAGTTGTTTGAGACAAGGAATAGCAGTTGTTCTCAAAAGATTTTGATATTTTTAAAAATATTTTGCTCATAAAGTAACATGCCAGATTCTTTTAAATTTAGATTGGGAATTGCTTCAAATTGAAGTGTGACAACTGCGTTTAAATTGTCCTGCTGTTTTTAAAAAGCTTTCCTATATTCATTTTAGCGTTTTTAAGATATCTCGAACTTTTATCCACACACATATATTCAAACATAAACACACACGCACGCAAACATACACACATATACGCACACATACTATCTATCTATCGATGTAGGGTAATCGAAATCATTTTTCATATACGCACACATATTATCTATCTATCTATCTATGTAAGGTCATCGAAATCATTTTTGTCCAGTCGGCTGGGGCTGTAGAATACACCGACTGCTTCTCTGCAGAGGGGTAAGAGCCCCCACCCACGTGTGTCCTGGATATGACACTAAACAATCTGATGGTGAGGTTCCAGCAATGCTGGAGCTTTAGGGAATACGGAGTACCCCTTCATTGCCATCGCTCCCAGGTCTACTCTGGCCTGGAGTGGTAGCACCTGACAAGGGTCATATCTATGGGTTAAATAGAACTAAACGGTGGTTGACGTTTACTGCTTTTATACATTCAAATTGCGTATTTATGCTGAACTGAATTGTTTAAAATAGAAGTGTTTTAACATTAAAACTGCGTACTTACTCTAAACTGAATTACTCGAAATAGAACTGTTTTGACATCTAAACTGTGTAGTTATGCTAAACTGAATTATCTGAAATAAAACTGTTTTGACATTAACTCTGTGCATTGCCCTGTCGGCTGGGGCTGTAGAATATACCGACTGCACCTCTGCAGAGGGGTATGACCCCCTTCCCAACGAGTGTCCTGGTATATGACACTAAACAATCTGATGGTGAGGTTCCAGTAATGCTGGAGCTTTGGGGAATGCGGAGCACCCCTTCGTTGCTATTGCTCCCAGGTCCACTCTGGCCCAGCGTGGTAGCACCTGATAAGGGTCCTATCTATGGGTTAAATAGAACTCACGGCATACTTATGCTAAACTGAATTGTTTGATTAAACTGAATAGCTTGAATAGAAGTGCTTTTCACAATTAAACCGTACTTACATTTAAACTGAGTGCTTATGCTAAACTGAATTATTTGAAATAGAACTGTTTTTGACATTGAAATTGTATTTACACTAAACTGAATTGTTTAACATAGAATTGTTTTGACATTTAACTGTGAGTAAATAAAATCTGTACTTATACTAAACTGAATTAGTTTAATTAGAACAGCTTGACTAAACTGAATAGCTAGAAATAGAAATGTTTTTGACAATTAAACCGTACTTACATTTAAAATACGTGATTATGCTAAACTGAATTGTTTGAAATTGAACTGTTCTTGACATTGAAACTGTACTTACACTAAACTGAATTGTTATATACGACAGTTTGAATAAACTGAATAGTTCGAAATAGTAATGTTTCTTCATAATTAAACTGTGTGCTCATGCTAAACTGAATTGTTTTAAATAGAACTGATTATCTACATAAAAATGGAGTCGGCGTTAAATAACCTACAAAGGTTGATATGCCATAAAACCCAACCAACCAACGATATCATTTTCTAAGCTTTCTGTGAAATTATCTATAAAGTAATATGTGACTGTAAAGTGCGTTCTCCAAAAAAGTGAGTTCGAATTCCAGTCGTGCTATGACGTTCACTTTCTGACTTGAGAAAGGTATGAACTTCCTTATCTCTCCCAGATATGAGCTAAATAGTATCAATGCTTGTTCTTCTCTAAAGATGGTTTTAACATTAAATATCCCACGAAGGTTGATATGCCATTAAATGAAGAAACCAAACCAAACCAATCCTTTTTTTTAATTGAAATTATGGTCTGCTTCAAAATCATGAGTGACTATTGAAATGAAACTATCCTTGCTTTTCCAAACGGTAAGTATGTTAACATAAAGGATCTTTAAGTGGAATTTGCTTCTCTAGCTCATGCCGAAATTGCATATCCTATTTACCTATTTACCAACCCTTCCGCTCGGCAGGATATGACACAAGGTCAATTTTTAAGCGGAGTTTAACAGGTTTGAATTCAGAGTTTACCTTTTCCTAGACTAGTTGCCTCACCAATGCTGAAGAACCCAGTCTGTTCTACTATTTACCCATAGCTGGTGGGGAGAATAATCGGATTCATACCTTTTCCAAGGGTATTAGTGCTATGTGAAATGCAACCAGTCTCGTCCAGGATATGAACTCGTGTCGCCGTGTTCATTTCCTACGACGATAACCATTACACCACGGGCATATCAATCGATCTATTTATTGTACCAGCCTGGAAGGTCGATGAGGGATAAAGGTTTCCAGGAAGGGATTGAGGTTCTAAAGCATTTGACAGTCCCTAACCGAGAGCAATGGACATTATACATGTCATTACACTAATTGATCCCGCAACATGGCGTCGTGACAAACGTGTTGGACTGCAACATCGTTGTAAGTGACTTCGAACTCCCATTTCCTTCACTCTCGGATAAATATCCTTGAGAAAGGAGTAAACTCCCTAATCCTCTCAGCTATGGATTTACTAGTTTTACGACTGTACTTCAGCAAGGAGGGAATTTGCATTAAATAACCCACGAAGGTTGATATGCCATTAAACAAAGAAATCAAATTGGCACATCGTTTTTGAAGTCTCTTTAACTCTAAAAAAAAAAAAAAAAACTACCCCGTCGGTGACTGTATTATTTGCAGCGGGGTAATAACTCCCCTCTAAAAAGGCTGTTTTGACCATACACTAGACTTACATCTGTTGGTGATAGCTCCAGTTTTCAAGTTCTTAGGAATGTGAAGATAGCCCCTTGTTAACATTACCTCCAGGTCAATTCTGATTCGAGATGGTAATACCTGTTATGGTCCAATCTATTTGCCATAGAGATCTATTTGAAAAGGATTCGTATTAGATGGGACTACTTAATACCACATAACTGTGAATGATTTGTATAAAAAATAGTTACTTAAGTTATCTATCTGATAAAATAAAGCGAGATTTCTTACAAGCAATGGCTGTCTCAATACTACTATATGGATGCACCACATGGACACTAACAAAACACGGAGAAAAAGCTTGAGGAGAAATACACAAGAATGTTGCGTGCCGTCTTGAACAAATCCTGGAAGCAACACCTCACAACAAAACAGCTGTACGACCACCTACCACTCATCTCAAAAACCATCCAAGTAAGACGAACAAGACATGTGTGACACTGCTGAAGAAGCAAAGGTGAACTCATGAGTGATGTTATTTTATGGTCTTTTACACGTGGACGTACCAGTGTTGGCCGATCAGTAAGAACTTACTTACATACATTAGCTTATGTGGACACTGGATGCAGTCTATAAGACTTGTCTGGTGCAATAGACAAGAGAGGCAGATGACGATAGAGAGAGAGAGAGAGAGAGAGAGAGAGAGAGAGAGAGAGAGAGAGAGTCAGCGAGACTGGATAATGATGACGAAGGATTATAAATTACTTGAAACCATATAACTGTTCGCAAACAAATGATGATTATTAAATTAAAAAAAATTACCTGAAAGCATATTATTGAATATAACTTATCAATATTGGATAGGAATACTAGAATCCCTACAACTGTGTACAAATTATTAGTATTAGATAGGAATACTTAAAACCATAGAACTGTGTGCAAAAATCTCATAAGAAACAACAACACAAAAAATGGGAATATGAACGTACAATGAACGCTAATCTCTAACATATAAGCATGAAATAACCCTATCAGAGTTGGCATTACCTTAAAATCAATCAATCAATAAAAAAGCAATTGTTTTTTTAATGAATAAAATTTTCTTCTTGGTTATATCGTGAATTTTTCAGCTCCTCCTCGTACAAAGGATGAGTGTGAAATTCTTTATCTTGAGAAAAGTATGGTAACGAGAATCGCTATAAACTAGTGCAACGCTGAATTCTTTATCTTGAAGAGAGTATGGTCATGAGAACCGCTATAGCCGAGTCCAATGCTGATTTCCTTCTCACGAGAAGAGTATGGCAACGAGAATCGCTATAAATTAGTTTAATGTTGAATCCTTTCTCTTGAGAAGATTATAGTAACCAGAATCGCTATAATGTACTTCTATGTTGAATTCTTCATCTTGAGAAGAGTATGTTAACGAAAACCGCTATAACCTAGTTTCTTAGTGTTTAGGTTTCTGATCCATTTTGTGAACCAAAGTTCATATGTATCACATTCTAGATACGACAGTGGTTAATTTGGCTGTTCCGCGTTCAAACCCCAGGAGCAGCCTGTGTGAACAAAGTCGGTTCATTTTCCCACCAGGACGACTCCTGTGCGTAAATAGCCCTTCTTCCTGCTTAAGATGAAGGGGGAGTTAGAAAGAATTCGTTCGAACTTTGACGAAAGAATTCAAAATGTTCAAGAAGTGTCTAACCCTAAATGATGAGGAGTTTCCCGCTGAGTGACGGACAACTGGGAGGACATTTCGTCCACGGAACAAAGTTAAGAGAGAGAGAGAGAGAGAGAGAGAGAGAGAGAGAGAGAGAGAGAGAGAGAGAGACCTTAGCACAAATGAGCAGAGTAAATCCGTTCATGTCTCTTCACCCAAAGTGCACTACATACACACACACACACACACACACACATTTTTTACTAAGCTTAGCTTAGATATGGCACAAGGCCAGAAGTATGAGGGGTTCAGTGGGAATCGAAGACACTAACAATGATCTGCTAATCCAGTACACCACATGAGGTAACCTACCCATTGGCGCGTGCACGTGCGTATATATATACATACACAACACTCACATATGCACACAAAAACATACGTACATACATAGATACATACATAGGGTCACATCCTACGCATGGTGGACGGGTTGGGTAAATACATTCACACTCATACCCACATATTGACAGATTTAAACTCATATGTAAACAGATAATTTCCAGCGACCGATACCGATCTAAAAAGCATGTATATATTCGCGCTATAGTTAGGATTGTTTGTTGTTCAGCTGGTTTCTCCCTTCGTCAATGATCAGTATTTGATCCAGAGATCTAAAAACAACTAAAAAACAAAAAACAAAAAAAAAACGTAACAAGCTCAGCAGATAAGCCTTCTCCAATTTCGAAATTTGGCGCAACACGATCTTACAGCAACTATTTCTTTACGTTAGATTTTCAAACAAAGCCATGCTTACTAAATATTCACCACAGAGAGGGACCTTCCCCATTCATGAATTGTGCGCAACATGATCTTATAACAACTATTTCTCTATATTTGGCTTTCCAACAAAGCTATGATTACTAAATATTCACCCTAAAGATACCCAAATGGATTTTTAAAAAATTGTTAATTGATTTTTGAAATGTTTTGTCTGATTCATTTGATTTGTTCAAAAGTTTGGCTACTAATATATTTCTTAGTGGGGAAAGAGTTGTATTGTTTTGGTAAAAATCTTTGAACATGTCTTCGTTACTGTCTGCGGATTTTACTAGCCATAGGGTGGCAGAGTCTTTAAACAAGGTCGTATATATATATATATTAACCCAAACTCGCCCTCACGGGAAGAATGCAACATAACGTCATCTTTTAAGCGGTGTGTAGTTTTTGAATTCAAAATTTTCAGAAAAAAGGAAAGAAAGCGTAATAAGCAGATGGCAGTGGGTTTTGAACTCAAGATTTATCCTACTCTTATTTTGGTATACCGAGGCTAAAGAACCCACTCTGTTCTGCGATTTACCCAGAACTAGAAAAGATGGATTCATGCCTTTTCTCACGAGCAAACACTCACACAAAACTACACCAGAACACGAATGTAAAATATATACAGACATGTGTGGGCGTGGATACAGACCTCGGCCTTTTTATTAGGATCAGGGGGTAGTCTTCGTCAGCCATGCTCACGCCTTGAAGCAGACTGCTGGTTCATATTCTTATCTCTTCAGCAAAACGTAGCTAAAGTAATTAAATAAATGAATAAACGTGGGTTGGTGCTGAAGATCCCGTTCACTGAGCAGTAAGTCCTCATTGTACAAAAATAAGGAGGGTCGGAGTAGTCTAACGCCTTCATGACATTAATTACAGGGACCGAGCAATTATTGTCTTTACCCACATGTTCATGTGGGTGTCTCTTTGAATATGAGTCATATTCTACTGTCTTAGAGAAGCGAATAAATGTCCCACACAACAACTCGTCTGATGAAGTGCTTGCGTTGCAGGTTAACCACATGATATATTTTAGTGAAATCAATCTTCGCTTGATGCTCTACTTACCAGACTAGAGTAGCATATGATATGTTAGGTTTGGTTGTTTGGGTTTTATGGCATATCAACCTTTGAACTTTATTTAAAGCCAAATCCATTTTTATACAAATCATCAGTTCTATTTCAAACCATTCAGTTTAGCATGAGTACAGTTTAATTTTCAAAAAAACATTTCTATTTCAAACTATTCAGTTTTGTCAAACAGTTCTAATTCAAACAAATCACTTTAGTATAAGCATAGTTTTTGTCCGTTAAACTCAGTTAAATGTCAAAACAGTTCTATTTCAAGCTATTCAGATTAGAGTAAGTACAATTTCAATGTCAAAAACAGTTCTATTTCAAACAATTCAGTTTAACATAAGTATGCTGTTACATGTCCAAACAGTTTTATTTCAAGCAGTTTAGTTTAGCATAAATACTCTGTTTAATTCTATTTAACCTATAGATAGGACCCTATCAGGTGCTACCACTCCGGGTCAGAGTGGACCTGGGAGTGATGGCAATGAAAGGGTGCTTCGCATTCTCAAAAGCTCCAGCATCACTGATTGTTTAGTGTCATATCCAGGATACTTGTGGGGGAGGGTTTTTCCCCTCTTGCAGAGGTGCAATAGGTGTATTCTACAGCCCCACCTGACTGGGCAACATATAAGTTAGGTTAGGTATATATATATATATATATATATATTGTTAGTCCAATGAGAGAAAAGTAAATATTTTAAAATGAATACATCCACAAATGAATTTGAATGTGGTACTTTGGGTTTTTATTTCATACGATTATGCTTCACACGTGTTTCTAACTTCGTGGTTCTCTTCAGGAAACTAATCATATGTTTGTTTTGAGAGGTGGAAGGTGATTCTTTTTAATTCAAATGTATCTTTTTATTTATTTTATTCAATTTTTCAGTTTTATTTATTTATTTCTTATGTATGAATTAACAAGCACATACTACGTGTGACTGTGTGCGTATAAATTAGCATATATATATATATATATATATATATATATATATATATATATATATATATATATATATATATATATACGTGGTGCTTTCAGTATGTTTCCAGACTTTTTTTTTGTACAAGCATTTAAAATTATCATAGACCCTTGACAATTCACTATGTTATTGCTATACATCTTATGAGATAACTGGCCAATTTTTATGGTTTCAGGTTCAAATAAACAGCTACAGCAGCAATTGGAATACATCCTACTAAAGCCTGATTGTCACAGCTGGTGAATTTCAAAAATGCAATCAGGACGTGAGGACGCTTTAGAAGAACGATATGCAATAAAATTCTATTTTAAACTTGGAAAAAATACCACAGAAACGTATGGAATGCTTCAGACTGCTTTTCGACCATCTTCCATAAATCGAGCATCAGTTTTTGAGTGGCATAAGAGATTCAAGGAAGGCAGGGAGTCTGTGAGGGATGGTGAAAGGTGTGGGAGGAGTAACGAAGTCAATACACCAGAGTTGATTGGCCAAAGGGTTAGGGTTAGGGTTAGAGTTACTATGTTGAGGTTTTAAGGCAGTTCAGGAAGAGATTCCGTCGGAAGAGGCCAGCACTCTTCAAATAGGGTCAGTGGCATTTCCACCAGGACAATGCAACAGTCCACAACTCCATCCTTGTCACAGACTATTTGACCAAGATAGACATCAAGACAGTTCCTCAGCTTCCCTATAGTCCAGATCTTGCTCGCTGTGACTTTTGGTTATTCCCTAAGCTCAGAGGCTGTCGTTATGAGACAATTGGGGAGATGAAATAGGCTGTGACGAAGGTCATTGACACGCTCATACAAGAGGACTTCCATGGGGCCTTGAAGAAGTTGTTGCAACGGTACAAGTGCATTGAAGCCTGAGGAGATTACTTCGAAGGGGACTAGAATTTCATGTGTGTACTATCAATAAAAGTGCCCATACGAAAAAAGTCTGGAAACTTATTTAATGATCATCGTATATGTATATAAATGATGCATATTTGATTGTACATAATAGACATTTTTTGTCTACAAATGTTTTTGTTAATCCTTTCGAATTGCCGTATTGGTCTTATGATATATGGCGGAAATTGGTCGGTAAATCTTCCTTAATTACTTATTTCCCAAGTACTTTCTGTCCAACTTTGGGCCATTATCACGGGAGGATGTATTTAAAAAATGATGTAACTTTTGTATGTACATTACTACTTTGTAAGAATGAGTGTTTATACTGTTGTATGTATAGCGTTTACTTTTCGATTTTGTTTTTCTAAATAGCGTCAGTAGCTAAAGACATTTAAGTAAATTAGTACAGGTTTCAAAATTGATTCTATTAAGTTTGGGTGGTATGTTCCTAATATGTAGTGCCTCGAGAATTAAGAACATATAACCCAAACTTAATAGAAGTACAGATAATCAATATTATCAAGGAATACTCGCTAAATAGAAATACCAATGTTAAATAGTAAAACGAGAAACAATTCCAATGTTTCCTAACAAATGATCTCTAACAATTTATTTAAAAATAAAGTTACCAACAAACTATTCGTAGCCCAGTCGGCTGAGGCTGTAGAATACACCGACTGCTTCTCTTCGGAAGGGTAAGACCCCATCCCAAGGAGTGTTGGATATGACACTAAACAATCAGATGGTGAGGCTCCAGTAATTAGAAAGAATCACCCCCACTCTCAAAGCAAACATATGATTAGTTTCCTGATGAGAACCATGAAGTTAGAAACACGTGTGAAACATAATCGTATGAAATAAAAACCCAAAGTACCACATTCAAATTCATTTGCAGACCTATTCATTTTAAAATATTTACTTTTCTCTCATTGGACTAACAATATATATATAGATATATATACTTACCTAACCTAACTTATATGTTGCCCAGTCGGCTGGGACAGAAGAATGCACCGACTGCTTCTCTGCAGAAGGTTACCCCCCCATGAGTGTCCTGGATATGACACTAAACAATCTGATGATGAGGCTCAAATAATTTGGAGAATGCGGAGTACCCTTTAGTGCCATCACTCCCAGATCCATTCTGGCCCGGAGTGGTTGCAAACTAATCGGGTCCTATCGATGGTCAAATAGAACTGTTTGATATTTTAACTGAGTACAAATCATATATATTAAATATATATGTATAAAGAGGATTTAGCATGAAATAACCCACAGTGGTTGATATGCCATAAAACCAAACCAAATCATTCAAATTTATCGCTTACACATCATATATAAAAACAGGATTTGGCATCAGATAATCCAAAAGTGTTCCAATGCCATAAAACCAACCAACTAACCAACCAACCCTATCAATAAAGAGAGCCCAATATCATAGAGCGTATATATTTAAGTTAGGATAGCGTAGACATAGAGTCAACGGTACTTGGCAATAGTTTCACGCGTATTAGTTTATTTATATATTATCATCAAAGGTGACAGCACGGAGTTCTTTGACTGTCTCTCTCTGCGTGTCTTTCTCTCTCTCTCTCTCTCTCTCTCTCTCTCTCTCTCTCTCACACACACACACACACACTTGCTATCCGTCCCTATCAGCCATCGTTCCAACTGGTCCTCTAGACTGTACCCTGTGTCCGCATAGAACTGATATTTGTAAATCATTTCTGGTCGGCTAACACTAGCGAGTCCATGTGTCGGAGTCCTTTAGAGAACCTCGCTTATGAGTTCGTCCACTCTCAGCAGTGCTCGTTCAATATGATGGCTTGTGAGATAAGTAGTAAGTGGCTGCTGTTTCATGGGGTGCTGTTCCTTGGATTTATTCAAAAAAGCACGGAGCATTTTTGAGTAGTTCCCATCTAGCTTTTCTCCATGAGTTTCATTAGGTACTGCATCCATATAGTAGTACTCACAGAGCCAGAGCTTGGAAGAAATCTCTTTTTATTTTATCAGAGAAATCAGATTTACATATGATCAATAACCTGTCGATAGCAGTTCACGCCTTCGTTATGCATACGATGACATCATTCACTTTTAGGCAGGAAGCCTATGGAGTTTGTAAACCAGTTCACATACCTCGGCAGCAATATCTCATCTACTGAAATCGATATATATATATTGTAACAGTTTATGGTTATCACGATCTCAGTTAGTGAGTGAGTAGCAGACCAAATGCCATACAATTTGGAGAGTTGTCCATATCTGTGATAAAGTTATTATAGGATAATAATAATAAATAAATATATATTATTTTTTCTTATTTCTTTGATGTTAACTTTTAATCATACTCAACCAATTGCAACCTTAGGTCATAGTCTGTAGAAAAGTTTTTGTGAATGATTTTTTTTTTCAAAAGTTTGTAAAATACTTTTTAAAAGAACTGATTTACCTCAAAAGAAGCGACGAAAAATGAACAGGTGACGTAGCATATCAATTCTTCGAAAAAAAATTATATTCTGGTATCCAAATATCTTCAACTGACCCTTATATGATCTCTGCAATCGTAAACACCTGGCATTGAGCTCTCCACTGGAGCTTTACTATTTGGGTATGATTTTTATGTTGTTATCGACTCAGATGAACAATTTTTTAACAGCATTTAAAAGAGTCTATACGTCACGGAAGGAGTGATGAAAAATAATTCGATGACACAGCATATCCATTCTTTGAAGAAAATTTATTTTTTGGTATCCAAATGTCTTCAACTGACCTTTAGATGATCTCTGCTATCGTAGACACATAGCAGTAAGCTCTACACTTAAAGATATTAATCAACTATGGGCGACAGTTTTAAATTATCAATAACTCTTTTTTCAGATATCTAACATAGGTATTTGTTTATTTCGGTGTTTACTTTTCTATTCATATCTGTTCATAGATATTACATGCGAAATATAAATCTTCTTCCTAAGGTATGCTGAAAGAAAAAGAAATATCTTTTCGCTTTTTGTGATCATTTACATGCAGGGGCAGGTAATTCAACAATTTTGTTACTTAAAAAAATCGTATATATCTTGTATTACCTCGCTTATAACTGTCTAATGATTTGGCTTGTTTTTTGTTTTTGCTTTTGTTTAATGGCATATAACCCTTTGTGAGTTATCTAATTCCGAAGCTATCTTGGTAGGACAGAAGTGGTACTATTTGACTCATAGCTGGGGGTATAGAAAGGTTCATATCTTTCCCAAATGTATCTGTCCGAAAGTAAATGTCATAGCGAAACTGGAACTCGAACTCGCTAACTACGTCACAGTCTTGCACGTTAGCCACTATACCACGAGGGCTCTCACCTTGTCTAAAGGTGCCTATCGTGATTTACAAAAAAAAAATAAAAAATCCGTCATTGCCGACAAATTAAAGAAAATTTATTACCATCGTGTAAGAAAATAAGATCAATAAAATATAAAATATAAAATAGTAAGTGTCCTAAGTATGAGATTATACTGCATCTGATGGTCTTGGAGTTTGGGGAATGCGGAGTACCTCTTCATTGCTATTAATCTCAGGTTCACTCTGATCTGGGGTCGTAGTACCTGTAAGGGTCTCTTCTATCGATAAAATAGAACTGTTCAATTATTTATTAAGAATGATTAGTATCAGTTATTTGAAACTATACAGCTGTGTGCAAATTATTTATATTACACAGGAATACTTGATAGAATTACTTATGTTAAATAGCAATACTCAGGACCATTTAACTGGGCAAACAAATGACTGATATTAAATAGAATTAGTATTGCTAGATAGCAATTCTTGAAACCTTTTAATTGTCAGCAAACAAATGATTAATATGAAAACGAATTATCAGTACTAAATAGCAATACTTGAAACCATTCAACTGTGAGCTCAGGCTTATTTAAAAACAAATTTTCCAACAAATTATTCTCTTAAAAATTACTCATATCAAAATTATATATATTAAAGATTATATATATAAAAAATTATATATATATATATATATATATATATATATATATATATATATGTATTGTATTGTATTAAGTTACTGGGCTATTGCAATGCGAAATAATAATAATTAGAGTCTAATTAATTTCAAAGTAAAAGCTTCATCGTCAGAGATTTTTTAAATGAACGCGATGTTGGATGTTTAATTTTTGGGGGACGTTGTAAACATGGTGTCACGTAGGGTGTTAGAACGCTATGTTGGGTGTTCTAATCATGGTGCCACGTGGTGTGTTTAAACGCCATACGGAACAGACGTGGCTTCAGTTGTCCAAATCAGTTTCATTTCATTTTGTTTTAAAACAAAATTACATTATTTTATAACAAAATGACTTTTATATATTATTTTATAGAATTGAATTAATCTAGAGGGCTATTTTAATGCAAAATAATAATTTGTTAAGTCTTATTAATTTCAAAGTAAAACTTCATCGTCAGAGACTTTTTTTTAATAAATGAACATGATGTTGGAGGTTCAAATTTAAAAAAAAAAAAGGAAAAATTTGAAAATACAACATCGTATTCATTTATAAAAAAAAATTCGATGAAGTTTTACTTGGAAATTAATTAGACTTCACTAATTATAATTTCGCATTTCAATAGCCCTCTAAATTAATTCAATACTATGAAATAGAATAATTTATGCAATGCTTCAAGCAAATCATAAAATACTTATATATATATATATATATATATATATATATATATATATATATATATATATAATTCCTCCCACTTCACAGATGATTGCTATCTCTTAATCCTCCAGAATTTTTTGGGTTGAAACCTCTTCGACAGTGTCTTCTCAGATGACTTTTCCAACACCTTGTATCTGATCAACTGACTTAGTCTGCAGGTCATTAACGAAGCCACAAACATTTACTAATTCACGACCATTGTTCCAATCCGTTGTAAAGTTAGTTAACAGTGTCCCAGAAAGAATCGGTCGTAACCTTTTTAAGATCGCAATTTATCCTAGCGAATTCAATTTAATTAAGTAGGATAGGATAATTCATCGAGATATGAATCTTCTGGGTGGAGCACCATGGGTATTCTAAATAAGCGTTGAGCCAATCGCATTCATTGTTTGCAGTTCATCAATTATATATATACATATATATTAATTCGTGTGTGGTATCGTCTGCTTCTTGATTTTCCAATGTAAAGCCATCTTCTTTCGTTAAATCTATCAGCATCCGAAGTATCAAGTCTAGGCAGATTATGAACAGGTATGGTACTAACGTGTCCCCTTGCAGCACATCTGCGGCAATGTTAAAGAAATCTGTGTCTCCATCCGATGAGCGAACTTTTACTTTCGTGTTTTTATAGAGCATCATTATCATAATGAACACTTACTCTTTTGTGTAAATGTATTACGACTAAAAAACATTGTCATTCAAGCCCTTCGATTATATATATATATATATATATATATATATATATATATATATATATATATAAACAGGATTTGGCATTAAATAACTATCAGGGGTTGATGTGCCATTAAACCAATGACCTAACTTAACCGATAAGATAGATTGATAGATAAAATATTGCCCTTAAGTAAATACAACCTAAACAATCTTTTTAAATGAAAAAAGATTTAAAATTTCTGTAACCAAAAAAAAAAAGAAAAGTTGAATAAGAAGTAAACTCATTTTTAGACTGTTACATATTCATAATTTTTGTTATAGCTTCAACTCCAAACAATGCTGAGTTTGTATTAGGGTAAAAAATCTTTGTAAAAACTGACTTTTCAAAAAACTTCCCTTTGTTTATTGAATGACTGTGCAGTAGAGTTTTGTAATGGATGATATCCAATAATGATAGATATTTGTCATCTTAGATTTAAGCAAATTTAACATTTCATTTCTAAAAGATATATTTGGTAGGAGTGTACTTTATTTATGGGTAGGTATAGACAGACTATGATAGATAGATAGATAGATAGATAGATAGATAGATATGCACAATTTTTTTTTTTCTTCTTAATCTCGACACGTGCGTAAAATTTATCTTTTGTTCCTTCTTTCTCCATGGAGTGTGCACAACCATCAGATAGAAATACAAACATATATATATATATATATATATATATATATATATATATATATATATATATATATATGTGTGTGTGTGTGTGTGTGTGTGTGAGAGAGAGAGAGAGAGAGAGAGAGAGAGAGAGAGAGAGACAGAGAGAGTCTTATAAAAAGTTCGTAGCCTCAGTCAGAATAAAGAGCTATAGTTGAACTTTTTTGCCATGGCAATTCACTACTACTTTTTATAAAACTAGAAAAACTGATTCAGACTTCTGTCTTTATTTTTGTGCAGGTGCGACCCATGCAAAGGTGAGAGGTATGCTACAAATCTAGAATCTGAGTGAGGCTTAGAACTTTTCGAACAACCCTCAACGTGTTTCTCTCTCTCTCTCTCTCTCTATATATATATATATACACACGCCGGTCATTCAATAAACAAAGGGAAGTTTTTTGAAAAGTCAGTTTTTACAAAGATTTTTTTTTACCGTAATACAAACTCAGCATTGTTTGGAGTTGACGTTATTCAGGATGGAGCCAAATGAAACTGAGTGCACCAAGCTTGAACAGAGGTCTGTCATCAAATTTTTGTAGGCTGAGAAGCGCAAAACATGAGAAATTCATTAAAGAATATGTGATGTACATATAAGCATGTTCTAGACAAAAAACTGTTTACAAATTGGCTGAATATCGGTTTGCCACGAAAGCCTGAGACGAAAAGACAGTCCAGGGAAAAAACAAACTAGACCTCTTCTTAGGCAAAATTCACCGAATTCATTGAATGACCTTCGTATATATATATATATATATATATGTGTGTGTGTGTGTGTGTGTGTGTGTGTGTGTTCGCCGTACATAGCCTGGCGCTGATGAAAGAATTTATTTCATGCAACAAATATATTCTTCAACATAATCTCCTTCGTCAATTGCGAATTATTTAACTTTAGACTCTAGAATACACTCACTGAAAATTATACAATTAAAAACAACTTTATGATGGCGTCCGTCAACTGATTTACAGATTCAGCTTCGTTTTTGGTACTCCCTTTGTCTGACTGTCAGTCTCACTAAGACAAGCAAGCTATCTATCTATCTATCTATCTTTCGATAACTGTGTGTTCATGTTTCTCACATTCTATTCATCTCTCTCTCTCTCTCTCAATCTCTCTCTCTCTCTCTCTCCACCGTTCTATATTAATTTAGTTTATATATATATATATATATATATATATATATATATATATATATATATATCTTTTAACCGTAGTATCTATCTATCTATCTATCTATAAAGGCAAGAGATATGATCTTTTCGCATCAAAATCTCTGACGATGCAAAAGTGAATATAAAAATTTTAAATCATGCCTCCTCGAGGACATTAGTTTTAAGGGATCGTGAAAAGCCTACCTCTCAAACGAAATTCGAACTCCATTCACGAAATCCAGTTCGCTACTCTCCTCTCTTTGTATCTCTCTCTCCCTCCCCCCTCTCTCCATACCTACATACACATACACGCACATGCACAAACGTGTGTGTGTGTGAGTGAAATTACCCCGTACATTAAGTGTAAGCCTTTTAGCTAGTGCCCAAGTCAAGTAGAAATTAAAAGTCGAGATTCTAATCATTTTGTTTCTGAGTGCCTCTTGTAAAATATTTTCTTGTCAATTACATACCAAACATACGAAGTATTTTTATTGACCGTAGGAAGATGTGGCCGTTCGTTTCCTTAGTTTTATCGTTAAGATCTTGCTACTCATCTTTTTTTTAATATTCGCGTGTACGTGCGTGCCTGAAAACTTACATAGGATTACTGACAGATTTTTCTAACGTATCAACATCCACATGGGTCACACCATGCCATTTTTAACTATGTTTTTTACCGTTGAGAAAACTGCGTTTGTATTGGATGGAATAGTAATAATAATAATTATAATTTTTAAAAAAGAAAACGAAAAAGAGATAAATACTTAGATCTTGCCAGAGAACTAAAAAAAGCTATGTGACATTGGTGCACATGGAACGATCTCAAAAGGCTTAGTAAGAAGGCTGGAAGAGTTGGAAATCGGAGGACGTGCCGAGACCATCCAAACTACAGCATTGTTGAGGTTGGCCAGAATACTGAGAAGAGTCCTGGAGATCTGAAAAGAGTTGCTGTCACTCAGATTCCAATGAGAGACCATCAACTAACGCCGGTGGGAAAACCCCCCAAGGAGTAAATGATAATAAAAAATTATATCTCGTCTAATAGCAGTACAAAACAACGCCATAAGGACCAACAATGTTAAAGTGACAATAGATAAGATACAACAGAATAGCAATTGAAGGTTATGTGGTGATAGATGGTTGGTTGTTTGTTGTTTGGGTTTTATGGCATATCAACCTTAGTAGGATTTTTAATGCCTAATCCATTTTTATACGAATAATTAGTTCTATTTCAAACAATTCAGTTTAGCATGAGTATACAGTTTAATTGTCAAAAAAATTTCTATTTCAAGCTATTCAGGTTAGTCATACAGTTCTAATTCAAACAATTGAGTTTAGCGTATGTAGGCAGTTTAGATATCAAAACAGTTCTATTTCAAGTAATTTAGTTTAGTATAAGTACGCAGATTAGTTCTATTTAACACATAGATAGAGCCCTATCAGGTGATACCACTCCGGGCCAGAGTGGACCTGGGAGCGAAGACAATGAAGTGCACCACATTCCCTAAAATTTCAATTATCACTGGAACCTCACCATCAGATTGTTTAGTGTCATATCCAGGACACTCGTTGAGGGAGTCTTACCCCTCTGCAGAGGTACAGTCGGTGTACACAGCCGACTGGGCAATATGGTGATAAAGACGAAACCATAATTCACATAATAAGCAAATGCAGCAAACTAGAGAATAGGACTTGACACAACTGGCTGGGAAAAGTGATCCACAGGAAATTGTGCAAGAAATTGAAATTTGACCATACAATAAAATGGTCTATGCACAAACCAGAATCTGTCCTGGGTGATGAGACGCATTAAATTCTCTGGATTTTAAGATCCGAATAGATCACCTAATCCTGGCCAGAAAACCAAACCTAGTAATAGTCATCAGAAAGAGAGAACCTGCATATTGATTGACTTTGCCGTCCCGGTGGACCACAGAATAAAAATCAAAGAAAACGAAGAGAGACAAGTACTTAGACATTGCCAGAGAACTGAAAAAGCTAGGGGACTTGAAGGTGACAGTGATACCAGTTTTGACTGGTGCACTCGGAACGATCCCCAAAGACTTGAGAGTAGGCTGGAAGATTTGAAAATCGGAGAACGTGCCGAGACCATCAAAACTACAGCCTTATTAAGGTCGGACAGAATACTGAGAAGAGTCTTGGAGACTTGAGGAGACTTGCTATCACTCACTTCAATAAAAGACGGTCAGCTAACGCTGGTGTGAAAACCTGACGAGGAATAACAGTAATTAACAAAAAATGAGAACCAGAGTGGACTTTAACGTTAGTGTAAAAACTTGCAAGAAGTAGCATAAGACTACTACAACTACTACTATTTATGATAATAATAATAATAATAATAATAATAATAATAATAATAATAAATGTAGCTGTAGAAAGCTATATAAAAGACAAAAATTGATAATATGCAATATGATCGCAAATTTCCGTTATGTAAAAAAAGAGATGAAACGGTTAATCTGATAATGAGCCAATGTGGCTAACTAGCAGAAAATGAGTACAAGAATAAGCACGTCTGGACGAGAAAGGTGATCCACTGAGAATTGGTTGGTTGGTTGGTTGGTTGGTTGGTTGGTTGGGTTTTATGGCATATCAACCTTTGTAGGTTATTTAACGCCAAACCCATTTTTATGTAAATAAACAGTTCTATTTTAAACAATTCAGTTTAGCATGAGTACACAGTTTAATTGTCAAAAACATTTCTATTTCAAGCTATTCAGTTTCGTCCAACAATTCAGTTTAGCATAAGTATGCCAGAGTGGACCTGGGAGCAATGGCAATGAAGGGGTGCTCCATATTTCCCAAAGCCCCAGCATTACTGGAACCTCCCCATCAGATTGTTTAGTGTCATATTACCAGGACACTCATTGGGGAGGCGGTCTTACATTCTACAGCCCCAGCAGACTGGGCAACCACTGAGAATTGTGCAAGAGATTAAAATTTGACCATGCTATTAAATGGTATGCGCACAAACCAGAATCCGTCAGACTTGCATCTCTGCAGAGGGTTAAGACCGACCTCACAACCTCCAGAGAGTGTCCTGATATGACTCAAAACAATCTGATGGTGAGGCTCCAGTCCTTGAGTTTTGGGGAAAGTGGAGAACCTCTACTTTACTATTACTCCCTGGTCCACTCTGACTCAAAGTTGTGGTACCTGATAGAGTCCTATCTGTGGGTTAAATAGAACTGTTTGACCATTTAACTGTGTGCAAACAAATGACTGGTGTTAGATTAAATTGTAAGTGTTTCAAAGGAGCACTTAAAACTATTAAACTGAGTGTAAATAAATGATTAATACTTAATAGAGTTATTAGTGTTTGACTGGAAAATATTCAACCGTGTGCAAAATTGAATAATAGGTATTACATAGCAATACTTAGAACTATTTAACTATGTGGGAATGAAGGAGTAAATAGTGTTGAATCGGATTAGGTTTGGTTGGTTGTTTGGTTTTTATAGCATATCAACCTTTGTAGGTTATTTATCGCCAAATCCATTTTTATACGAATAATCAGTTTAGCATGAGTACACAATATAATTGTCAAAAATAATTCTATTTCACGCTATTCAGTTTATTCAAACAGTTCTAATTCGGCTAATTCAGTTAATTCAGTTTAGTATAAGTATAGATTTTTTTTACACAGTTAAGTGTCAAAACAGTTCTATATTAAACAATTCAGTTTAGCGTAAGTACAGTTTCAATGTCAAAAACTGTTCCATTTCAGACAATCCAGTTTAGCATAAGCGTCGCAGTTTAAATGTAAGCATAGTTTAATTGTCAAAAAAATTTCTATTTCAAGCTATTCAGTTTAGTCAAGCAATTCTAATTCAAACAATTCAGTTTAGCATAAGTATACAGTTAATTCTATTTGGTGCTACCATTCCGAGCCAGAGTGGACCCGGGAGTGATGGCAATGAAGGCGTACTCCTTATTTCCTAAAGCTCCAGCATTACTGGAACCTCACCATCAGATTGTTTAGAGACATATCCAGGACACTCATTGGGGGTGGTGTCTTACCCTCTGCAGAGAAACAGTCCGTGTATTCTACAGCCCCATAACCGTATAAGTTAGGTTAGGTAAGTATATATATACTGGGCTATGAATAAGATTATTAGTGTTAAATAGTAATACATTTAACTGTGTGTAAACAATAGCAATACTTAATTGTGGGCGAAATTATTAGCTCAAACTCATGTAAAATAAAAAGATTACCTACAAACTATTCACTTAAAAATCAAATGTATAACCATTTAACTGTGTTCAAATAAATGACTGATGTTAAATTAAGTTGCTAGTCTCATATAAAAATACTTGAAACCATTTAACTGTGTGCAAACAAATGAACTTTGGTATATTTAAAAATGTTATCTACAAACTATGATTTCATAAGTCATGTTTTACACACACACACACACACACACACACACACACACACACACACACACACACACACACACACACACCTACATACATCTGTTTGTGTATACAAATTGGATTCCAACTAATAATATTGAGAATTACTAGTGTTTGATAGAAATACTTGAAACCATTTAACTGTGTGCAAACAAATGGGCTATGGTACATTTAGAAATGTTATCTACAAACTATGCGTTTACGAATCATATAAATTTAATATTTACATATATTGGCATAATTGTTTGAGAGTTCGCCAATGTTCTGCGAAACCGGGGTTCAATCCCAGGTCGAGTCATACCAAAGACTCAAAAAGTGGTACTTGACGCCTCCTTGCTTAACACTCAACATTATAAGGTACGGATCAAAAGTAAGTGGAACAATTCAGGGAAAGGAGTAGCGTCCTCCCCTACAAGTCAGTGTAATAGCTATTTAAAAGGGAGACTTCAGGTCGCACTCGACTACGGTCGGCCAAATTACTTATGTTTAAACAAGATTTGGCATTCAATAACTTGTGAGAGTTGATATGTCATAAAATAAAACCCGACCAATCAGAATCCGTTCAAGAGAAGGAGATGCATGAAAGTCACTGGGATTTTGAGATACAAACGGATCGGTTGATGTGAGACTATTTTCAGTCACCTAGCGGGCATTGTCTGGTATATTTTAACAGCCAATATGTGTCAAAAAGTTTTATTAAATCATGTTTAACGTAATTTTACCAACAGCTTTAATCTTGAAGAAATAATCAAAAACTACAATACTTGAAACCAATTAACTGTCGGCAAACTTATAAGCTCAATCACCTTTTTAAATTGTTAATCTCTTACATATCATACGTATACGTATGTGTAAAAATAAATGACTGCTGTTAAATTCTTAATTGTTACATAGCAACTCTTGTAATAATTTAACTCTGTGCAAACAAATGAGGAAAGTAAATAGAATGATTTATACCGCCTGCATGCTTATGCTAAACTGAATTGTTTGAATTAGAACTGTTTGACTAAACTGAATAGCTTGAAATAGAAATGTTTTTGACAATTTAACCGGACTTACATTTTAACTGCTTGCTTATGCTAAACTGAATTGTTTGAAATGGAACTGTTTTTGACATGAAAACTGTACTTACACTAAACTGAATTGTTATATATAGAACTGTTTTGAGATTTAACTGTGTGTAAACAAAATTAGCAGAATTCGAACTGTTTGAATAAACTGAATAGTTTGAAATAGAAATAGAAATGATTTTGACAATTAAACTGTATACTCGTGCTAGACTGAATTATTTGAAATAGAACTGACTATTTGTATAAAAATGGATTGAGCGTTAAATAACCTACAAAGGTTGATATGCCATAAAATCCAACCAACCAACAAACGGATCACCGAATCCCGGTCAGAAGACCAGATATACTATGGATTAACAAGAAGATAGCGACTTGCCGTCTCGTGGATTTTGCCGGTGAACTACAGTGTGAAAATAAAAGAAAGTGAAAACATTAAGAAATACTTGGATCTTGTCCGAGAATTAAAAAGAAATAATGGAACACGGGGGTGACTGGGATACCAAATGTAATTTGTGCACTTGGAATGGTCATCAAAGGCCTGAAAAAAGGCTGGAGGAATTGTAATCATCCAGACCACAGCACTTAAGATCGATTAGAATACTGAGAAGGGTCCTAGAGATTTGCAAGCAGTCACTCAGACCCCAGTGAAAGACTACCAACTAACACTGGTGTTCAGAACTCTCAAGGAGTAAATTACTAATAAAACAGATCACTAATTCTCGACCAGATGACCAAACCTCAAGCTCATTTGTCATCTTGTGGATTTTGCTGATCCATTGGATCACTGAGTGAAAATAAAAGAGAAATGATAAACAAATATTTGAACCTTGCAAGAGAATAGAAAAAGCTGTAGAACATCAAGGTGACGGTGATGCCAATTATATTTGGTGCACTTGAAATAATCCACAAACGCTTAAAAAAGAGAGTGGCGGGATTAGAAATCATAGGAAGAAGCGAAACCATCCAAACCACAGCATTGTTGAGATAGGCTACAATACTCAGAAGGGTCCTAGAGATCTGAGGAGACTTTTTGTTGCTCAGATACCATTGAAAGATCACCAGTTAAAACTGGTGTGAAAAACAAGATGAACAAAACTGATCAGAAAAACGGGGGTTAGCTATTACCCCCGTTTTTAGTTGTTCTCAACTAGTTTCAATCGTAAAGCAATGTCTGGAAAAACGTTTTGAGGACACTTTTTAAAGAAGAAGCAATGCGAACCATATATATATATATATATATATATAAAGTAAAGTAAAGTAAAGTTTGTGACCATAGTCGAGGGCGACCCGAAGATTCCCTTTTCAATGGGTACTACTCCGAGATGTAGGGGGGGCACTACTCCATTACCTGGATTACTCCACTTTACCCTTGATCCGTATTATTGTTTGGGCCTTAAATACCTGCGAAGGGTTGATATAATATAAAACACAACCAAACCAAAACAATAACCCCCGCATATATATATATATATATATATATATATATATATTGTCTTCAGACCACGGCGCGATATGCATCAAGTTGGATTTGGTCGAAAGCGAGAAAGTTTTCAGCATGAAGGTAATACATGCGGAACCACCTTTCCCGTGTGATTACGTAAGAAACGGTTACTGTAAACGCGTAATAACATCAACCGCCGAAAGTAAACGCGTTTTTTTTTAAATCACAAACTGCACTCAGAAAATGAAGATTAACGTCCAATGTAGTCTCTGCATTTAATTGATCTGGCGTATATATATATATATATATATATATATATATATATATATGATTCTCTTAATACCCTGTCCGGTGGCAAAAGCTGCTTGGTAGCGCCAGGGGTGGCAGTACCGCCTTGAGCTACCGAAACTGTGTTATCACCCCTGGATGGCGGCTGATGAGGACATGGTATCGCACGTGCTTTCACACGTTGTATGATGAAAAAAAAAATATATATATAAGACAAGACATTTAGAAATAGTATTTCTAAATTTCTTGTTTTTTAAACAAAAATATATATTTTGCTCTGCAGTTATATTTTGTATTAAATAACCGTGCATTGTGCACTCATTCTTTGGATATTCACAATCCTTATTTACTTGATATATATATATATATATATATACAAAAAGAAAATTTCCGAAATTTTATCTTCGTAATCATTGATTATTTTCAAGAGTATGATCAAAATGAAAAGTTTCCTCCAAAAATATTTTTTACCGTTGTTTTGAATATTTTGAATTTTTATTGACAATTGAAAAAATAGATTGATAACCTTTTTTGAATTTAGATCATTGACTCTTCATTACTAAGTAAACATTGAAGCCTTTCTTACTATTGCATAAAACATCCTTCGTCGAACGAATGGAAATCTTAAAATCTATCTAATATGCAGCACCACTTCTTTGGGAGGCTATGAAAACGTTCATCTAAGCAATCACTATTAAAAAAGAAAAAGAAAAAGATGTCTTACAAATACCAAATAAAGGGTGTAAGTTATTACTTAGACTTATGGCTAAATTGCTGGACTGCGGTCTCGAAGTAAGTGAGCGAGTTCGAACTCGAGTTGCGGTATTATATTTGCTTTCAGACTAATACATTTGGAAAAAGGTTTTAAAATTCTGATCCTCCACAGCTATGGCTTAAATAGTGCTGGCTACTGTTCTACGAGCCTGGTTTTGGCAGTAACTAACCCATAAAAGTTGATATATCATTAAACTAAGGAACTAAACCCAAGGTCATATTTCAGCTAAAATAAAATTTCAAAAATACTGCATGATTATGATATAAAAGATATAACAAATTTTAAGGGGCAGACTACGTTCGTTTACCTTGGTAACGCAACTAATCTAGGAGAAGGAAAACTCTGATTTTGGGTCAGTTTTACTCCTCTTAAAAATTGTGTTACACTCTTCTCGTGGTGGAAGAGTAGGGTAAATACATACTCTGACTCGGAGTGGTAGTACCTGTTAGGATCCTATGTACGCGTCAAAGAGATCTGTTTGAGGTAAGTGTTTACCTGCTATAGGTAAATAGTAAGATAGGCTGGGCTCTTTAACTTTGGTACGACAACCGGTCTAGAAGGAAAACTATGAATTCAAATCTGTCAAACTTTCATTAAAAAATTGACCTTGTGTCGCACCCTGCTTGTGGTGGAGGGGTTGATACATACTAGGATTTTATTTAGGCATTTTCCCGATTCTTTCTGGTCTCTTCATCCACCACTGGTGCCCGGTAAAAATCAAACTTTAAAGCAGATACTCAAACCCCTGTCAACGACCGTTTGGGCTAGTTTCAATTTCCCAAAATTCCCTTGAAAAAGAAAATGGCGGGTTCAAATAGGCGGCAAATTGACGGCTCTAATCAAAGGCAAGCTAATGACGTAAAACGCCCAATTGAAATCGGTGTTTTAGGTACGCAAGCAATGAAACTCTAAGTATAAACTTTTTTTTTCAAGTGGTAGAGGTCATCTTCTCAACAGAGCACTTCAATAATCTTTTAATCTAGGGTTGAGTCTAGATGAAAAACAATTCCCTCCACTACCTACCATATGCCCTTGTGTACAAGTCGACCTTTTAAGACTTAGGTGAATAATCAGTAGTCGAACAATACACGAGTAAGAACTAAAAACTGTAAGTTACTGACTTTTAGAATATAAGCACCCCGTGAGTGAAAAGGGCGAGCAGACCAGTGTAAGTTTAACACAGTGAGTGCTCGATTCATCAGACCAGTGTGCCAAACTAATCTATGCTTCGTTAACGACTAGGGACAACTATATCATATATTGTCCTCTTGTACTGAATATTTGCAGATAGTGGAGCTCAGCGTAACGGTTATTGTCGTGGGAAATGGAATCAACAACCTGAGATCAAATCCTGAACGAGACTATTCGCGTTTCCCATCGCGCTAATTCTCCTAAGAAAAGCTTAATCCAGCTATGGGCTGATAGTAGGCTAGACTATGCTCTTTAACCTTTGTACGGCAACCAAACTAGGAAAATGAAAACTCTAAATTCAAACTAACACTACTCTGTAAAACTGACCTTCTGTCAAATCCTAACCTTATGGGGAGTGGTGGGTTGATTTATTTTAACGTCATGTCAACTTGTCCTGAGTGATTTTATACCTAGAGGTTAGGGAATCACGTTCATCGTATGTTAATTGAGTGAGTGGGTGATTTTAACGGCATGTCACCCCATTTAGGGTTATTCTATTTTATTTTATTTTATTTTATGCTCATTGTATGTTGATTGAGTGATTGATTGATTTTAAAGGCATGTCAACTCGTCTAGGGTTATTTCATGCCTAAAAGTTGAGAAATCACGTTCATTGTATATTGATTGGGTGAATGACAGATTTAAAAGGCATGTCAACCTATCTAGGATTATTTTATGCCTAAAGGTTAGGGAATCACATTCATTGTATGTTGATATTTACCTTTTTTGTGTATTTGTTTCATAAGATGATTTGGTTTAGTTTCTTTATTGGTTGGCATATCAACCTTCGTGGGTTATTTAATGCCAAACCCATCCTTGCATTTGTTGTGTAACTATAAAGGAGGAGAGAAGGAAGGAATGTCACTTTCTTTTTACAAAAATATATACGTCTCTTCATTCTTTCGAAAGAGGTTGAATCTCTGTTTGTGTGTGAGAGACAGAGACAGGCAGGTGAGTATGGATTGCCATATTGACCCATAACTTCTTTTTCTCTTGATCATACCACGCGGTGTTATCTTCAAGGCCTTTCGTCTTATCTTCCCCGACTAGACGTACTCAACCAGGGGCCGCCTGTGGGCCCTTGGCCTCAGGCCAGCCGTGATTCTCTACCTGACGCCTACTAGACTAAACGGGGTGGTGGGGCCTCGTGGTATAATGGTTAAAGCAATGGATTGCGGAATCGTAGTAAGCGAGTTCAAACTACAGTCGCACTATTACGTTCACTTTCGGTCAAATACCCTTGGAAAAGGGATGAACCCCTTATCCGCCTAATTATGGGTTAAATAGTACCTATACAGTTCTAAGAGGATGACTTTAGAATTCAATAACCAACAAAGGTTGATATGCCATTAAACAAAGAAACCAAACATAACCAAACCAAACCAATCGACTGACCGTTGTAAAACTCGCAGTAACTCACGTGGGGATCTTTGTACATCATTTCACAACGCCCACACATTATCGCTTAACCCCGTGACTGCTTCCGCTTATTTACACTGGCGAGTCCTGTGTAGAGAAATCTCTGATAGACGGCTTGGTCAAGGGTCAATATATAACCCATTGTTATTTACCAAGATTTGCTTTGTCTAACACACCTTTACAGTACCTACAGTTCCTAACTGCTGATTCAATCAGCTGAATCCAGTTAATGGGACACACTTCGGCCGGCCGTGGTGTAAGCGGCACGGATCTGGTCGGGTGTGTCACGTCTCTGGACATACCTCGAGCCTCAGGGAAGTCGTCTCCCTAAGCTCTAACACACCTCGGAGGGGCTAGGTTTATCGCCTGGTGCCTAAGGCGCGATTTTAAGGGAATGCCGACGGGGCACGTCTGGGTTACGGCCCCCGGACCCACCTAAAAAGCCTTGTGCTACACTCGTCCGGTTGATGGGACAGTCGACAAATACCACTGTTCCTAAGTTGTCAGCTATCTCAGAACTGAGAGCCTTTAAACAAAGAAACCAACCCGTAAATAAAAAACACTCGTACAAAAGGGAGCGAGCGGATAGCTAAGTTCTAAAATCAGAGTCGGAAATACCTCGTCGGAAGACTCCCGGGACACGTACCAAATATTTTAACATTCACTCTTTATTTTTATTTTGTACAGGGCGTCCCATAAAAGACTGCAACATGAAAAAAAAATTTAATCATTTAGTCTTTTGAGTCATAAAATATAACCCAAGTAAATATGTATTTTAGCTATTAATGAAAAATGATATCTTGTAGACGGCCTCCGTTTTCACGAATACAACGTTACAGCCTAATACTAGGACTTTGTATGATGCTCAAGGTTCTTTTTGTTAATCTGCTTATATCTGCATGAATATTATTCTTGAGCTGTTATAATCTTAGGCTTATTTACATATACATGCTATTTTGAATAACCCTACAAAAAGAAGATAAAGAGAGGGAATAGGGAGGCAATTTGAATGCTGAATTTCTTGAAATTATTTTGTCACCAAAAACTTCTTTTTTGTTGAAATTATAACCCTATCAATTGAACAGTAAAATTCTGTTATTTTAATGTGTCTTTCACATCGTAACTTGACATTTTCAATTTGCTTAGGTTACAAACAATATCTAAGCTGTGGCTGTAGAATACATCGACTGCCTCTCTGCAGAGGGATAAGACCTCACTCCAGTGAGTGTCCTGATATGACATTAAACCATTTAAGGATGAGACTCTAGTCCTGAAGCTTTTGGGGAATGTGGAGTACCCTTTCATGGTCATTGACCCGAGGTCTACTCAGACCCGGAGTGGTAGCATCTGGTAGGGTCCTATCTATGGGTCAAATAGAACTGTTTGACATTTAAACTGTGTTCAAACAAATGATTTATGCTAAATTGCGTTGTTAGAAATAGAATTGTTTGCACATCTTACAGTGTATAAACAAATAACTGATGTCTAATTGAATTGTTAGTGATACTTAGAACCGTTTAGCTTTTTTTTGCAAAAGAATGAGCTGAGGCTTGTTTAAAAATGTTATCACACAAAATGTGGTTAGAAATCACACACACACACACACACACCCTCACACACACACACATATATATATATATATATATATATATATGGAAGTAAATAATGGAGTGTAATCCGACAATATATAAAGAAAAATTGATAACTAGGTAATCCGAGTTGAAGGAGAGATTTATTGAGAAGCAAAGTCAACACTATAGTGTTTCGGTTCTAATGAATTATCATCAGGACTATGAGGGATGATATTAGTGATGTTAAATCAACGATGAGTGTTTAAAAATGCAAAATACAAAAACTGGGAAAATTTGTATTACAAGAGAAAGTTGGTCGTTTAGTTAAATTTAATTTATCCCCCATAGGCCTGATGATGGTTCATTAGAACCGAAACGCTTTTGTGTCGACTTTGCTTCTCAATAAATCTCTCCTTCTACTTGGATTACCTTGTTATCAGTTTTTCTTTATATATATATATATATATATAAAGAAGATTTAGCATTGAATAACCTACAATGGTTGATATGCCATAAAACCAAACCAAACTATACAGGAGACCATCTAAAAAATATTAAAACCTCAGCTTACAATCGTTTAATAACAATAGATTTCACACCCACCCACCCACACACACACACACACACACATTCCGCTTGAGAAAGGCATGGATCTGTTTTCCCTCCGTCTATTGGTAAATAGTAGAGGTAGACTGGATTCTTTAGCTTTAGTAAGGCAACCAATCTAGGAGAAGGAAAACTAGCTACATTTTAACTAGATGTACTTCGTTTAAATTGACCTTATGCAAATCCTGGAAGCTGCACCCAACAAAATAGCTGTTGTTCGGCAACTTACCTCCCATCTCACAAACCACCCAAGTAAGACAAGCAAAGAAATGCCGGACACCGTTGGTAAAGTAAGAACGAACTCATAAGTGACATTCTCCTATGGACTCCTTCACGTGGACACACCAGTGTTGGCTCGGCCGACCAGCAAAAACTTACATTCATCAGCTCTGTGCAGACACTGGATACCGTTTAGAGGACCTATAAAAAGCGATCACCGATAGGGGCAGATGGAGAGAGGTGGGGGAATCCTTCTGGCTGATGATGATGATGATGATGTCCCGTTATGGAAATTAATAACTTTTTTAAAAATTTGTTTCAACAAATTGAAACTCAAATTAAAATTTTAAAAAACAGTATTAAAATTATTTAAAAAGAAGCCGCATTTTATTTTATTTTAGCTGACACGGATATCAGGAGGATATTTGTACGGTGTTCTGTTGAAACAGTTTTTTTTAAACATAAAATCCGTCAACACTTATTATTATAACGACATAACAAAAGAGAAGTAATTTTTACAACTTAATCTTCACATATTTTAACACTGCTGTAATCAACCATGTTTAATCCCAAATGAATATGTTAAAGTTATCCATTCCGTTGATGTCTAATGCGTTTATGCAACACTGAAGGATTAGGAATAGAAAACTGAATTTTGCATTTCATTTCTATAAATATCTACTTTATAAGCAATTCATTTATTTTATGAAATTTTAGTTTTCGAGTCATGATTCTTCGATTTTATCGGATATTTCATTTGGTCACAGTACCGAATTCAAAATTTGTAACACTATTAAATTTCTTGTAAAAACGTGTTATGATATAAATTATCTAAAATTTGCATATCTAACAGTTACTTATAGTGAACAAACGTCCTATATATATATATATATATTTATATATATATATATATATATAAGTAAACTGTGGAATAAAACCCTACAAGATGAAAACTTTCGACATGTTTTTGCCAGCAGTCTGGTGTAATATGTTTGATTTTCAACCTTTTTCTTATGCGTGTATATAAAAAGAAATAGATAGATAGATAGATAGAGAGAGAGATTATGAATGAAAGAACAGACATATAAACGTTACTATTTTTTGAATTCGTTTATCTCAACCGGTTTCGGTTTTCATGCTTCATCAGATGATATTTTTTTCATTTCATTGACTATATATATATATATATATATATATATATATATTGTCATCCATATATATATATATATATATATATATATATATATATATATATATATATATATATATGATTTAAGTCTGGAATAAAATCTGATAAAATTAACAATTTTTTTTTTAATCAGATGAACATATTCCGATATTTCCAACATAGGAAGGATTATGAATTGAAAATGTTATTCCGTAATTATTTTACAAACATTTATTTTGCAAGTCTTTATTTATTTTACAAATTATCGTTATCAAATCAAAATTCGTCAACGATTTCCACTGCTGTAACATGTCAATCTGATTTCCAATTTTTTTTGCACACACACACACACACACACACACACACACACACACACACACACACACACACACACACACACACACACACACATCTATCTATCTATCTATCTCTCTATTGTGTGTGTGTGGTTTGAAATGATATAAAATTACAACTTATGGTAATCTTACAGTTTTTTCCAAAACAATGCTCAATATCCAAGATATAGATACTCGTATGTCAAAACAATTCAAAAATTGAAAATAAAACTGACTTTAAAACCCCCAAATACAAATCACAACTGGCACATATATATATATATATATACATATAATTATGAGTAAAATTATATATATATATATATATATATATATATATATATATAATTACGAGTAAAATTATATATATATATATATATATATACCTATGTTCGCCAATGACTGGGTTCAATCCCAGGTCGAGTCATACCAAAGACTCAAAAAATGGTACTTGATGCCTCCTTGCTTAACGCTAAGCATTATAAGGTACGGATCAAGGGTAAAGTGGAGCAATCCAGGGAAAGGAGTAGCGCTCTCCCCTACACCTGGGTGTAGTAGCTATCGAAAAGGGAACCTTCGGGTCACCCTCGACTACGGTCGTCAACTTCACTACTTATATATATATATATATATATATATATATATATATATATTCTAAATAGAAGCATCAGTATCATCATAGACCGCTGTTACGTGTTCATAGATTGTCTATCAATCATGATAAATATCAAAATAGCATATACTATAGAATGAATGTTTGGTTGTTTATTTGGATCAATGCACCATTTCATGGTGTGATGGCGTGCACTTTGTTAGTCGAGTGAGTTTGATTTTCACCAGGTGCCCCACTAATACCGTGACTTTGTGCCAGTTTGGTTAAGCTCATCTCTCTCTCTCTCTCTCTCTCTCTCTCTCTCTCTCTCTCTCTCTCTCTCTCCTGTTTTATTAATCAGCAGATGCCCTTTTCTGTGCGAAGAGCTACGAGGAACAAGCCATTTAAAACACGACTGGTCATATCGATAGATACGCACTGGGAAATCTTTTGTGGGACGTGAACTCTCAAGTCATAGTGAAAAAAGCGAAAAAGTCGGAACACCACAAGGATCTGTTTTGTCAAGCACGTTTTTACAGGCGTCACTCTGCCAAGTGTCAGTATTTGGGGGTCGGGGGTCGGGGAGTGGGGATAGATGTTCTTTTTTTTTTTTTTTTTTTTTTGAGGAGCCAGTGATGGATATTTGAGAGTTTAATAGAGCGTCAGGTAGTGACACCAATTGGGAGCGGGGTTAAATTTCTTTTGGCAGATGATTGGCCACTGGGGTAAGTTGCCATACAGCTTGTGTGGATTTTACTCGTACGTGAATGTATTGGATCTTCCATAGAAAAGCTTCGAAAAGCTAATATATTGTTTAATATGAACCGGTGGTAGTTAATAAAATTTTGTTAGGGTAAATAACAATGTAAGGAGTGATTTTTTTTAAATAGTTGAAACATTTTTTTCTTTTTTTTTTTTTTTTGTTAAATATTACATCTAAAAAGTCTCTTTCTTTTAGATTGGTTTGTATATCTTTGTTGAGTCGTATTTGAATATTTAATTACCTTTTCCTAATTTATCTGTTTTTCTTCTGTTGCAGCTTTTCTGGATTATTAGTGCATCGTCCCTGTATAGGCCAATATAATTCTTATTTAAAGGAGTAGTGCCCTCCCCTACACCTCGGTGTAGTAGCTATTGGAAGGGAGCCTTCGAGTTGCCCTCGACTACGCTCGCAAACTTTACTTTATAATGTGGTTGATGGAATCGAATGAGCTTTGGTATCAACGTATTGAAGGTTTGTCATTTGTCGTATTTGAGTACTAATACTCAACGCCACTATTATTTGAGTGTATAAACACAATTCGAGCACACGTACCAGAGGAAAATATATTGTGGTTTAATATTACCTTGCGCTAAACAAGGTAAAACACTTTCACGACGATTGACAATATGCTTATTGCCTGAGCAAACTTAATTGAATAAATACAGCCATGACATGAATACTAAGAGATACATTATTGAGAAAAGTCCTATCATGTAGTTGAAGAGTTTATTGGTGTAAGTCGAGAATCCTTAATAGAATCAAAAATGTTGCATGAAGACTTACTAGGTTTGTTGGGGTGTTAGGCTTTCCGTTTGAAAACACACACACTCGTGTGCGCTTCTTGTCACCGGGGGAGGGGAGAAAGTTTTAGTCTTCTTCGTGGTTTTGGATGCTACTTTGGTCACGTCACCTAGCAGTTATTAGAAGTACTATTTGGAAGGCAAGGGATGTAGTCCCTTCAGATGTAATCCCTTGTGTCTGCTAATGCTGCTCATATGTAAGTTCCGACCATCTAAAAAAACTTGAATCCATCTTAGCTGCCAATTTGGACGTCGAAGGTACTTTGCGTGCCTTTGTCATACATTATTAATTTGTGTCAAATATTAGGAATTTTTGTTTGTATTTAATGGCTTTTAATTGGTCGTTTATCTTTATGTATTTATATGCTCGAGTTAGATTCTTATCTAATCTTATTTCTGTTAATGAGGGATAGACATCTTTGATATTTAGTAGAATAAATGCAATCTTTGTTTCTGTTTTATTGACGTAGGAAAATGTAATCAATGATATGAATTCAAATCCTGGACGACTTTTTTTGCGTTTCACTTCACGCTAATGCCCTTGGAAATGGGATGAAACCGTTCCTTCTCTCTCCTCACCCACTCCTGGGTAAATAGTAAGACACATATTAGTTAGTTAGTTAGTCAACTTGGCTTGGAGAAGAAAAAACTCTGAATTCAAACCAGTTATCATCATCATCATGTTGCGCAATCAACACGGATATCCCTGACCCTCTCTCGCCACCCCTCCTATCATCTATCGCTTCCGACAGGTCCTCAGGGTTACATCCCGTATCTACACAGAGCTGCTGTATGTAGGTTAGAGCTAGTCACCCTGCCTTTACTCGGCCATGTGAAGGGGTCCACAAGAGTACATCACTTATGAGCTCGTCCCTACTTCTCCAGTAGTGTCCAGCATATCTGGTTCGTCTAATTTTGATAGTTTTCGTGATGGGTGGTAGGTGGCCGTACAGCTGCTGCTTTGTGGGGTGTTGCTTCCAGGACTTGTTCAATATTGCTCGCTGCATTCTTGTGTAGTTGCCGTTAAGCTTTTTCTCCATCCGTTTAGTTAGCATCCATGTAGTGCATTCATATAGCAGTATCGACACGGCCGCTGCTTGGAAGAAACTGCGTTTCATTTTATCGGTCAGGTCTGACTTCCATATGACCGAAAGACTATCGATAGCTGTCCATGCCTTTGCTAGTCACGTGTTGATGTCCGTCTCTTGACAAAACAGTTATACTCCGCTTAAATTAGCCTTGTGTCACATCCTGCAGTGGCGAAGGGGTTGGGTAAATACACACTAGTTTGCAATTATAGATTCATATTACTAGAATAGCTATTTTAGCATTCCAGGCTGAACTTGTTTTATACTAGACTATTTTGGATAGAAGCAACTTTCAGTATTTTCCAAAGTTGTTCTCAATAGAGCTAACAGAAGAAACTACTTTGGATAACGACTTAATTATGCATATAAACCACATTAGGAATTTGCAATGTTCTAAAGTTCGATTCAACAATCTTCTAAACATGGAAATTCCTGAATGGATTATTTCTCCATTCGATGTTGAAGAGGAAAGAGCAAATTTTGACATTTCTTAAAGAAGAGTTTGCTGAAATGACTTTTGATCCTGAAGTGGAGTCTATGTAAATAAACATTTAAAAGAATTGAATATTACTGAATGAATAAAAAAATGGAGCAAAATGTCCCAAGCTTGTGAGCAACTGTTGAGCTCATTTTACTAGCTTTTCGAAATTTGTATATGGTGGAATCTGGGTTTAGCCATGTGCATTATTTACTTAGCAAGCAGAGAAGCACTTTGAACATAGAACGAGATGATTTGTGGTTCAAACTCACAAACTTGTAATCTAATATTTCTGATCTCGTCGAGTCCACCAAACCCATCGCTTTCTGTTAAAAATAATTTAAGAATTAAAGTTGCGTTTGCATTAATAGTTTACTGATTCTTTTCTCATGTGAATTGTATTAGACACTAGTAAATTAGTTATGTTTTGTAAATAAATATTCAATAAATTTTTGGCGGGGTGAATGGAAATTAAATTTGGTTACGAAGTGTGAGAGGCATCAGATAAAAAGTTTGAGAAGCCCTTATCTTTAGTTTTGGGTAGAAGATTACAAAAAAAGTAAGAAAGGTTTATTTTGAAATTTTGTAAGTGACACACTAGATTAAATTAATCGGGGATTCTTGGCTGTGAGACTTAAGTAGGTGGAGGGTGCAAATAAAGCCATATTCATTTCTTTATCTATTCAGTGTAAGTAGGGCCCCTCGAGTAGTTTTAGGATAATTTGGTTTGGTTTGGTTGGGGTTTATGGCATATCAACCATTGTAGGTAATTTAATGCCAAATCCATTTTTATACATATAAACTGCTATATTTCAAACTATTCAGTTTAGCATAAGTACAAAGTTTTAATGTCAAAAACAGCTCTATTTCAAACAATTCAGTTTAGCATACAAAACAGTTCCATTTCAAAGAATTCTTTTCAGCATAAGTACGCAGTTTAAATGTCAAAACAGTTCTATTTCAAGTAATACAGATTAGCAAAAGTACACAGTTTAGTTCTATTTGACCCATAGATAAGACCCTATCAGGTGCTTCCCCTCCGGGCCAGAGTGGATCAGGGAGCGATGACAATGAAGGGGTACTCTGCATTCCCCAAAGCTCCAGCATCACTGGAACCTCACCATCAGATTGTTTCTGCAGAGAAACAGTCGGTGTATTCTACAGCTCCAGGCGACTGGGCAAGGTTTTATGATAAACAACTTTGATGAGTAGACATTTGCAATTGAGTTCGATTCTCACGGCGTTCCCCATACTTCTGGCTTAGTGCCACTACTGAACAAAGTTTTGTAACAGATCAATCAATAAAAGTATAAAATTGCTGTAATCAAAAGCAAGAACAAAAACAAACAAAAAAGAAATAATGTATAAACTTACTTGTTGCACTTACTGTATTAAAATTCGATGGAAGAGATGGATAATAACTGCACAAATTTAAACGAGAAAATAATATTCTGAGATGAAAAGTTGTTGATTTTAATTTCTAATTTAAAAGTTAATAAATTTATTGCAGCACGCGTACCGAACAAAAGTAAATGAAAACCGAAGAAAAAAAAAAAAGAAAGAAAATTTGAAGCAAAAAAGAATTAAAATCGAAGTTTAGGTTTTTTCAAGTAAGTAGCTCACTTTTGTAGATAAATATATTTGGTGATATAATGGTTAGCGTGCTCGACAAGCAAATCTTCACACGTGAGTCACATTGAGTACCCCGTTCATACGGCTTTATGTCACATCTAATCAAAAAGTTTTGTAAATTACAATATATTTGTTTTATATTTTTTGTACGTAAATAAACTTATATTATTTTATTATTATTATTATTCATTTTTTTCGTAAAATATATTTATTTTTCTGAAAAAATTTGCAAATTTTTAAATGGGCGGTTCAATTATAGATAAGGTTGGTTGTTTGGTGGGCATATGAGCCTTGTGAGTTATCTAATGCTTAATCCTGTTTATATATATATATATATACATATATATATATATATATATATATATATATATATTGTCGTCCACTGACAGACTGTTTCGTTGTATCACAACTCTTCAGTGTGGCTAGACACGTAGGACGCTTGAAGCTATATATATATATATATATATATATATATATATATATATATATGATTTTTAAGCCAATAGTTTATTGGTAACGTTTTTAAACAAGCCAGAGGTCATTTATTCGCACATAGTTAAGGGGTTTCAAGTATTTTGATCAAATACTGATAATTCTATTTAGTATAATTCATTTGTTTACACACAGTTAAATGGTTTCAAGTACTCCTGTCTAACACCCACTCCGTGCCATAATGGATAAGATACTGTACAACGATGTTGAAGTAATCGTGATCGAAATCCAGTTGTTCTTTATCCGTTCACTTGTATTATGAACATACTTATTCCTCTGACCAGCTATGGGTTAAATAGTAACACTTCAGGTGGTGTAATGGTTAGCACAGTAGTGAGTTCGAGCCTCATTGAATGCCCCATTCATTCGGCCTCTAAACACAAAAGCTTAGTAAATTACTCTACGAGGATGGATTTGGCATTAAATAACCCACGAAGGTCGATATGCCGTTAAAAAAAGGAAAGTTGTTTCTCTTACGCCTTGTAATAGTTTTAAGTTCTCCAATGAAGCATTGCCATTATCAGTAATTTTTTTTAACTCGTGTATCTTGCATTTTATTAGTGACGTTTAACTTAACAAATTCTATGGCGGCTATCGCAAGGAGCCGAGAAAGAGAGAGAAAGAAAGAGAGAGAGGAAGAAAGAGAGATAGAGATATATAGAAGAATTACTCTCAACAGAATTTTAACTGCTATAACAACTCCTCCTCCTTCTCCTACTACTACTACTACTACGATGATGTCGCAAGTTCAACTTCTTAGCTACTACGTTACGGGGACTCCCCCTCCCCTAGTTTAGCTTGCATCTCGTATCCTTTTGAGTTAGTGTGATATAGTCAACTTCTTTGGGGTTAGGACAACAGAAGTTCATCACCGAACATAATTAAAATCTAATTAAATTGAAACACTTTTCCTATTATAAATCATTTCATGTTGTATAGTTTGTTTGTTGGTTAGTTGGTTGGTTTTGTATTTTTTATCACCTTGAACTGTGAACTTGCAGTACTTGTTAAGAAGTTGGATCCCATTTACTCGCGAAGATATACGTTGTTTTTTTTTCTGGCTTATTTAACGACATATCGACGCCTTATATGTGCTGGATATGACAATAAACAATCTGATGATGAGGCTCCAGTCCTGGAGATTTAGGCATTGTGGATTACGCCTTCATTGTCATTACTCCCAGATCCACTCTAACCCGGAGTGGTAGCACCTGATTGGAACCCATTTATGGATCAAATAGAACTGGTTAACCATTCAACCGTGTGCAAACAAATGATTGATGATGTATCCCAGTAGAAAGCGACAATAACAGTTATATATAAAATATAATCTTTTTTATTTCGAAAGGTACGAAATGGTTGGCGATGAGAAAGAGGGCGGACCGCTAAGATACAATATCTTCAGGTTGAGATACATCTTCAGAGAGCCTTACTTCTTCGCTCTGCTTGCAAGAGGATGGCACAGGATTGACTTGAAAAATGTAATCTTCGTTCTGGAACCATACTCGCTTTCGACATAAGCGAGTCTTATACATGTATACTTCTTTCCAGTTCTCGACCCGAGGACGTCTGCCTCCCCTCCCCCGAGTCAACGCCCAGACGGCATGGCTGCTCACTGCTTAGCGTTGACTCTGCTGACTGTTGACTGCCTGACTGACCGGTTGGAGTTAAAAACTTCTGTCGTTATATATTTTTCGGACGCCTACATACTCTTCCAATGCAATTCACGTGACATTTCCGCTGTCTTTTGCTCACCTGAAGACGCAGCTGCATATCCTATTTTGAAATCCACAAAATACACATCCTGTTAAAGATCAATATTTTAAGTTGAATTGTTAATGTTACATAGCAATACTTGGAACCATTTGACTGAAAATGAACGAATATAGTTAGATAGCAATACTTGAAATCATTTAACTCTGCAAATAATAGCAATACTTAATTGTGTGCAAACAAATTAGTCCTAACTTTTAAAAAAAAAATGGAATAAGCAATAAACTATTCATTCACTTTCATTACATTCATTACATTCACTTTCGGACAAGTACCCTAGGAAAAGGTATGAACTCCCTAATCCTTCCAGCTATGGGTTAAATAGTAACGGTGCTGTTCTTCTTGAAGTATGGATTCGGCATTAAATAACCTACAAAAGTTGATATGCCATTAAACAAAGAAACTTGAACTTGTTAAATGAAATAGTTAGTTTTACTTGAAACCATCAAATTGTGTGCAAATAAATCGTTTATTAAAGAATTATTCGTGTTAGATAGGAATACTTGAAACCATTTAAATGTGCGTAAAGAAATGATCTTTGGCTTGTTCAAAGATGTTACCTACAAACTTTGTTTACAAAACAATTTAATATATATGTACAAACAGGAGTTGGTATTAAATAACCTACAAGAGTTGATATGCCATCAACCCAACCAACCCTAACCTTCAACGCCTTATGGTTATTTAATACCAAAATTTTACTTATTTCTAATCGTTTGTTTATAATCATAACTATTTTTATTTTCAACGTTCCACCATAATCATCTTTTGTCTCACTTTTTGTCAATAATAATGGTAATCATTTGTTTGCACAGATTTATTTAGTTTCAAGTATTCCTATCTAATACTAATAATTTATACACAATTATATGGTTTAAAGAAACTATTCCTTTTTAATTATAATAATCATTTGTTTGCACAGATTTATATGGTTTCAAGTATTCCTATCTAATACTAATAATTTATACATAGTTATACTATTTCAAGTATTCCTACCGATTCTAATAATTTTCAAACAGATCTATTTAACCAATAGATTGGACCATACTATAATTTAGGGTCAGAGCAGGCCTGGGAGTAATGGCAGTGAAAGAGTACTCCGCATTCCCCAGAGTTCCAGAACTAGAGCCGTACCATCAGATGCAGTGTAGTGACATTCTCAGGACACCCTTTTTCTTGAGCGGGGTGGAGTCTTACCTCTCTGCAGGGGGTACAGTCAGCGTTTTGTAAACCTAGCCGACAGCGAGGAAGTTATGGGGTCCCGTGATACTTGTGAAGAAATGGGGTCCCACAATACTTAAGAAATGATGTCCTGCTTTAATTGTCATAAACTGTAGTACAGCGATACGAGTGATAAACTGGAGTCCTGCGATAATTGTGGAGAACGTCGGTGACGCAGTACAAGATGAGGAATTGTTTCTGCTGATTTGAATGGCGTAATTCGGTGTTTAGAAAAACAAAGGAAACTTAATAGCGTAATTGTTTACATAACAATGTCTAAGGTTAGGGACTTTTTGCAAATTTGAAAATTCGGAGTAATTAGAAAAACGAAGAAGAAGAAGAAGAAGAAGAAGAAGAAGAAGAAGAAGAAGAAGAAGAAGAAGAAGAAGAAGAAACTAAATCTGCAAAGAGAAGTATGTTGATGAGGGAAAGAGAACCACAAAGAAGAAGAAGGTAAATACACAAAGAGAAGTATGATGATGAGGGAAAGAGAAACAAGAAGAAGAAGAAGAAGAAGAAGAAGAAGAAGAAGAAGAAGAAGAAGAAGATCTAGGTTTTCCTTCATCTTATTAATTGGAGCTTTTTATCGCAACGTTCAGGTTGGGTTATATTTTCCAGCCATTCTTTTTTTTTTTTGGTGCTGCTTACGTAGAATACTAAACGATGCCAAATGAGATGAAAGAAATAATAGTCAAGGATTAATAACCCGTATAAAATCCTTTGGGAATAATGCGGACGACATGGAAGTTTTCGAACATTTCTTAACGCATATTATTTGTAAATTCAAACTTTGTGGAATTTTCTTTCTTTCTTTTTTTTTTTTTTTTTCGGATATGGGGTACTTACGATAAACAAACCTGCTTGAACATGAGTGTCTTTTTTTTTTTGTTTGCTTTTTTTTATTTATTTTCTTGTGCAGTGGTTTTAAGAAATAACCTTCATGTGTAAATGACTGGAATTGTTTGCGTTTGAGTTTTATGGCATATCAACCTTTGCAGGTTATTTAATGCCAAGTCCATTTTTATTACGGTTTTCTCTCTTTAGCAAATTGCATGAAATTGATGGCAATGCGGACGCCAAGGAAGTAAACGTCAATTGTTTTAGGTTATATATATATATATATATATATATATATAAGTTGGCCGACCGTAGATTCAGGCGACCCAAAAGCTCATTTTTCAATCGCTACTACACCGAGGTATAGGGGAGGGTGTGACTCCTTTCTCTGGATTGCTCCACTTACCCATGATCCAAACCTTAAAATGCTGAGTGTTACGCAAGGAAACATCAAGTACTATTATGTGAGTCTTTGGTATGATTCAGCCTGGGATTGAAGCCCGGTCTCCCGGGCCATTGACGAACACTATATCTATATCTATGTGTATATGTATATATATGAATTTTTTTTGTGTCTTTGTTTAAAGGCATATCAACCTTCGTTGTTTATTAAATATCAAAGCCATCCTTTCCAAAAAGTATTTGTCCGAAAGTGAACGTAACAGCGCAATTGGGTTTCTTACAAGTAGTCCAACTCATTAGGAACTACGACAAAAAGAACCCCCCCCTCTCTCTCTCTCTCTCTCTCTCTCTCTCTCTCTATATATATATATATATATATATATATATATATATATATATATATATATATATATATATTTATGGCATGTATTTCTGAGAACAAAGATATGCATTGTTTCTTCAATAAAATTATCCAGCAAAGAATCAAAAATATCTTAAATTTAACATATCATTTATTTCACTAGTCCCATGATGTACTTCAAGTGGACTCAATGAATTTGTAAGGAATAGCTGAAACTTCGTCTGGTTTCATTATTTAATGGAATATTAACCTTCGTGGGTTATCTTATGCCAAATCCATCCTTGTAGAAGAACAGCAGTAATGCTATCTAACATATAGCCGGAGGGGTGGGTAAAGAGGTTCATACCTCTAGTGAACGTAATAGCACGATGGAGATTGAACTCGCTTACTACAATGTTACAGTTCAGCTCGCTAGTCACGACACCGTTATGACTTCCTCCTACTTGAAACTTTTAAGGAGTCATTCGTCTGTGATAATCTGGATCTCTGGTACTAGAAATTCAATTTGCAGAAATCTATTTCTACAATAGAATTATGTGACTTTTTCTGATGAAACATTGAGGGAATTAGAGGAAACATGTGAATTTGAGGAAAAATTATTGTCGGAATCTACGTAAAACGTTCAACTTCTAATGATTTAATCAAAGAGAAATTTGTCCAATTGACTAGTTTTTGGTTATGTTTTTTTTTTCAATAATTTTCGCTCGCAGTAAATATCTTTTAATTCTATTTTGCTTTAATCTCAATTCTTATTTTCATGGTTCCTAAAACATGACTTTAATTTGATACTGTAAATAGAAATTATTATAATTCAATGGTTTAAACGTTTAAGAATTTGTTGAATTTTGTTCTAAAAGTTACGCTTATTTAACTGTTAATAATAGTTGATACAAATACTCGAAAAAATTAAGTTGACATTTTGGAGGTACTGTAATAACCAATTTCTCTTTAATGAAATCAGCAGGAGCCGAACGCTCTGCGTAATTCCGACTACTGCATTTCTCCTAATTAACTCAATGTACATGGGGAAGTGTCATACCACTCTAATTACCGTAAATTATCTTTAATTTCACTTGACAAGACCATGACAGTGCTATTTGCTTACCCCAGCATATTTTTCAGGGAACGCTACATATATATATATATATATATGTGTGTGTGTGTGTGTGTGTGTGTGCGTGTGTGTATGTGCGCGCGTGTGTATGCGTGTATGTATGTGTATGTATATATGTGTGTGTGTGTTTGTGTGTGTTCACGAGGTGTATTAAACAATCATTGCAACTGAAGCTGTATTTATCAAGATAGAACAATGAATTAAACATTAATTTTCTTGAAGATAGTCCATGCTTATTCCAGTGTGTTTTCCATTCTCGAAGGACTTTTTAAGTTCCTTTTCTTATGCAGTGTGAAGCTGCACTGTCGTATTTCTTATAATGACCTCCACGTCCTCAAATCTTAAAATGAAAATCGATACCAAGATGGTGTGAAAATTCTATCCGGAACAGCAACATTTCGACATAACATGAATATAGTACGAAAAGCTCGTCATGTAGCAATTACAGATTCACCAGTCTTTAAAAAAGATTTGTCAACAGCAAAAGTACTGTATGCACCGGTCCAAGCCATGGTCATTACTGATCGTATCTGGAAAACATGGTAAGACATTAGTTCGATGGAGCTACCATTGCCAGTAGCTTAAATTTACTTGCATTACACAGGTTTAAAATCTTAAACGTATTTCTGCTACTCTCTCTTTATGTATATATAGCCACTCACAGACTGTTTTGTTGAATCACGACTCTTTTGAGTGGTTAGACACAAGAGATACTTCAAGCTGAGATTGAAACCAGATTGACATAAAGACAGCCGGACATCTTATCCTAGAGCCATCGTCATTCTCAGCGTAAGTTAAGGAATTTCATACGTATATCTTCCTACGTATACGTTATTGACTACCTGGCGTGCTCAATTCTTGTGAAGAGTTATGCCTAGCTACAATTTGACAGATGGTAGCCGTCTTTACCACCTTAATTACAACTCAAACATTCTGATTTATGAAAAAATATACAAAATACGTAAGATTATAAGTTAGTAACACTTCTGTACATCGATGGATTAATGTCATATACGCTTGTCAAAACGTCTGTTTGTGGGCTTTCCGCCGAACATTATATATCATTCATACGGGCGCGCCTCGGATGAGTGGTAGTGAGTGTCTGACTCGCCTGGTCTCAGGGAGCCGTCCTTCCCCTGGAAATACTTGCTTCTGTAGAGCTAAGTTCATTGCTTAACACTTGAGGCGCCCCAAAAGGATAATGCAGAAGAGATCAAGCATTTTTTGCATCTGCCGCGCATGAATTTCGATTCGTGCACAGCCCCCACATTAAAATGACCTTGTGTCAAATCCTGCCTGGTGGGAGGTATGCCACATACGTTTGTACGACACTTATGTCACTCTTTGGGTTTTCACGGCAACAGCCCAGTGTCGAGCAGAGCAAGAAAGCTGATGACTATGCAAATTGTAGGTTTTATTTCTAAATATCTTCTCTTAAACTTTTCCCGTCAAAGAATACCTACAAGTCAGCAGAGGTTTGATGTTGGAGATTCCTTCTCCAGTTTTGATTTTAGAGTTAACTGCACCTAGGAGGGGTGCTTTCACCTAGGCTTTGACCTTAGACTGGTGCTCCGACAGCTATCGATAGGCTCTCGATCATATGGAAGTCGGACCTAACTGATAAAATGAAACGCAGTTTCTTCCAGGCAGCGGTTGTGTCGATACTGCTATATGGATGCACCACATGGACGCTTACGAAGCGGCTGGAGAGGAGGCTGGACGGAAATTATACAAAAATGTTGAGAGCAGTATTAAACAAGTCCTGGCGACAACACCCCACGAGACTCCAACTATACGGACACTTGCCCCCCATCACAAAAACTATACAAGTTCGACGAACCAGACACGCAGGACACTGCTGGAGAAGCAAGGACGAGCTCATAAGCGATGTACTCCTGTGGACCCCCACGCATGGATGTGCAAGAGTGGGACGACCAGCACAAACTTACATACAGCAGCTATGTGAGGACACGGGATGTAACCTTGAAGACCTGCCGGAGGCGATGAATGATAGGGAGAAATGGCGAGAGACGGTCAGGGATATCCGCGCAGGCGGCGCGACATGATGATGATGATGACTCCTTTGAGAGTTTTTCACACCAGCGTTAGTTGATGGTCCTCACTGGAGTCTGAGTGGCAGTAAGTCTTCTCATGTCCCCATCATTCTTCTTAGTATTCTGGCCGATCTTAAAAATACAGTAGTTTGGATGGTCTCTGCTCGTCTTCCGAATTCCAACTTCTCAAACCCTCATACTAAGCTTTGGGGATTGTTCCAAGTACACCAATTACAATTGGTATCGCCGTCACCTCCATGTTCTACAGTGTTTTTGTTCTCTATCAAGGTTCAGGCACTTATCTCTCTTTTCGCTTTCTTTTATTTTTACTCGATGGTCTTCTGAGATGGCAAAGTCCACTATTCGGCAGTTTCTCTTTTTTATTGACTATCACTAGATCTATTATTATTATTATTATTATTATTATTATTATAATTTACTCCTTTAGATTTTTTCACATCAGCGTTAGCTGATGGTCTTTCACTGGAGTTTGAGCGACAGTAAGTCTCCTCAAGTCTCCAGGACTCTTCTCAGTATTCTGGCCGTTCTTAACAATGCTGTAGTTTGGATGGTCTCCACTCATCCTCCAACCCCTTTAATATTCCTTTAGTTACTGTACCGAATGCACCAATCACGATTGGTATAATCGTCACCTTCATGTTCCATAGTTTTTTTTTTTTTAATTCCCTAGCAAAGTCGAGGTACTTATCCTTCTTTTCACTTTCTTTTAGTTTTATTCTGTGATCAGCCGGTATATTATTATTATTATTATTGATAAATTTTAAAGTTTGTGATAAGAAAAAATCTTAATAGTCAGTCCCGATGCTGTTTGATCATGCTACCTATATTTCCATATATATCTTTTTATTTGGTAGGGGTCTTCTATTTTCGATTATATTCCAGTAAATGTTTATTCATTTATTTATTCATTTATTTTCTTGATTTTTTTTCTTCGGACTTCCCATCCGTACCCCAAATTTTATCCTGTAAGTTTCCAGCAGATGGGAATGAACAACTGTATAAAAACGTTTCTGATAATTTTTGGTTTTTTATTTGTTTGTTTGTTTGCTTTTGTCTTTTCAGTCACACATTTTTATTTTATTTTCTTCCCCTAACTCTTTTTCTCTTCCCTCCTCAATCTTTCTCCTCCTCTCTCTCTCTCTCTCTCTTTCGTTCTCTTTCTCTCTCTCTTGTTCTCTTTTGCTTTCTCGTTCTCTCTCTCTCTCTCTTTCACTCACTTTCTTCCTTCCACCTCTCTCTCTCTCTCTCTCTCTCTCTCTCATGCATATGTTCCCTGAAGACCTTTCTCCACAACGCTGATCTATCTTGTTTTAACACTAAATTCGTATCCCAGTTGATCTCTCTTCCGTCCCAACAACTAAATGCCACCCACCAACACACCCCTCAGCACCTTTGACCAAAGGTCAGCAGCAGTTGGACACTAATGACCCGTTGATAGATATCTTTTTATCGCCATATCTTACTGTTTCTCACCGACTTTCTTGCCGCACACTGTCCCCTTTTTCCCCACTTTTCCTTTTTCTTCAGAAGGAAGCGAGAAAAAAATGAGGTAAAAGCCGATCAGGGCCAATGCTTCCCTCCTTTTCAGGCAGCAGACCACGATGCCCCAGGGAGGCGGTTCCAAAAGGAAGCGAAATAATACACGGCTGATTCGTTTCAGAAAACAAAACCCAACCCTAGAAGGGGTCTCGATTTTCTTAGCCTGGGGAGAAGCCAATTTGTACAAATAATTTTTTTTATTTGCTGTGTTCTTTCTTTACATGTGAGTGTTATTTAATATATTTTTGTTTTAACCATCGATTCGGTTTTCAGATAGATGGATAGATATATAGATAAATAGAAAGACAAGTAAGACAAGTAAGAAAAGACGAAGAAAGAAAGAAAGAATTGGAATAGAAAGAAAGAAAGAAAGAAAGAAAGAAAGAAAGAAATATATTTTTTGTTTTAACCATCGATTAGGTTTTCAGATAGATTGATAGATAAATAAATAGAAAGGAAGAAAGAAAGAAAGAAAGAAAGACAAGAAAGAAAGAAAGAAAGAAAGAAAGAAAGAAAGAAAGAAAGAATTGGGATAGATAGATAGATAGATAGATAGATAGAATTGGAATAGAAAGAAAGAAAAAAAGAAAGAAAGAAAGAAAGAAAAAAGAAAGAAAGAATTGGAATAGAAAGAAAGAAAGAAAAGACAAGGAAGGAAAAAAAGGCATTGATAGATTGACATATAAATAGACGAAGTGAAAGAAAGAAAGAAAAATAGAAGACCCGATTTTTTTCAACTTCTCCCCTCATTTAGTGAAATTCATGTTAAAAAGTTTCATGATCCTTTATTCAAATTAGTTTTCCTTAATCAGTTTTTATCTATACTCAATTTCAAAGTTTTTCGATGACACTTCTGATGATAATTCTTCCAAAATAACTAGTAGTAGCTTAATAATGAAGAAAAAGCAAAGAAAGAAATAGAGAGGGAAGAGGGGAAAAAGACACACACACACACACACACACACACACACACATATATATATATATATATATATATATATATATAATTTCAAAATAAAAAAATCTGTCACATTATGTTGATAAATTTTTTCCATCCTGTTGAAAGCAGTGATATTAATCAATCTTCTAACAATTAACAGGACTTCTTCAGATGAGAGAAATGGATGAAAATAACTCTTTCCTAATTCACAACCAGACAAAAAAAAAAGAAATTAAAAAAGAAACAACTTATTTCGCCTCCCATGAATAAATAATGTTTATATATATATATATATATATATATATATATATATATATATATATATATATTTAAAGGTAAAAACGGAGAAAAGATATATGTTTGATGGTTCGTTTATAGCGCCGATTATCTTTCTTCCGTTTTTACTTCTTTCTACATACATTATGTTGGATTCAATTCATTTCTTCTCATATAGAAACAGGTTAGCAAATAAGTTAGGCTTTAAAATGAATTTCGAATTCTTCTTACGTCACATTGTTTTGAAAAAGAGCGCAACTAACGATATTAGAATGCGAAGAGATTTCTCATTTTTTCGTTTCATTTCAAAATTGAATATTATTCAAAAGATGTAGATTTTCTTTTTTAAGTAGAGGAATTATATTGGGATTTGAATTACCATGACCAGAAAAATTCGGCGAACACTTAGCCGACTTGGCAATCTGTGGTCGCTGGTTCTATCTCCAGTGGTGGAGATCACGGTATACACTGCTGATGAGACCTAATAAGGTCAAAACAGCTGTCCAGTGTTTCCGTATGTCGTACGTAAATGTTCGCCGGATTTTTCTGGTCATGGTAATTCAATTAACAATTCAAAAGATATATCACATATTAACATTTCCCTCATGGGGGTTTTAAATAAAAACCCAAAAGTTTCAATTAATTCAACTATAAATAAAAGCATCCTCTGTAGACCTTGTTATTTCCTATTTGTGTATGTGTGTGTGTGTGCTTATATATATATATATATATATATATATATATTATCATTCCAATTTTATCGCGACCGATTTAGAACATCATTTTGTTTTTCCAATTGAAATAGCGTTAACGTCCAGTTATTGTCATTTGGTCCGTTAAATTAATAAAAAGTTTTCGTTATTGAGTTAACGGTCCCTTTTGAAGAAAATTTCGACTGGACTCATCAGTGCAAGATGGAAAAATATGAGGATCTGCAAGTTCAATGTGTCAGAAATGGTTGGATAACCAGTGTATTTCCTATAGCGGTCGAATGTCGAGGTTTCATTACCAACCCAACCTCGGCATTCTTAACTAATCTTGGACTTTCTCCATCAGACAAGAGGAAATACATAAAAAAAGATCCAAGATAAGGCTCTGTGTCAGCGTGGATATGGCAATCCCTTAGAGTGACGATATTCCAACAAAGTCTGGTGGTATCGCGAGTTACTGCTAGGGCGCTCTGGGTTAGTGATAATGATGCTTCGGTCCCGAAACTTGCCTGAATACAGAGTCATTATTTAATGAAGGTTTTGTTGGAAGCAATGCTGCTTTACAAACATCAGTCATGGTATGATACTTATATATATATATATATATATATATATGATCTGCGGATATATATATATATATATATATATATATATATATATATATATTGTTGTCCACAAGCAGACCGTTTCGTTGTATCATAACTTTTCAGTGTGGCTAGACACTTAAAACGCTTCAAGCAAGGATTGAAACCCGCCCACGTTAAACTTAGTATCATACCACTCAGCCAACAGTCGACATACGTCAGCTCGGGAATTATAATGCAATATGTTGTAGCTTTTGCTTGTTTACATTTTGCCTTGCCGGATACCAGAGTGCTCAATTCATACGAAGAGCTTTGCATTACGCGAGTGGCAGCCGTTAATTCTTTCGCCAGATTCCTCAAGCCCTTGTGGGGGGAACGTATATATTGTCGTCCACAGACTGACTATTTTGTTGTATCACAACTCTTCAGTGTGGCTAGACACGTAGGACACTTCAAGCTGGGATTGAAACCCGTCCACATTAGACTTAGTATCATACCGCTCAGCCAACAAGTCGACATACGTCAGCTCGGGAATTATAATGCAATACGTATTTGCCCAAATTTACGTTAGACTTAGTATCATACCGCTCAGCCATCAGTCGACATACGTCAGCTCGGGAATTATAATGCAATACGTATTTGCCCAAATTTACGTTAGACTTAGTATCATACCGCTCAGCCATCAGTCGACATACGTCAGCTTGGGAATTATAATGCAATACGTATTTGCCCAAATTTACGTTAGACTTAGTATCATACCGCTCAGCCAACAGTCGACATACGTCAGCTCGGGAATTATAATGCAATACGTATTTGCCCAAATTTACGTTAGACTTAGTATCATACCGCTCAGCCATCAGTCGACATACGTCAGCTCGGGAATTATAATGCAATACGTATTTGCCCAAATTTACGTTAGACTTAGTATCATACCGCTCAGCCATCAGTCGACATAGGTGTGCGTGTGTGTGTATGTCACGCGCATGTGTAAATGTTTTCTTCCTTATAACAGTCTATTGACTATACGTACTTTTGTTTAAGGAATAAAATAAAATGTGTCACATTTCATCTGATGATAGTATTCTGATTTTAAAAATACATGAAAGTTATAGGTTCAGATTTAGGTCATTGGATTTAATGGCATATCAACATTTAATGGTTATACAACGTCAATTCCGGTTCATATATGTGTGTTTGTGTGTGTTTGTTTGTGTGTGTGCGTGTGTATGTGTGTGTGTGTGTAGTTGGGCAGCAGTCTTTCATTTAATCATGATTGATTGAATAATAAAGACACATTTTGTCCATGTAATTTCATTAAGATCCTTTCAAGTTTCCTGATAAGTGTCTAGGTTTCAGGTGGGAAATGGTGGATGAATTTACCAAAATTGTCCCGAGAGCTTTCGGACCTTTCATAGGCCATCATCAAGGGATGCTTGCATGTGTAAAGAGTGTTTAAGAACACTCTTTACATATGCAAGCAACCACTGAAAGTTTTTGAAAGAGTTTTTCAGGTCTTTTATAACAAACATGCATATATATATATATATATATATATATATATATATATATATATATATATATATATATATATATATGAACTGATATCTAATTGAATTGTTTGTAACACGTAACAAACAATACTTGAAAATATTAAACTGTGTGCAAACAAATGATTAATATTAAATAGAATTATTTGTATTAGATAGAAATACGTGAAACTATTTAACTTTGTGAAAAATTGAGCTCAGGCTTGTTTAAGAATGTTATCTACAATATGTGTTTAAAAATCATATGTAATATATATGTATATAAGGATTTGATATCAAATAACATTCAGTGGTTGATATGCCATGAAACCAAACCAAGTCCACCAAAAAATATACATATTACAAAACATTTTTTTGTTAAAAAAAAACAAGAAAATTAGGAATTGTATTCCATAATAAATTTATTTCGCTTATTAGATTTTTAAAAATTTTAATCCATCCGATGAGCTAGAATAAACGAAATGAATATATTATGGAATACAATTTCTAATTTTCTTGTTTTGTAACCAATATATATATATATATATATATATATATATATATATATATATATATATATATATATATATATGTATTACTCTGCTGGTATATTTTGTATTAGATAGCCGTGCATTGAACATTCATTCATTTACTTGATATATTACAATATATAAATGTGTATATCGAATTATATATATATATATATATATATATATATAAATTGATAACCAGGCAGTCCAAGTAGAAGGAGAGATTTATTGAGAAGCAAAGTCGACACTATAGCGTTTCGGTTCTAATGAACTATCATCAGGACTATGAGGCATGATATTAGTGATGTTAAATCAACAATGGATATTTAAAAATGCAAAATACAAAAACCTCGGGAAATTGTGTAGAAAATACTCGTCCGGGATTTTATAATATTTCTCCTTACTTGAGCAAATCCATTTTAAATAGCTACAATATATTCCATCTTTAGTTAACAAATCCTAAATATATCATAGCTTTATGCCTTCTCTTTTTCTTTTTGTCTTTCTTTTTCTTCCTCCTCAATAAATCTCTCCTTCTACTTGGATTACCTTGTTCTCTATGTTTCTTTATATATTGTCGGATTACACTTCATTATTTACTTCCACACACACACACACACACACACACACACACACATACACACACACACACATATATATATATATATTGAATATAATGGTATTCTATATGTATAATTCCATATAATTCTATATGATGGTATCCTATATAAATTTATATGTTTTTTTTTGTTGTTTTGTTTTGTTTTGTTTTACGGCGTATCAACCCTTTTTCGGTTCATTTAACACCGAATCAAGTCATTGAGATAAAATTTTTAGACAATTTACCCACAGTTGAATCTCAAAAAAATTCTATTTAGGACGATTCACTTTAGCATAAATACAGTTTTTTGTCTATGCACAGTTCGATGTCAAAACAGTTCTATTTCAAATAATTCAGTTTAGCGTGTCAACAAAGTTAAATGGTTCCAATTATTACTATATTGCGGAGCCGATAAGTATGTCGACTCCGCAAATGAGTTATGTGAATGAGAACAGCCAAAGCAATATGAAGGAACAAAGGCGAGGTAACGATAATAACAAGTGACAATTTATTTTGTCATATTTACAAGCGTGAATGTAAATGTCCGTGATGGTTGATGCTGGTCGTTGGTACAGCTAGACGTTGGATGCTGGTAAGCTGAGGTCGGTCGAGTCGTTGAGTTCAGCTAGACGTTGGGTGCTGGTAAGCTGAGGTCGGTCGAGTCGTTGAGTTCAGCTAGGCAGTCGTCGCGGGCATCTGAGGTCGGTTGAGGTTGGTAGATCGATATCCCCGGTTATGACGGTATGTTGGGTTAACCGGGGGGGGGTGTTGATCTGGTTTCTGGCTCGTACAGCGGGTCGTACGTGAGTCAGGTGTTGCAGTGGTAGAACAGTCCGTAACAGCGAGTCGTTACGTGGACTGCGTGGTACCTTGCAAGAGCGTCGAGTTCGGTAGATCGACATCCTCGGTTATGACGATATGTTGGATTAACCGGGGGTGTGTCGACCTGGTTTCTGGCTCGTACAGCGGGTCGTACGTGAGCCAGTTGTTGCAGTGGTAGAACAGTCCGTAACAGCGAGTCGTTACGTGGACTGCGTTGTACCTTGCAAGAGTGTCGAGGTCGAGGAAAGGCTAGGGCCTTGCTGGGCCCCCTAGCCGTGCGGACGTATCTGACGGGAACGAAAAGCTTTGCCGTGTCAAAGCCGTGCGAACGAGCAGACGAGAGCGAAGGCTTTGTCGGGTCAAAGCCGTGCGGGCGAGCGGACGAGAGCGAAGGCTTTGTCGGGTCCAAAGCCGTGCGGACGAGCGGACGAGAGCGAAGGCTTTGCGGTGTCAAAGCCGTGCGAACGAGCGGACAGGCCATGAGGCCGAGGCTAAGATGGGCGTTATCTTAGCGCTGCGCAGATAGTGAAGCCGTAGCTAAAGGCTGGACCGTGCCATTAGCGCTGCGCAGCTTATCGGACAATCGGAACCGAGGTTAAGACCGGTTGGTCTTAGAATCCGTCTTCGTGTTTGCCGCCTGGCCGTCTATTTCGACTGGTCATTACTGACCAGTCAGAGATGCTCTGACCCGCAGACAGAGATCTCTTGTGGTCCTAAAAAGGACCTTTTGCGCATACCTATGTAGGTGGAAGAAAGGCAGGTCTACCACGAGAAGTGGGGCCAACGCCGTAAGTTAAGGTGAATGCGACCGCACAGAATGCGGGATTCCTCCTTAATGAGCTTCGCCAGGAGCGTTGCCGGTATTTGTCGCTGCCTCCCACCAGACACGACTTGACACAAGGTCAAAAGCCCGAAGGCCAATTAAAGTGGGGATAAAGGGGAGGGGAAGGTCGGGAACGAGCCGAGACTCGAACCCTGCTTGTCTGTGCTGCTCATCGGCTCACTTAGTGCAGTGTGAGCCTGATGAGGCAAGCAGTTTCACGAACCCAAATGTGGGTCCGGGCACGTATGCCAGTTTGCGGCTTAAACTAGACGCATAGTCTAGTGCCGTACAAGGGGGACAAAGGAGACAAAAATGCAGCTCGCCCACCCGAAGGTAGCCTAGTCGAAACTAGGTGCCTACTTAAAGGCCCCAAGTCTGCCATTGTTCCTTTTCCAGGGCCACGCTCCGAACCGGAGTCCAGAACAGGCCCCGTGTATTTGTCGCTGCCTCCCACCAGACACGACTTGACACAAGGTCAAAAGCCTGAAGGCCAATTAAAGTGGGGATAAAGGGGAGGGGAGGTTGGGAACGAGCCGAGACTCGAACCCTGCTTGTCTGTGCTGCTCATCGGCTCACTTAGTGCAATGTGAGCCTGATGAGGCAAGCAGTTTCACGAACCCAAATGTGGGTCCGGGCACATATGCCAGTTAACGGCTTAAACTAGACGCTTGGTCTAGTGCCGTACAAGGGGGACAAAGGAGACAAAAATGCAGCTCGCCCACCCGAAGGTAGCCTAGTCGAAACTAGGTGCCTAATTAAAGGCCCCAAGTCTGCCATTGTTCCTTTTGCAGAGCCACGCTCCGGACCGAAGTCCAGAACAGGCCCCGGGGCGCTCGCCGGGAGCGTTGCTGTATTTATCCTACGTCCCACCAACGTACGAATATGGCACAAGGCCGTTTTTAAGGTGGGTCCTGTCGCAGGGCCGTAGCCCAACGTGATAGGCAGTTCCAAAAATGCCTCGGACCCCGTCGGCATTCCCCTTTTCGGGGCGCCTCAGGCGCCGGGCGATAAACCCAACCCCTCCGAAGAGGGTTAAAGCCTGGGGGGAAGGCCCCCTGAGGCCAGAGGTGATGTATCCAGTGGTGGAACACACCCGACCGAACCGCGCAACGCTACCACGGCCGGTCGAGACCGCCCCACCACAGGACACAAAAAGAACGCTCGCTGGGAGCGTTGCCCAATATTTGTCGCTGCCTCCCACCAGACACGACTTGACACAAGGTCAAAAGCCCGAAGGCCGATTAAAGTGGGGATAAAGGGGAGGGGAAGGTCGGGAAGGAGCCGAGACTCGAACCCTGCTTGTCTGTGCTGCTGATCGGCTTACTTAGTGCAATGTGAGCCTGATGAGGCAAGCAGTTTCACGAACCCAAATGTGGGTCCGGGCACGTATGCCAGTTAACGGCTTAAACTAGACGCTTGGTCTAGTGCCGTACAAAGGGGACAAAAGTGCAGCTCGCCCACCCGAAGGTTGCCCAGCCGAAGCTGGGGGCCTATTCGGCCCCGAGTCTGCTCTTGGTTTCGAACACCCATCCGGCACGAATGCCAGACGGCCCAGCTAAAAAGCCGGGGGCGTGCCCAATATTTGTCGCTGCCTCCCACCAGACACGACTTGACACAAGGTCAAAAGCCCGAAGGCCAATTAAAGTGGGGATAAAGGGGAGGGGAAGGTCGGGAAGGAGCCGAGACTCGAACCCTGCTTGTCTGTTGCTGCTCATCGGCTCACTTAGTGCAATGTGAGCCTGATGAGGCAAGCAGTTTCACGAACCCAAATGTGGGTCCGGGCACGTATGCCAGTTTACGGCTTAAACTAGACGCTTGGTCTAGTGCCGTACAATGGGGACAAAAGTGCAGCTCGCCCACCCGAAGGTTGCCCAGCCGAAGCTGGGGGCCTATTCGGCCCCAAGTCTGCTCTTGGTTTCGAACACCCATCCGGCACGAATGCCAGACGGCCCAATATTTGTCGCTGCCTCCCACCAGACACGACTTGACACAAGGTCAAAAGCCCGAAGGCCAATTAAAGTGGGGATAAAGGGGAGGGGAAGGTCGGGAACGAGCCGAGACTCGAACCCTGCTTGTCAGTGCTGCTCATCGGCTCACTTAGTGCAATGTGAGCCTGATGAGGCAAGCAGTTTCACGAACCCAAATGTGGGTCCGGGCACGTATGCCAGTTTACGGCTTAAACTAGACGCTTGGTCTAGTGCCGTACAATGGGGACAAAAGTGCAGCTCGCCCACCCGAAGGTTGCCCAGCCGAAGCTGGGGGCCTATTCGGCCCCGAGTCTGCTCTTGGTTTCGAACACCCATCCGGCACGAATGCCAGACGGCCCAATATTTGTCGCTGCCTCCCACCAGACACGACTTGACACAAGGTCAAAAGCCCGAAGGCCAATTAAAGTGGGGATAAAGGGGAGGGGAAGGTCGGGAACGAGCCGAGACTCGAACCCTGCTTGTCAGTGCTGCTCATCGGCTCACTTAGTGCAATGTGAGCCTGATGAGGCAAGCAGTTTCACGAACCCAAATGTGGGTCCGGGCACGTATGCCAGTTTACGGCTTAAACTAGACGCTTGGTCTAGTACCGTACAATGGGGACAAAAGTGCAGCTCGCCCACCCGAAGGTTGCCCAGCCGAAGCTGGGGGCCTATTCGGCCCCGAGTCTGCTCTTGGTTTCGAGCACCCATCCGGCACGAATGCCAGACGGCCCAGCTAAAAAGCCGGGGGCGTGCCCCCGAGCGTTGAAAAGGGCCTGTTGATATCACGAAAGGGCTGTGACACACAGCCCAGCCGCGTAAATAAGGAATTCCCTCATAAAAAATGAGTGTAGCCATAAAGTATTTTTCTAACCCGCCATAGGCTAGCGACGACTATTAGTTCTAGTCTTATCTAGTTATTTCCGGACAAAGTGCTTCGTAAATGTTATTAATTTTTAATTCATCCTTTTCTTTAGCTATAACGGGGTGTCAAGGTCGTTAGAAAGAAAAAGGGCTTAGTCACTTCCGGTCGTACTCGGATATAGTTGTCCTACAGCGGGCGTGTAACTTGACATGTTTATGTTTATCGGCCGGTCGCGGCAACTATGTATCACAAACAAATCAATTAAACATCAGTCATTTGTTTACACACAATTAAATGATCGAACAGTTCTATTTAAAACAATTCAGTTTAGCTTAAGTACAGTTTTTTTTTTTTTTGTTTACATACAGTTTGATGCCAAAACTGTTAATTTCAAACAATTCAGTTTAGCATAAGTATACAGTTTAGTTCTATTTGACCCATCAGGTGCTACTACTCCAGGCCAGAGTGGACCTGGGAGCGATGACAATAAAGGGGCACTCTGTATTCCCCAAAGCTCCAGCAGTATTGGAGCCTCACCATGAGATTGTTTACTATCATATCAGGACATTCGTTGGGAGAGTCTTACTCCTCTGCAGAGATGCAGTCGGTGTATTCCGCAGCCCTAGCCGACTGGGCCAGTGTATGTGTGTGTACGTGTGAATATGTATACCTGTGTATGCGTAGTGTTACAGTACCGTTCAGATATAAGTACACTCCTATCTATTTTTATCGTTATTCATCTCGTGGGTTGGTTGGTTGGTTGGTTGGTTGGATTTTATGGCATATAAACCATTGTAGGTTATTTAACGCCAAATTCAGAGTGCATCATTATCCCGTGGGTGTTTTCAGTAAGGCACGTTAGTCGAATAGTTTTGTTAGCAGCAGACATGGCTGTCAGGCGCCGGGACCTAATCAGTACATGCGGTCACATGTTAGCATCCGAGAATAAATGGTCCTTTCTATAGCAGTGGTACCGGCTGAACTAAGAGAGAATTATTCTTTGGTGCCAGGAAACCTATCTTTTAGGCAAGCGCCTATTTCGCTTCCTCTCAGAGGGCTTCTAAATACTGTTACATTTTTATTTATTCCATTTTCTTTATTAATCCCATACTGTAATGAGACCTCCTCCAGGGCCCCTTTCATTTCAAACCAGTTTAATTCTACTTAAACATTGACCTTGTGTCACACCCTGCTGGTGGCGGAAGGGTTGGGTAAATACATGAATATATACACCCAACCCCTCCGCAAGAGCAAGATGAAACACAAGGTCAATTTTAAAGCGGAGTCTAGCTGGTATGAATTCAGAGTTTTCCTTCTCCAAGATCGGTTACCATACTAAGGTTGAAGAGCACTGTCTGACCAACTATTTACTTATAGCTGGAGGTAGAATAATTGAATTCATATCTTCCCCAAAGGTATTAGCGCTATGAAAAATTCTCTTCCAGGATTTGAACTCGTATCGCTGTGTCCATTTCCTATGACGGTATCCATTACACCACGAAGGCTTCTTAAATATATGTATGAAAAACTTTTGACTCGTCCAAATATTTTACTGCCAGGTCATCGCGGTTTGCCCATGATTTTTTTTGTTGTTTACTGACGTTTTTCTTTCTTTAATTCTTTTTTTTTTTTTTTTTTTTTGCTTATTTCAGATCAGCAACGTAACGAGTAAACCAGACGGAGTTGATCTGTCGCCTACCATACCAGTTCTCGTACAAACCACGCATCCTCTAAACGAGACCGCTCGTTTAACGACCCCCAAATTTCAGAGTGGGCGTAAGAAATCGGGTAGGACTAAGATCCGAAAGAACTACCGGAAGCAGATCCACCAACTGTTGTCAAAACTTCTCGGAAACGGTCGAATCGGAAATGCGGAAAATGACCAAGCCAACGCGCGAAATGCAACCAATAAGAATACGAAGAAAAAATCAGGACGTCCTAAGTACCGTGTTGTACTCCCCGGACGGCGTCGGAAAAAAAATCGAAATACTCATCGAAAGACCTCACTACAGCGACCATCGCCGAGAGGCAAAAAGAGACGGGATAGGTTGAAAGGTGACCGGAAGAGTCAGCCTAAAGTGCCCGGCTGTGAAAAGAAGGGAGAATGTCCACCTGATAAGACGCAAAACAAAACAGACGTTAAGAGAAACAAAACTTCATCATCGTTCCGAACACGGGATAAACAGCCAGAAATTGAGGGTAGCATGCAAGCGAAGACGGGTCTTGAGAAAGGGTTTAAGTCAACGAATATCTTAACCGAATCTAGTCTCGATAAAGGACACAGCGACAAGTTTAACTTAACCACACAAACATCCCTTGTTCACTTCGGCACGGATAGGAATAATAGACAGAACAAGACCTCGAACGAAAAGCATGAAAGAGAGGATAATTTGCAACAGACAGAAAATCAATGTCCAGGTGATAGAGATGAGTCGCAAAAAAATGTCTCTAAAACCATTGGTAGCCACGGACAGAATTCAAGCCGGTCGGAGCCCTGCACGGTTGTGATCTACAATGGTTCTGCCCCGAACGTCAGTTGCGATAGGAAGTTGGAACGAACAAAGCCAGTAACTCGGTTAAATAACAGGGAGAATGGAAACGCCGTAACTAAAGACGAGGTCGATGTCGACAAGGATAATGACGATGCCAGAGACAATGATTACGAGTATACCGACGAAGAAGAAGGCTGGAAATCCAATATGGAAACTGTATTCGCTGAGTTTGATCGCGAAAAAGCCGAGGAACACCGAGATACGTTAAGACAAGTAAAATGGAACCAAAGCAAAGGTAAGTTGTTTTTTTAAGATTAACAAACAACAACGATTTATTCGATTGTTGTACAGAAGGTTAGTTGTTCAAATCACATTGGGGTCACCATTTATAGGCTTCTCTTTTGTAATGCTTTTTTAAATTTCTTTTTATCAAACATTATCATTATATTAAAATGTATTTAATATGGACTGCTCGTTTTCCGGAGACTGCAAGTGCACGTGTTATTCAATGGATTGGTAAGACACAAAGGAGACTATTTTTTTTCCTTCCCGCTTAAGGTTTAATCTCAAAAGACATGCGCATTCCTTTATACAAGAAAAACAACGACAGTGTAAAGCATGTCAAACATTCGATAATGTTAAACACTTTCTCACAGTATGCAGAGATTAATAGCTCTCATTACCCAACGTTTTCAACGCAAACAAATATGAATGACCCATTTGAAAATGTCGGTATGAATTACATTTTGTATTTCTTGAGGGAAATAAGATTATACCAAAATTATCAGCATGAAAATCATCAATATTACACAAAGGAATTATAAGAAAACTATTCTAGATGATTTTGACATAATAAAAAAAGTAAAGTTAGCGACCGTAGTCGAGGTGACCCGAAGGCTCCCTTTTCGATAGCTACTACACCATGGTGTAGGGGAGGGCGCTACTCCTTTCCTTGGATTGATCCACTTTACCCTTGATCCGTACCTTATAATGTCGAGTGTTACGCAAAGAGGCATCAAGAACCATTTTTTGAGTTTGGTATGACTCGACCTAGGATTGAACCCAGGTCTCCCAGACCATTAGCGAACACTCTAACCATCGTGCCAATGTCCGGTATTTTGATATATTAAAACGAAATATTACCAAAAATAAAAAAAAAAGTTGAACAAAAAACGAAAAAAAAAACAACAAAAATCTCTAAAACAACTATAAAAATGTAAAGACGAACGTTCAATGCATTCGATTCCCTGACCAAAAGGCATAAAATATCCCCTGGCAAGTTTATATGCCGTTAAAACCAGTCAGTCAATCAATCACTCATGTTCTTCTTTTGGCGCCGAAAGTTAAACTTTCGGCGGAAGTGGAATTGTGGGATATTCGATTTTATTTTACAAGGTGTCTGAGAATAAATGCAACCCATTAATATGATTATAATTTGATTCTGAGACAAGCGCAATGGCGGTCATTTGGAACACATCCTATGAAAAATATATCCTTTTAGCTAGAGACATCAAATCAATGTTTTTTTGTGTTCTTTTTTTTTTTTTGTTTTTTGTTATTGCATTATCTTCTAGGACACGCACTCTTTTTTCGGGTTTCTTGTCTCAGTAATAAATCGTTATCGTATTGGTGGGTTGTATCTATTTTGAGACAGTTATGAATGATTTTGTCTCCAAATTAGTTGTTACGCAAAATATTGTTTTCTCTCTTGTCCAAGGCATTGTGATCAAGGATTAATGGTTGTTATAGTATACTATTTTCAAACGTGAAACAAAAAGAACACAACATTATTATTAGCAGAGTTTGTAGCTGTCGCATGGGTCCCATGTATATTGAGACACCCTATATTTTCGCATTTTATTATTTGTTTTGTTTTCCTGTTTTATTATTGGCTTTTATTTGTTTTATGTTTTATCAATATGTTATTTTTTGAATTTTAAACTTTATCAATCCTCACAAGCCCACCCACGAAAATATGTTAATATGTTCGCCAATGACCCAGGAGACTGGGGTTCAATCCCAGGTCGAGTTATATCAAAGACTCAAAAATGGTTCTTGATGCCGCCTTGGTTAACACTCTGCATTATAAGATACGGATCTAGGGTAAAGTGGAGCAATCCAGGGAAAGAAGAAGCTCACTCTCCTACACTTCAGTATAGTAACTAATGAAAAGGGAGCCTTCGGGTCGCCCTCGACTAAGGTCGCCAACTTATATATATATATATGTGTGTGTGTGTGTGTGTGTGTGTGTGTGTGATGTCTCACTGTTATATTTTGACCTTCGACCCGGCCCAAAAATACTATTCCAAGGTAATACACCGGAAGGAAGTGACACATTCCAACGGCCAGTAATCGAAAGAGATCGCGTGGGCGGATTAAGGCTTATGATATGGGAAAAGGTGAAGGTCCCATTGTGCCATTACAGTCATGCACCGGAAGAGAGTAACCTCTGAACTGCATGACAGTTATTTCCGCTTGATGACGATTAAACATTCGATTTCAAAGATCCAGTAGGCGTTCGTGTGGGCGTTGAGTTATTATTTAGCTCAGTTGGGTTTGGGTCCCAGAGCAGTTGCCAGCAGAATTCCAGACAGCTAGAGACCAGATGTGGTAGGGAAGACCACACCCGACCGAGGGGGCCCTCGGAAAAGCCCCGATGGAGTGGACCCCAAGACCTCTGGTTGAGCATCTAAGAGAACAAGAAAGACACAACGTGACGGTCATAACAGTGGGGTCAAAATATGAAGTTTATGTTCGGTCTCCAGCATCCTCTCACATGCAAACCCTTAAACAACCCTTTCGAACCCTTGCAATAAAGTGAGGGTGAATATTTTTCTAAAGAAGTCTTTTTGTGTCTTCCTTCTGGCGTCATTATCATGCGTCGTTTATTCATGCGTCTGTCTGTGATGTTGTGCCGTTGTGATGCATGAGCGTTTAAATAACTATACAACATTTGTCCGCAGAGTTCTTCAAGGATTCAAAACGAACCTGGTTACCGTAAACGACAGTTTTTAAGCATCACAACACGACATCAACGAAAAGGACAAAGAAAAATGCTGGAATTGAAAGAAGTAAAAAAAACAAAAAACAAAAAAAAACAAGAACAAATGAGCAACAAACAGATGAACAGACTGACGCAAAAGGAAAGAAAGAAAAGAAAGAAAGAAAAGAGGAAGGCAACGTGCTGGAAGAAAAGAAGAAGAAGAAAAAAAAAACAAGAAACAAGAACAAACCAGCAACAGAAAAGAGAAAAGAAAGAAAAAAAAACCAGGAAATGTAAGTGGATTGCTCATTCATGTAACTTCTATCTCTCTCTGTTATTTAAATTGGGTATAATAGTGAAAGATTTGTTTTAATGACAAGGGCCTTTCTAGAAGCATAAAATTGGAAATAATTAAAAAAAAAATGTGTGATCCCTAGATAAAAATTGAAATTACTGCTATGTGTAATATTGTATCGCAAATAGGTCTTTGTGAGCAAAAAAAATTCGTTGTAGCTTTTACATTGGTCCAGACAAGTGGTGATTGAAAATTAGAATTTCAGTCCAAGATTTGGAATCCCGCATATCAGTAGTTAAGATCTTTTGGGTCAGGTTTTTATGTTTGGAACTTGCGGATTGGAAATGAGAATTTTAATCCGAGAGATGGAATCTTGGGAGCATAAATGGTATTGCTCATGAATTTCGCACATTGGTGTTTGTCTGAAGAATGCGCATATAATTTTTCGATATTTATGAAGTTGGGAGAATCGATATTTTCGGCGCTGGTAGAATCAGGCCGGTTGTTTTGCTGTGGAAATTGTTGATATCAATTATTGAAGACATAGGTATTGTCTTGAAAACGGTCTTGCCGTGGAGGCAGAGTAACTAAGAGACAGATGTTTTTTGTGTCTGACGAGGCAGACAGGTATTTTGTGAGTTCCCCCTTGAGTGAAGCTTTGAGATTATTATTGGGGAAGATATTTTGAAACCGGGTTTTGGACGTAATTAAGAGATGCGCAGAATTTTGACGGAACCAAGTGTGGCGAAGATTCGCAGATTCGGAAATATTTTGAATTGGGAAATGTTGGCAGAATTTATAAAAGTTTGGGTTGTTTAGAAAAAAAAAAACGGGATATTTTGTGAAAAAAAAAAGGAAAAAAAAAGAGAATGCTCGTAAGCTATTGAAAAAGTTGTATTATAAATCAGGCTTAATTTATGGTACTATAGACTGAAATTGAATAAACTGGGAAGCGGACCTATAGTTATCGTGTTAAGGTAAAGACAGAGAGGGAGATATAAGGTTGAAAAAAAAGGGACATTGAATGAGCAATTTATTATGAAAAAAAAAAGAAAGAAAAAAAAAGTAAAAAGAAAATGAAAACAAAAACAAAAACGTACAGGACAATAGAAAAAAAGACGGAAAAAAAAAAGAAGAAACTTGAACATTGTTGAACACAGCATATGGAAAAAAAAAAAGAAAGAAAGAACAGACATTTTTAGTAAAATAGACAGTACATCACTACATAGATTGAAAAAAAAGAAGAAAAGAAAACTGAACATTTTTTGAACTGTGATTGTAATATTGTTTTGACTTGTTGTAAAGTGAAAATTTTTGAGTTTGTTTGAGTTTAAAGGCGACATTAGAATTTTTTTTTTTCCTGTTCATATTATGAAATTTGACAAAAACCATTAACAGAGGATTTTATTCTAGGTTTAATGATATTTGAAATTATATTGATTCTAAAATTTTTTTTTTAGAATTTGGGGTTTTCGTAGAATTGGAAATATTTTTTTGGGGTTTCTGTTTTTGAGAAAATCGGTGGCTGACGCGAGAATAGGACAGACATTCATCCAATTGGTTTCAGATTGTTGATGGGTAGACGGCAAAGAAAGCAATTCTATCGGAGAATTCGCCGGCCCATGAAGCTGTTCTATTTTTTAGTTTGGAGTTCCGAGGATGGAATAAAAGAAAAAAGGCGCGGCCTGCTCAAAAATTTTGTGGATAATGTCTGAGTCTTTCAGTCCCGATGGTGTTTTGGATTCGTGTGTGATTTGGCAAAGTGAAACGGATCTGGGAAAGGCGAGGTGCCTATATATTGGTAGCCACGAGGGTTCCTGATTAAATTGAAAAGAAACCCGGCGCGGGTTTGATCAGGTAAAGCATGTTTCCTCAGGGGCTTGCAAACCAATATGCATGGAAACAGAAACTTAATGAAAAAAAATGGGTAACACATTGCTAATTAGTATTTTGCGTGGACTATTTTAGGTGGTTTACAGCATGCGTGTCAGATTGTGATACATTGGGATGTATTGTGATACTTGTTTTGGGCCATGATTTTTGTGGATTTTTGTGGAATGCTTTGAGCCTTGAAGATATTGTGTTTTAGTTTATGAAATTCTCCGGTTACTCCAGGTATGAACCTGTTGAGCAAAGAACTGGAGTGTGGTCATGAGGAATCCAGGCAAAATGTATTGCTGGAATGACGAGGGTCACTAAGTTTGTGACCAGGATATGGGACCAGAGTATGGTCCTTTTTAGGGTTTTGAAATTTCTTCAACGAATTATGGAGGACCCGTTGTGTTGAGAAGATAAAAAATGCATCTGTATGGTACCTTGATGCACGCATGTCAAGATGGCCAACCACGCAAAGATAGTAAGAGAAATTTAGATAATAATTAGCCGGGCAAGTGTTACATAGAGAGAAGGTGGCCTTCTAAGTAAGATTTTGTTGCTGTAGTTCAAGTGATTCTTTTTGTGTTTTCAGCCATCATTGTCCTTGTAAATTATTCTGTAAAATATGTGTGAGGTTGATGGAAACGAACGTGAAGAAAATTCCACATGTGGAATTTTGAAAAATAATTTACGGATGAATGTTATATTTTGACCTTCGACCCGGCCCAAAAATACTATTCCAAGGTAATACACCGGAAGGAAGTGACACATTCCAACGGCCAGTAATCGAAAGAGATCGCGTGGGCGGATTAAGGCTTATGATATGGGAAAAGGTGAAGGTCCCATTGTGCCATTACAGTCATGCACCGGAAGAGAGTAACCTCTGAACTGCATGACAGTTATTTCCGCTTGATGACGATTAAACATTCGATTTCAAAGATCCAGTAGGCGATCGTGTGGGCGTTGAGTTATTATTTAGCTCAGTTGAGTTTGGGTCCCAGAGCAGTGGCCAGCAGAATTCCAGACAGCTAGAGACCAGATGTGGTAGGGAAGACCACACCCGACCGAGATGGGCCCTCAGAAAAGCCCCGATGGAGTGGACCCCAAGACCTCTGGTTGAGCATCTAAGAGAACAAGAAAGACACAACGTGACGGTCATAACAGTGGGGTCAAAATATGAAGTTTATGTTCGGTCTCCAGCATCCTCTCACATGCAAACCCTTAAACAACCCTTTCGAACCCTTGCAATAAAGTGAGAGGTGAATATTTTTCTAAAGAAGTCTTTTTGTGTCTTCCTTCTTTGCGTCATTATCATGCGTCGTTTATTCATGCGTCTGTCTGTGATGTTGTGCCGTTGTGATGCATGAACGTTTAAATAACTATACAACATCACGCCAGAGGTATTCGAAAATACGTGGATAGGTTTTCCACAGGAATAAGACAATAGAAAAATGTATTTTATTTATCTTCGATCCCCAAGATATCGGCTGTGCATATGAAAAAAGAAAAAAAATGAAGCTGGTAATCATTGGAAGAGATTATTACACATTAGAACGATATAATGTTGTAACAATAATTTTATTCTCCTATCTGCGGGACTAAAATAGCATTGTAATTCTTAAAAAATACAAATACAAAATAAAAATAAAAACTTAGACTATGAAAGGGATAATGTCATGAATGATTGTTTTATTGTCATGATGTATGCATAAAGAATGTACTGCTTCAATTCCTTGAGAATTGTATACGTGTGTCAAATAAAGTTATTACTTAGCGCGTAGATTTTGTGCCGTCTCTTTGACAAGCCGATAAGAACTCGTTGAGTCTTTATATCTTTTTTTCTCAGTTATTGGAAGAGTTCTGTTCTTCCTCCGTGGTTGAAATTGTTTCTTTATTCTTTCTTCGTCTTTTCCTATTCCGTTTCTTTTCCCTCCATTTCATTGATTCTCGGAATTTAGACATTAGTAATGAGATTCATTAGCTCTGGATTTTCTTCAATCATCTCTGTGACTGTTCTTTCATCTATTATCTCTGTAAAAGATGAGAGGTAACAGTTCGAAGTTGTTTAAATTCATCCATCGACTGACGCAGTGTAAGAACAACCAACTTGTTCGATGTCTGGTGACTATCTGACTTTCAAACTTCGTCTTTGGGCCTGCGGCAGTTAGGATCTTTGTTACCCGATATGTTCCGTCCAATCGGTGACCACCTCTTTTACCAATTTGAATATGAGACCATATTCAAGGTTGAGTCCTCAAAAAACGTAGTGAGCAAGTACTTAACCTGACGTCGCATGATTTTTCTACGTGTGTCCTTATTTAGATTTCCAGCTTTTAAGTCTAGATGGTTTGACCTCGTTATTTGTTTCACTTTCCCTTTTCTTAAATTTGTGTCTGACCTGCAATTTTCATTAGTTCATATTGACCTCTCTTGATTTGATTTTTCTGTTCCGCTTACACATTCATGGGACTATATATATGTAAAAAAAATTTTTCGTTGTATGTCCAAAGAAAGAAAAAATATTTTAAAATGAACAGGTCCACGAGGAGATTTGTATTTTTTGAGATTTATTTATCTATTTCGTTCTTACAAACGTGTATGTTTCCAGATTGTTGCTTTCGTTAGAGAACTTATGTGGCACAAGGCCATGTGAATGGGGTACTCAATGAGACTTGAACTATGTATTATATATATTTATATTTATATAATTACATTTACCATTGAGATAAATGTAAGTTTCGATCATTTGAATTTTTTATATCAAACTGTTCCAGTTGTCTCAAAATCACAAATCGGCTCTTGACTACAACTCAATAGATAGAAGAGGGAAACTCAAAAGAAATATGGTCGAATTGTAGCTAGTTGAAGACGTAATTTTTGGTCTTTATTTAGGAAAAATAAAAAATGAAGCTGAGATCGCACACCTGATATCAGTTCTGGGTGGTCTCAATGATATCGCAAATCGCTAATATTCTAATGGCTTCTTTCCACCCCCTTCACAAGGCTGCAACGACCCCATCACCTTAAAATGATAAAAACTACATTTATTGTCTGGCACCTGAGTCGCTCCTGAAAGAGGATGCCGAAGGAACACGAGCAAAAACATGCTTTTTGCAGTGTGCCACACTTTAAACCGACCCTGTGTCATATACTAACACCAGTGGAGGAATAATTGAATATCAAAATTTACTCTTATCTGGATCTTGAAAGTAAGTGTTACATTTATATATATAATTTTTTGTACATAACAAAAATTTTCTTTTTTTAAGTATTTCATACTAGTTTTCACTGAATTGATATCAGGTGATAAGGGAATGGACTAAAGTAAGTTTTTGTTTCTTTTTCTGATGAAGAGGGGTGTAAATAACTGAATAAAACACAGAACCTACAAGTTTAACAGATTTTATTTCTTAAAATTGACTGAAAGGTTTGTTGAAAAATAAAAATTATAAAGTCTTCTTTTTGGAAGAAAAAGTAATGTTAGTTAAAGAGTAAGTATGTCTCAATATTTACATTATAAAAAAGAAAAGTTCATGCATTCAATGTAGCAGTTTGCATCGTTTTAAATCTTGATGATATATTTTGTGTGTGTAAAAGATCTTTATGTATGTATGTCAATGTAAAGAAGATAGTAAAATCCGCAGGCAAAAAAAATTATTATTACAAATTTTTTCAGCACAGAAAATATTAACAAACAAAAGGTTAAACAAGATGATATTTTTGCTTGTGAAAAATAATCAAGCGATGTTAGAAATAAATATATCTTGAAGGAACAGAATGTTACATTTTTACTCAAGAGAAATAAAGAAGAAAGTTTTGAGGAGAAATAGAAATGAATCTATCATCTAGTGAAGATTTATCTATTTTATTGCTTTATTTATAAGATTAAGATAAGCTCCAGATTTGATTTTTTCTTAAATGGATGATTTATCTATGTATCTAATCGATTAAAAAATGTTTTTTAACAATCAAGGAAGAAGAAGACTTCTTAAATTATGTTGAGTTTTGATCTTTTAAAATTTGCGAGGCAATTCAAATATTATCGTCTGCTATCTCAATTTTTTTTTTAAAAAAGTCGACTTTCTGAATGAAGGAGTCGATTGGTGAATAAATGGAAAAATACAAATACAAAAATTATAGCTTCTCGGGCTAATTTTAGTATAAAAATCTACACTTTTTCTCGTATGGAAATCAGTTGATTTTACACTCACACTTACATATATATATATATATATATATATATATATATGTATATATATTATTCTTTATTCAAGGAAGAACTTCTTCAGACAAAAATTTCTGGTCAAATCTCTGATGAAACTGATTCACTTGACAGTGCCTAGCTTTGACCATCTATCCAGATGGTCAGAGTCAAATCCAATAGCCCACCACCTTCACTCAAACCTATATCTATTTCCCTCCTTTTTATTTCCTTGTTTGTCTCTTGTCTTTAGACCATTTCCACCCCCTTATATTTCTATTGTAATTTTATCTATTTATCTATGCTAAAATGCATATATATACACACACACACACAGAGAGAGAGAGAGAGAGAGAGAGAGAGAGAGAGAGAGAGAGAGAGCTTAAGTTCTGCGAGTGGAACTCCGACCCTGATCATATCTCACCAAATATTTACTCGAGATAGATAGTACCATAAAATTATGCTTATTAATTTGAATAAATAATTCACATACCCATTACACTTTTATTCGTCTGACTACGCAAGACCAGGTCAAAAGTTCACGGAAATATTATTAAGGAAAAAAATCTCACGTTTCAAAAATATTAGAAATGAGGTCAAACATATTAACGTAATATAGGACATGTGAGTTGATACACTGGTCACTTCCGCTTCGACCCACTTCTTCCTGTACACGCTTAGAAATAAAAGAGTATGGCACAAGCTGACGCTTCGCCCATCAAAATGCATCTACAGTTTTCTCGTGGTTAATATACCAGCAAAAGGGACTGCCGAAGAAACAACACATAAATCCAGTATCCGGTGAGAGATTAGATTAAACAATGTTCGTTGTAAATTTGTTGTAACTTATTTCAGCCATAAATCGCTTAATGCCACGTGCGCGCTTACAGCAATATAACACAACGTATTCCACAAAATGTTTTGATTTTTAATTCACTGCCATAGCTTTACGTATGTATATATAAATATATATATATAACTTAAGGCAGCGTAGACATTGAGTTAGCGGCGCTCGGTGACTGTCAGTTTCTCTCTTATACGATCATCAGTCCGATAATTATCGGACTAAAGATTATAATCGTATATTTAAATGTTCTGTAGTCTCTTTATTTACGTTATCCTAACTTAGATATATAAACTCTATCACCGATATTGAACACTTTTTAAAAAAACTTTTTACCAAAAGAAAAATAGTTAGTATTCTATTATGGGTGATACTCGAAATAATACTTAATAATATTCATTTTTATACTGTAAAAATCCAAGGTGTCCATATTCTCGACACGTCTTATAGCGTCGTTTTCATTTTGTCAGCGACCCTAACGCCATTATAAAACCATGCCGACTGCTATTTCATCTCAACTTCTTAAGCGTTTGAAAAGGCGGGAAAAAAAAGTTACAGAACAAAACAATTATGATTTGTTTATGGTGCGGTTCCTAACAAACTGAACACGCCTTTGATCTTTGCCGGTGGTCTGCAACTGAATATGTTTTCCCCTCAAGAGTAAAAGCTGTTTGTATTTGTCTCTCTAAAGAGAGCAGACAATGTTTTAAAAAATGTTGCTTCGACTTTGAATAACCGTGTTAGATTATTTCAAATTTGTACTTTGATTTGATACAAAGCAGAATTCTGTAGACTCCTCATTTAACGTCGCTTCGTTAAACATCGCTTCGTTATGATGCTGATGATGATTTTAAAAAAAGAAGAAAAAAAAAACGGCTTCTGTAAGATAGATAATCTTATAATGTAGATAACAAAATTGCGGTCTTTTTTGTTTAAACGAATTGAAAAATCATTTGTTATTACTTAAGGTTAAATTTTAGTTTTATTTGAAACAGAGTAATGTCATGATAATTAGTATTAAAAGCAAAATAAAAGTACATCTCTTATTCATTTTAAATACATTGCCCAGTCTGCAGAGGGTAAGACTATCCCAATGATTATCCTGTAGCCCTGTCGGCAGGGGCTGTAGAATACACCGACAGAATCTCTACAGAGGGTAAGACTACCCAAATGAGTATCATGTAGCCCAGTCGACTGGGGCTGTAGAATACACCGACTGCATATCTGCAGAGAGTAAGACTACTCCAATGAGTGTCCTTGATATGACACTAAACTATCTGATTGTAAGTCTACAGTAATGCTGGAGCTTTTGGAAATGCGGAGTACCCCTTGTCATCGCTCCCAGGTCCACTCTGGCCCGGAGCGGTAGCATCTGATAGGGTCCTATCCATGGGTCAAATAGAACTAAACTGTGTACTTATGCTAAACTCAATTGCTTGCGATAGGTCTGTTTTTGATATTGCTAAACTGAATTGTTAGAAATAGAACTGTTTTAATAGATAAAAAAATAAAAAATCAATTAAAAAATAAACAACCTTAACAGTAACAACTCAATTTCTTTGAAATTTATATTTTTCGATTTGTAGAAATATTCTTTATTTGATAACATGTTTGGAGAAAAGTAGATTAAAAAACTAATGCAAATTTAAGACATCCCCCCTACTTTTTTAAAGCAGAACAAATATCGATACGGGATTATTTCCCTAATCTAAAAAAAAAAATTAATAATATAACGCACTGGTTATTTTATTTAAAAAATCGCTGATTTTTTTTATGTACAATTAAGAAAAGTTAATGAAATACTTATTCTTACTTTATAACTAATGTATTTTTAAAATCGTAAAATAATGATACTTTTAAATTGCCTTTTTAATAGTTTTTTTTTACCTGGTAATAATCTACAAATCTTTCGTTGCCTCTAAAACACTGATTTTTACCCTGTTTTTTGTTTTTTAGATTTCCTATTTTTATAACAAAAGTTTACTCTTTTTTCTAACATTTTTTATATATTCAACCCAAATACAAAGACAAAACTCAAATTACTTGATAAATAATTGTGACTGTAGGTTTACATACTTTTTCGTCTACCATTTTTATATGAATAAGTAAGAATATTAAAAGAAAAAGAAAAAAGAAAAAAACAGCAGCCAATTTCTTTAAAATTTATATTTTTCGATTTGTAAAAATATTCTTCATTTAATAACGCTTTTAGTTTTAGCTTGGGATTGGAGAAAATTAACTTAAAATCCAATCCATTATTAAATTGAACAAATTTTGATACTGAATTATTTCTCTAAAATTTCTTACTGAATATTTGTCTGAATTATTTCTCAAATATTCTTAAAGAAAATGGTATTTTCTGTAAAATCATAATATTAAAAACTAACTTTTTTTATTTCTAAAAAATCTGATATTAACATTTTGGGTATTTTTTCTTTCAACAGCTTCCGATTAAAAAAAAATCTCTTTATTCCTTTCATACTATCAGACTTTTGTCTTTTTATTATGTACAGAAAACATGCTATATCATGGGCCTCTGCCGATTAAACAGAACCCCCCAAACATGGGGGTAAAATTAAGTAACTTGAAATGCATTATAAAATCTTTTGATTACTCAATGAACACAGTTTCATTAAAATTGGATGTTTCCCTGGTTTTTGGTGAATTTTTTTAATTTAGACATAATGATTTGTTTCAGTACGGAAGGTCCATGGCAGCCGTATTGTTTGTACTTCCATACACATACAAAAAAAGAGAGAGAGAGAGAGAGAGAGATGGAGGAGGGTAAAATTTCATCTCAATTATGAATAATATTCCTGCTACTGTTCTTCTACAAGGATGACATTGACATAAAACAACACACGAAGGTTGATATGCCATTAAACAAAGAAACCAAACAGATTGATGCAGGATAGTTTTCATTCCCATTGTTAAACCGGACCTGCCACAAAGCCGCTTTTAAAACCACGCTGCTTACTGATGATAGCACTGGAATTTTGTAATTAAAAATCAGGAGGTCAAAACAAAGATCAACGACAAAAGACAACACTAATAATAATACAGGGACCAGATGAATAAAGCTAAAAAGGAGGAAGGCAAGAAACCTGAATGTTTATAAAAAAAAAAATTTAAGTGGGTGAACACTATCCGACAGTTCAAGAAGCTGCTAGTAGCATGAATTCGAAAATAAAACAAACACAAGAATCACGTAGACACACGTATAAAAATAATCCAAAATAAAACGTGGTAAAAAAAAAAAGGAAGAAGAGAAGGCAAAACAAACCCCAACAATATTCATTTATACATGACAAGGAGGCGGACACTTCCTCGGGTTTTAAACTTTGTCATTTTGTAGATCTGTCTCTTCTATGTCTTATTTCAACGAACCACTCCTTCGTACTGTGCCTAAAATGCGACCCTTTTCCGGTTTTTTGCGGTGTTTACTTTCTTCTAGAATGCCGGTGTCGGTCTAATTGCTCTCCCTCTTCCACCAGCATAATAATTTTCCCAATGTTAAGGAAAGAGGTAGGAAGAATTCAAACACACACACACACACACACACACACACACACACACACACACACACACACACACACACACATATATATACAAATTTAACGAAAACGTAAAACTAATAGTTATGTCAAAGGGTTTTGAAAACCGTGATTGTAACTATTTTTAAAACCAATTTTAATCATCGGCCTACATTCTACATATATATTCTCCTTATATTCTCTCTCAACACTCAGAATTATAATAGGTACAGATCAAGTGTAAGTGGAGAAATCCCAGGAAAGGAGTAGCGCCCTCTGCTACGCCTCAGTGTAGTAGCTATATAAAAGGGAGCCTTCGGGTCGCTCTCGACTACGGTCGGCCAACTTATATACATGCACGCGCGGGCGTCTGTGTCTCTGTGCTTTCTGACTAAAAAGAAAGTTGCAACATTCTGAGGGACGATACAAGGGTGGGGATAAATTTTTAGTCTTTTTCCATCCGGTGACATTGTAAGACCCATTTCAGTGTACCATTTGCAATGCAGTATAGGCTGATGTTAAGACCCAAGGAAGATCTATAGAAAATTGATATGGAGTCTGTGTACTCATGATACATCCCATATTCTGAAACCTTTACACAGAGATCCAACTGTATTACATGTACGATTAATCATGAGTTATAGAAATACATGTATAGAGTGTTGCACTTTTATTTTCCATCAATATACGAGGGTCTTTCAATAAATAAGGGGATTTTTTTTAACCTGAGGACGGACCTATTATATATACAAGAGTCATTCAATGAATAAGAGGAATTTGACTGAGGACGGACCTACTATATATATACGAGGGTCATTAAATGAATTAGGGGAATTTTTTAATTGAGGAGAGTCTTCTTATATATATATATATACGCGGGTCATTCTAAAAATTAAAGTGTTTTTTTTTACTGAAGAAGGACCTACAATATATATATATATATATATATATATATATATATATATATAAGGGTCATTTAATAAACAAGGGGACTTTTTTGACTTAGAAGATACCTATCATATATACGAGGATCATTCAATAAATAATTCTTTTTTTTTTTTTTTTTACTGAGGACGTACTTATTATATATCCGACAGTCATTCAATAAATAATGGAATTTTTTGACTAAAGACGTTCATGTTATATATGCGAGGATCAAACAATAAATGAGATCATTTTTTTTGGACTGAGGTGGAACCTATTATATATACGAGGCTCATCTAATAAATAAAGATAATTTTTTGACTGAATTTGCGACGGTCATTCAAAAATAATGGGGATTTTTTTTACTAAAGTCGTTCATATATATACGAGGATTAAACCATGAATAAGGTCATTTTTTGAGTGAGGTGGGACCTATTATATATATGAGGCTCATCTAATAAATAAAGTTAATTTTTGTACTGTAGACAGACCTATTATATAAGTAATTTCAGTATCTTTTTCCATAAATGTAAACTCTGCATTGTTTGGAATTGGTTAATAGAAAAATATTGTTTTAATCTCTAAAAGATATCTGTTTCGAGGATATTCAAAATGGCGTCGAAAAATCAAACAGATTGCACTGTGCTTGAACAGAAGTATGTCATCAAATTTTTGGTGGTTGAAAAGTGCAAACCCTGTGAAATTCATAGAAGAATGTTTGTTGGGTATAGCGATGTATATTCTAGTTTGGTTTGGTTTAGTTTTATGTCATATCAACCATTGTAGGTTATTTAATGCCAAATCCGGTTTATTCATATATAGTAGATATATGATTTGTAAATAAAAGTCAACAAAGTTAAATAGTTCCAAGTATTGCTATTTATCATTAACAATTCAATTAAACATCAGTCATTTGTTTACACACAGTTAAATGATCCAACTGGTCTATTTCGAACAATTCAGTTTAACATAAGTCGTTTGTTTGCACACAGTTCTATTTGACCCATAGATAAGACCCCGTCAGATGCTACCACTCTGAGTCAGAGTGGACCTGGGAGCAATTGCAATGAATGGATACTCTGTATTCCACAAACTCCAGCATCACTGGATTTGTTTGATGTCATATCGAGGACATTCGTTGTGGGGTCTTACCCTTTTGTAGAGATACAGTTATTGTATTCTACAACCCCAGCCGACTGGGCTCGCATATATTATTAAAAAAATGCATACAAAGGAGCTAAACATAGGTTTGCTACTACGAGGCTGAGTCGAAAAGACAATTCATGGATTAAAACACACTGGCTCTCTGGTAAAGAAAAGATTCCCTATACAGCGATCATTAAAGAAGGTCACGCTGACAGTGTTCTTAAACATCGATTTTCTTGAAAAACATGCAACTGTAAACACTGCCTTCTACTGCTAACTTCTTCGGCAAAATTCACTTTATTTATCAAATGAGCCTTGTATATCATTATGATACGGGACTAATGTAAATCATAATGATATTGGGACTAATGTTGTATTTCCCAAGACAGAAATAAACAAAGAGTAAAGCATTAATTTTCTTAAAAATAGTTCCTTTGATATCCAACATATTTATTTCACCGAGTCTTTATTTGGTCGAAGCACCTCTGAAACTCCTCTTTAGATCTGCTCTACTATTTACCCATAGCAGGAGGAGGTATAGTTTAATTTGTACCTTTCCCAAGGGTATTAGCACTATGTGAAATACAAACAACCTTGACCAGGAGTGGAACTCGGGTCAACGTGTCCATTTCCTACGATCATAACTATTACATCTCAAGAGCCTTCCTAAGTCCTTTATAAATGAAAAAAGTGCTCGAGGAAATTTGAAGAATCGCTTCAAAGAGAGAGGTGGTGTGATCGACACTTCTAACTTCTTTTTTTTTCTTTTTTTTAGCAAACTGCTTAAGTGACATTTCACTCGAAGAAATGGTATGAGTTAGGAGAATTTTATCAACCGGTGCGAGCTCTGAGACGAAATACAGATGTTATCTAATAAATCGGAAATTATGACGGCTTGCACTACGTGTTTAAGTCTCTATTTCTTTCTCTCCTTTTTTTTCTTCTTGCTTACTCTTGTTTCCTTTCTTTTTTCTTTTTCTCTTTTAGCAATAAATTTTTGTTGACATAACAATATATGATAAATCTCTGATTGAATTTTAAAAAATCCCTTCAAGAAAATGCGTGAAAGTATTCACAAATTTCTTTGAAAAAAGCTATGTATTCTCTTCACTTATCTATCTATCTAAATGGGTAGAGTGTTCGCCAGTGGACTGGGAGACCTGGGTTCAATCCCAGGTCGTGTCATACCAAAGACTTTAAAAATGGTACTTGATACCTCCTTGCTTAACACTCAGCCATATAAAGGTACGTATCAAGGGTAAAGTGGAGCAATCCCGGGAAAAGAATAGCGCCCACCGCTACACCTCGGTGTAGTAGCTGTTGAAGGGGCAGCCTTCTGGTCGCCCTCGACTAGGGTCGCCACTTTTACTTTTTCTTTTATATATATATATATATATATATGTGTGTGTGTGTGTGTGTGTGTGTGTGTGTGTATTAGGAATTACTTTCTCATGTATGAAGTTGGTTATTGTAACTACCAATTCTTGGCAGAAGAAGACCATCTCGTTCCGCTGAGAGCACTCTTCGGAGCGCTTGTGACTCCTTCGTCCAAATATATGATTGCAAATCCTATTGCATGTGTGACTAATGAATTAGCTATCAGTTCCGTGGACATTGCCTCCGTGTACCTTCATATGATTTCTCAAAACTGTTGTAGACCCTGATATTTTGCCAAATAACTGACGCGAGGTACTTGTAGATTACTGCTGAAGGACTTTTATAAAACGAGTCTTCGAGACTTTGCAGTCATGAGACAAATGTTACAATTTTAAGTGTCAGGAACCAGATTCAAGTTTTGCTTCCAAATTGATCATTTCGATTCTCAGTGCTTCGAATACTTTACAGCTTTCGTAGATCTTAGTCTTAATCGATGAAAATTACCGTCCTCTGCTTCCCTGCTCCAATGTCTACTTGGAGCCCCCTCAGGTTGTTTTTAACGATATCCTCGAAACGCTTCTTAGCTTTAGGTCTTGGACGTCTACTGTGCTGTAACAGTCTATAGGGCAGGTCCTTGGGTAGCCTAACGTTGTCCATCCTGATGAAGAGCCCAGCCCACCACATCTAATTATGTATGAGGAGCGTCTCAATTATAGAGGGGTTACTAGGGGAAAATTCAAAGGTTGGCAAAATCTTGTGGCTTCAACCACAGTTTTTGCTGTGTTATATATTTATATATATATATGTGTGTGTGTGTGTGTGTGTGGTTTTGTGAGGATTTATGTGTGCGTTCTCTGTGCTTTTTACAACTGTTTCATTTATTTTCGCTTTCATTTTAAGAGGTTGATGTTTAGGCTTATATATACACTGAGATAACCACCTGTGCACACACACACACACACACACACACACACACACTTAATTATATATATATATATATATATATATATATATATTGAGGTGGGTATAATTGTTTCTACGTAATATACATATATATATATATATATATTATGAACGCGAATTCTTCCTTTTCATTTTTCTCTCTTGGGCGATAACTGCTATGCTGGAAGAAGAGAGATAACAATTGAGTGACGTCAGCCTTCTAAAAGAAGGTACTATTTACCAACCCCTCCGCTCGGGTAGGATATGACACAAGGTCAATTTTTAAGCGGAGTTTAACAGGTTTGAATTCAGAGTTTTCCTTCTCCTAGACTAGTTGCCTAACCAAGGCTGAAGAACCTAGTCTGTCCTACTATTTACCCATAGCTGGAGGGAGAATAATTGGATTCATACCTTTCCCAAGGGTATTAGTGCTATGTGAAATGCAATCAGTCTCGTCGAGGATTTGAACTCGTGTCGCCGTGTTCATTTCCTACGACGATAACGACTACACCACGGGCACCTCCTAAAAGAAGGTGAACTGTTCACCAGTGAACACTGAAGAATAAGAAAAGGGTCATTCCTCTATGTAAACAAAAGATTATTATCATTAAATTGGAATAGTTATTTGTAACCATATAATTGGGCGTGAATTAACATTTGATAGTCATATGGTTTCAAATATTCCTATGTGAAAATTGTTTGTATTAGAAAAGAATACTTGAATCCATATAACTGGGTGCAAATAAATGATTATCATTATCGAATTGGAATAATTACTAGTTAAATCACTTATCACCATATAGTTTTTAAAAAACAAGAACTCTTTGGAATTAAATAACCCAAGAAGATTTGACATGCCGTAAAACCAATCGACCAAACAATCAAACACTCAACCATTTAACTCAATATCGACAAAAAATCAATTCAGTTTGACGCTAAAAGAAAAAAGAATTATTATAAATTATAATCCCTTCACTAATACGTATTTGCACTTTTTCTTGGTGCCCAGTCGGCTGGAGCTTTAGAATACACCGACTGCATCTAGCAGAGGGTAAGACTCCCTCCAACTAGTGTCCTGGATATGACACTAAACAGTCTGATGGTGAGGCTTCAAGAATGCTGGAGCTTTAGGTAATATGGAGTACCCCTTCATTGCCATCGCTCCCAAGTCCACTCTGACCCGGAGAGGTAGCACCCGATAGGATGTTATCTGTGGGTCAAATAGAAGTGTTTCACATTTTAAACTGGGCACAAACAAATTACTTATGCTAAACTGAATTGTTAGAAATAGAACTGTTTGATAATTCAACTGTGTATAAACATATGACTGATGTTTAATTGAATTGTTCGTGATACATAGCAATACTTGGAACCATTCAACTTTGTTGACATACTAAAGTGAATTGTTTGAAATAGAACAGTTTATATGAATAAAATAGATTTGACTTTAAAAAACATACAATGTATCATATGCCATAAAACCAAACCAAGCCAAACTGCTCGTAGGCTAATACGTCTTCGTTCACCGGTGTGACTCATGTAGATATCGATGAGACAAGATGAAAACGTGTTATGTTATTTTAAAGGGTTTAACGCTGTCTTTGAACGGTAATATACGACTGTTTTCCTTTTCTTTTTTTATACATTTTTTTCCACTTCAAGACATTTTTGTGTATCAGCCTCTCTTTTTAGCCAAACGCGAAAATAGCACTAATAAACGCTATCGACCATTGTAGAGGTCGGAGGAAAATACTTTTATCTTGTCTGCACATATGTCTCGGAAATCCTTTGATGTTTAGCGGTTCAAAACACATTAACGGTCTGTAAATCCACTCGCAAGGGTAAGAGTCGTAGAGGTGGGGTGAGAATTGACAAGGAAAACTGGTTTATGAAAGAAAAAAAATAAAGAAAGAGTGAGAGAAAGAGGAAAGGAAAAACCTCTGGTTAAAAGAAAAGGAAAGAAACTGAAACTGAAAAAGAAAGACAGTGAGGAAGAAAACAAGAGAGGAATAAAGCCGAAGAGTGAAAGTGTGGAAGGAATTAAAAAAAGAAACAAGCAAAAAAAAAAAAAAGAATGCAAAGAGCTTATTGAAAGAAAGAAGGGGATAGAGAGAAAGAAGAGGGAGAAGCAGAAAGAAGAAGCAGAGAAAGAGATGAGAAGTAGAAGAAAGAATCAGAGAAAGAAAGAAATTAAAGAAGCCGAGAGAGAAGAAAAAGTGAGAAACAGAAAGAGAAGAAAAAAGAAAGAAGCTAGAGAGAAAGAACGAGCAACCTTACAGAAGAAGAAAGATTTTTGATTTTCTGAAAGTTATGAAGGGAGAGAGAGAGAGAGAGAGAGAGAGAGAGAGAGAGGGGAGAAAGAAAAAATAGTCTGGTTGAAAGAAAGAAAGAAAGAAAGAAGAGAAAAATGACACCGAAAGAAACAAACAAACAAGAGAAAAAAAATGAGTCCGAAAGAAAGAAAAAAAGACAGAAAAAAAGAGAGGAGAAAGAAATGAATTTGAAAGAAAGAAAGAACGATTTTCAGTAAATGCGGTTTGGGAGTTGGAAGTTGAGTTATAAACAGAAAAAAAGGTCTAATGTAGGAAAAGGGCGTGTTACAAATCGGCGATATTGGACTCGTGTTTACCCAGAAGTAAATCTCATTATTTGCATTGGAGGCAGGTGCGTTTTCAACAGTTTTACTTTGACCGTCAGTCACAGATGGAGTCGAGGGGTGGGGTAGGAAGACTGAAGCTCATCAAGAAAGGCGTTTATTCTATTTGTAAAGCGGATTGAAGGTATTTTTTCCCGATATCCCACTAAGACAGAATTGACTTGAAGACGGAGTGGGGACGCATATTAATCAAGACGCATGCGTGGTCATCACAAAAATTTCTTGATCTTCTTGGCGTTCCCCTCCGGAGGCGGCTCAGGCGCCAAACAATGAACTCAGTTCTGCTTCTTTTAGACGAGGGGTCAGTTGCTGTCTAGTGGAAAACTCCCTGGGACTATATGGTCAATGTTTTTTAAATCATCAACATGGGGCGTACGCCAGATGGCCCTTGGAAGATAGAGGGGAATAAATAAATGAATAAATAAACAAATAAATAAAAAGTGGATTCAATGAATAAGCCCCCACCTCCGGTCTTCGTCCCTGTGAGAAAATTATGATTTGAAACCGTTCTGACGGTTTTCATTAACTTATCCGGTATTCTACAAGTTTCAGCAAATTGTACGATTATTCATCACTGCTGTTCTTCTCAAAGGATAGGTTTGGCATTATATCACCCACGAAGGTTGATATGCCATTAAACAAAGAAACCAAACCAAACCATTTAGCTATGTGCAAACAAAGGATAAATGTTGACTAGAATTATTAGTATTAAAAAGTAATTCTGAAAACGCTTTAACTGTGTGCCAAAATTGAATTATTGGTATTACATAGCAATACTTGTAACTACTTCACTATCTGCAAACAAATGATTGATATTGAATTCAATTATTCGTGCTAAATAGCAATAATTGAAACCATTTAACTGTGTTGAAGCAATAGCAATACTATTGTGCAAACAAATTAGTTGTAACTCATTTAAAAATGAAATTATCCATTAACTATTCCCTTACAAATCATATGTATATCTATTAAGATGTGTTGCGGAGGCTGATAAATATACCGGTCCCCGCAAACTTTTGAAATATAAGTGATTGACAACGAACTAGGCAAGAATGACAAAACGTGTTGCTTCGAAAGACCAAAACTTTATTATGGCGAATCGTAAATCGGAATAGCGTACAGTGAGTAGTCGCCGCGGCCGGATAGTGATCGTCGGAGCAGGATCTAGTCGCTGGTGCAGGTCTGGATAGTCGGTAAAAGACTGGTAGTCCTTGAATAGATGGTTGCTGGTGCAGGATTGGTTTCTGCAGATGCAGGAAGATAGCCGCTGGTTCAGGAGTGGTAACTGTTGGTAGTTGCTGGTTCAGGGAAGTGGTCGCTGGTGCAGGACTGGTAGTTGCCGGTTCAGGGAAGTGGTCACTGGTGCAGGACTGGTAGTTGCTGGTGCAGAACTGGTAGTTGCTGGTATCTGCTGGTGCAGGAAAGTGGTCGCTGGTTCAGGACTGGTAGCTACTGGTAGTTGCTGGTGCGGGAAAGTGGTCGCCGGTGCAGGAATGGTAGCTGCTGGTGCAGGAAGGTGGTCGCTGCTGCAGGAAGGTGGTCGCCGGTGCAGGAGTGGTAGCTTCTTCTGCAGGGAAGCGGTCGCCGGTGCAGGAGTGGTAGTTGCTGCTGCAGGGAAGTGGACGCCGGTGCAAGAAGGTAGCTGCTGGTGCCGTCTCTGAATTATCCCGGAAAAGAGCTGTTAGGTTGAGAGGCTGATAGTTGTGTCTGTTGCATTGTGCCGTCTCAGGAGGTGTTTGGATAGAATTTCTGAGTAGTCCTGAAAAGGGTTTTTAAGCTGAGAGGCTGGCAATGTTCCAGCGTCGTCTGCGATTGGAATATGGACGTCGGCTTTAGTGGAAGCCTTGAGCAGTCCTCGTGGGCAGCTGCTGCCGATTAGGCTTCGGTCGTAGAACGACTAGGGGAGAATCTGATTTCTCCCGCATCCTTGGCTGTCGTCCAGCCAAACTGATTTGACCCGGTTTGATACCGCTGCTTTTATACCTACTGTGTGCTACTACGCCATGTGGTCTAAGTAGAATGACATTGCTTATTATTACTATATGATAATGAGAAACTTCATTCTAGTTTAACCATGTGTTTTTTATTACTACCTATTTTGTCCATTAGTTGAGGACTGTCCTTAGAAAGACAGGCTGAATTTAATATTTTAAAAAAAGACGTCCTGCACGGAAGGATTTGGTTCCTTACGACTCGTTCCTGACGACATCAGTGACTCATCACATCTTGGAAAGGGGTTTGTTTGTTTTGTTTTTGTTTGGTTTATGAGTAGTCAGTTGACTACGATAGATGTTTGCAAACAAATGACTGATGTTAATTGTTATTGTTACATAGCAATACTTGAAACTATTTAACTCTGTACAAATAAACAATGAGCACAGGCTCGTTAAAAAATGATAGTTACTAAATGCGTTTACAAATCATATATATATATATATCCTCATGAATTGAACATTACGGTAGCTGATAAGCGTATATAAGAATATATACGTTAAAAACTCGTTCATTTACACTGAGAGAGCGATAGTTCGGGGTAATATATCAGTCAGTCGGTTTCGATTCTAGCTTGAAGCATCTTGCGCGTCTATCCACACTGAAGAGTTGTGATACAACGAAACAGTCTGTCTGTGAATGACAATATATATATATATATATATATATACGATGTGCATACGATAAGTTTCCAGACTTTTTCGTATGGGCACTTTTATTGATAGTACACACATGAAACTCAAGTCCCCTTCGAAGTAATCTCCTCCGGCTGCAATGCACTTGTTGTACCGTTCCAACGACTTCTGGAAGACCTCATGGAAGTCCTCTTGTGTGAGCGTGTCAATGACCTTCGTCACAGCCTCTTTCATCTCCTTAATTCTCTCATAACGACAGCCTCTGAGCTTAGGGAATAACCAAAAATCACAGGGAGCAAGGTCTGGACTATAGGGAAGGTGAGGAACTGTCTTGATGCCCATCTTGGTCAAATAGTCTGAGACAAGGATGGAGTTGTGGACTGGAGTTGTATTGTCCTGGTGGAAATGCCACTGACCCGATTTGAAGTGTGCTGGCCTCTTTCGACGGAATCTCTTGCTGAACTCCCTTAAAACCTCAACATAGTAACCCTAACCCTAACCCTTTGGCCAGCAACTCTGGTGTATTGACTTCCTTACTCCTCCCACACCTCTCATCATCCCTCACAGACTCCCTGCCTTCCTTGAATCTCTTATGCCACTCAAAAACTCATGCTCGATTCATGCAAGAAGGTCGAAAAGCAGTCTGAAGCACTCCATACGTTTCTGTGGCATTTTTTCCAAGTTTAAAACAGAATTTTATTGCATACCCTTCTTCTAAAGTGTCATCACGTCCAAATTGCATTTTTGAAATTCACCAGCTGTGACAATCAGGCTTTAGTAGGGTGTATTCCAATTACTGCTGTAGCTGTTCATTTGAAGCTGAAATCATAAAAATTGGTCAGTCATCTCAAAAGATGTATAGAAATAACATAGTGAATTTTCAAGAGTCTACGACAATTTTAAATGCCCATACGAAAAAAGTCTGGAAACTTATCGTATGCACCTCGTGTGTATATATATATATATATATATATATATAAACAGAATGAAATAACCTACAATGATTGATATGTCATAAAACTGAACCAAAACAAATCTCTCCAGGACTTTTCTCAGTATTCCTGCTGGGCTTAGCAATGCAGTGATCTGGAAAATATGAATTTTTCTTCGGGTTTTTTGTTCACCCAGTCTCTTTTGCATATTTTTTTGTATTGTATGTCCCACAACTTTTATTTCTAACTCTCTAGCAAGGTTCAGGTATTTAGTTTTTCACTTTAACTCTTTAGTCTACTGGAATGGCGAAATCTACCTATTAACCAGTTCTTTTCTAAAACTAAATCGGGTCACTTGGCCTGGATGGGGAGATCTGTTTGAATCACAGAAAATTTTGTGCGTTTCTGTTTTTCGGACATTTTCAAGTTAGTCACTATGGTCAAATTTTAATCTCTTGCAAAATTCCCAGTTGATCACCTACCTCACTCAGTCTTGTCTATACTTGTACTTTTCTTTATTATTATTCCATTCCTTGTAGGTTTTTCAAATAAGCGTAAGCTGTTGGACTTTGACTGGAGTCTAAATGACAGCGAGTTTCCTCAGGTCTCCAGGACTCTCCTGGGTATTCTAGCCGCTCTTAACAATGCTGTGGTCTTGATGTTCTCGATTCTTTCTCTGATTTCCAATTCCTATCGTCTTTTTCGCAAGCATTTGCTGAAATGCACTAGCTACAACTGGTTTCACCATCACCTTTATATCCCCCACCCTTTTTTAGTTCTCTGGCAAGGTCGAGGTATATGCCTATGTTTTCGCTTTGTTTTATTTTTATTTTGTGGTCCGCCAGAACTCTAACATCCATTGGATGGTAAGTTTTTTGGTTTTTTTTTCTTTTTTTTTGGTTAATTTACACTGTCTCCTAGCCGGGATTAGGTAATCCCAGAAAGATTCTATGGTTCTCATTTTCTAGAACGGATTGTTATCACTGTTATTATTATTAGAGTTTTTCACACCAGCATTAGCAGTTGGTTTCTCACTGGAGTTGAGTGACAGCATGTCTCCTCAAGTCTCCAGAACTCTTCTCAGTGTTCTGGCTGATTTTAATAATGCTGTAGTTGGAATGATCTCTACTCGTCCTCTTATTTCAAAGTCCTCCAGTTCCTGTACCATTCATTTGGTGAGTGGACCAAGTGCGCTAATTACAATTGGTATCACCGTCATTTTCATGTTTCACAGTTTTTTAGTTCCCAATAAGGTTCAAGTACTTATATTTCTTTTAGCTTTTTTTCACTTTTACTCTGTGGTCTGCCGAGACAATAAAGTTCACAATTCGGCAAGTTCTCTTTTTTTTTCTTCTTTTTGTTGTTGTTGTTGTTGTTGACTACCACTAGGTCTAGTCGTCCGTCCAAGATTAGGTGATCCGTTTGTATTTCAAAATCCCAGAGAAGTTTGTGCGTCTCATTTTCCAGGACAGATTTTGGGATTGTGCATATACCATTTGTTCGTTATATCATCATTATACACTGTGGGAGTTTTCACACTAGTGGAATCTGAGTGACACCGAGTCTTTTTAAGTCTCTAAGATTCTTGTGAATGTTGTAGCCGACCACAATACAGTGGTGTGGATAGTCTTTATTCTTCCGCCTATTTCCAGTTCCTTCAAGCTCCTTTTTTTAGCTTTAGGCATCAAGTGCATCAAGTACGATTGTATTACTGCCACCCTCATATTCCATAGCTTTGAACTTTGCCTGAGAGTTTAACTCAAAGTCCAGATATTTTTTCTGTTTTTAGCCGGGTCATCTCGTGTACAATCTCCCCAGTTTTTCGCTCGAAATATCTTTACAGTTGTTTTTCTTTTCTTTTTAGTTTTCACGTTCTCGTTGTTTTTCTGTTTGTTCTTATTTTGTTATTACTGTTACTGGCTGCAGTAATTAGTTTTATTTGCTTTAAAAAAAAAATATTTGTCAAGTCTTTGTATTGATCCGTCTACGTAATCCTAAATGCTGACGAGTCTAATTTCTCCTTCTTTTCATTGCACATGTAGCTTGTGTCTTTTCTCGAATGTGAGGTCCTGTGCATATTCATTAATTTCCTTGTCCTTTAGTCCATTTGTCGGAGTTCTTCCCTTGTCCATTTTAAAACTATAAGTAGTATTGAGTTTTTCACACCAGAGTCTTTCATTGGAGTATTTTTCTGGCAGTACTTTTTTTTCATAATTCTCAATGAATTTCTATTTAAAAAATCGCAAATAAATATTTTCTATATAGAAAAATATTTTCGGATTCACAGAATAAGAACATAAAAGAATAAGTTTCATAATGCGTTTTAGTCATTGTTAATAATAACGACAGTCGTAATTTTAAATGTATTTCTATTATAAAATCACAGAACATTGTTTTCTTTATAAAAACTATTTTTGATGTTTCAGAATAAAGAAACAAAAGAATAAGTTTCTCATTATTAATATTAAGGATGTGAGTTCCTGTAGTGTAATGGCTAAAGAGCTAGACTGCGGCCTTGAAGTAAGCAAGTTCGAACTCCAGTCACGCTATTAAATTCACTTTCAAACAAATACTCTTGAGAAATGTATGAACCCCCTTATCCTCTTGGCTAAGGGTTAAATAGTACTACTGTTTTTCTATAAGGATGGCTTTGGTATTAAATAACGCGTAGAGGTTAAAATGTAATGGTTATCGTCGTAGGAAATGGACACGACGACACGAGTTCAAATCCTGGACGAGACTGACTGCATTTCACATAGCCCTAATACCCTTGGGAAAGGTATGAATCCAATTATTCTCCCTCCAGCTATGGGTAAATAGTAGGGCAGACTGGGTTCGTCTAGGAGAAGGAAAACTCTGAATTCAAACCTGTTAAACTCCGCTTAAAAATTGACCTTGTGTCATATCCGGCCTGAGCGGAGGGGTTGGTAAATATTGATATTCTATCAAACCAAAGAAATCAAACCTAATATTAATGACAGTCTTTTCTTTGTCACTTTCAATGCCTTTTATAATAAATCATGAAGCAATGTTTTCTATATAGAAATATATTTTCGGAATCTCAGAATAAAAGAATGTTTCATTACGGGTTTTAGTCATTGTTAATGTTAATGACTCTTTTTTTTCGTGATTTTCAATGCATTTCTATAATAAAATCATCGAGCGTTGTTTTCTACACAGAAATAACTTTTTGGAATTGCAGAATCAAAGAACAAAAAAAAAAAAAAATTAGTTTCATGCTGATCCTTTGTCACAGATAATAATGATGATAATGTTTTTGATAAAGAAATTTACTTAGATATTGTCTTCTCTATAACTTTCAAGAATGTTATAGAATCAAGCCAATACAATTTCATTTCAAAGGGTACTTTTATTAAAGTAACCCCCCAACCCCCCCCAAACAAACAAAGAAACAAAAAACAAAAAAATACAATTGTCAAAGAACAATGTTATTTCATAATTTCCATAAGGGGTTGGGGTCATTTTGAACGATTCTAATTTTTAGAAAAATCTATAACAACTGAATATATTAGATCAAGAATTCTAAAATAATCACGAATCACAAAAAAAAAAAAATATATATATACAAATATTCAGTTGGACCGAATAATTCTGGCAATAACTGTCAGTATATATATATATATATATATATATATATATATTGTCAAGAGAGACCCAAAGGCTCCCTTTAATGCAGCTACTACGGCGGGGAGGGCACCACTCCTTTCTCTAGATTGCTCCACTCGCCCTTGATCCGTACCTTATAAATCTGAGTGTTAAGCAAGGAGGCACCAAGTACATTTTTTTGACTCTGTGAGATAACTCGACCTTGGTTTGAAGTTCGATCTCCCGGACCATTAGCAAACCCTCTTGGTTTTTTTTTTGTTTTGTTTAATAGCATATCGACTTTCCTAGGTTATTAAATGCGAAAGACATTCTTGTTAAAGAACAGAAGTGATATGATATAACCCATGCCTGAGTAGATAAGGGTTTTCTTACCTTTCCCCAAGCGTATTAGTCCGACTGGATTTCGAACTCACTTACTTCAATATATATATATATATATATATATATATATATATATATAATCAAATAGAAATAATTACTTGAAACCATATACTTATTTTGATATACATATATTGCTATTAATGATAATAACATTCTTAATGAACGAATAACTTTTGGTGTCTGCCAATGAGCAAAACTCTTTAAAAGAAGAGGTCAATTTTGCGCGATTAGAATTCCTTTCATTCAGGATCCCAAGACTTTTTCATTTAGGAATAAAGTAAGTAGGTTTCGGTTTCTTCTTTTAATCGCATATCAACCTTCCTGGGTTATTTAACGCCGAAGCCATCCCTGTCGAAGAACAGCACTGATACTATTAAACCCCATAGTTGGGTGGGAGATAATTGGGTTTATACTATAGCCAAATATAGTAAGCCGAAAATGAACGTAACAGCGTGACTGGAGATTGAACTTGATTACTTCGAGACTGTAGTCCAGCACGTTAGCCATTCCGCCACCATAATAGGACACCTAATTCGATTTATACGGGTATTTTTTTCCATCACTAATCGTGATGACTAAGCATTTTCAATAAGAATTTTAAAGCTGCTATATTTGGACGAAATTTTATTCGGGTTTCAAGTATACATTACTTTCCGAAAAATTAACTGATAGATTAATTTTAACGGCATGTCAACCTGTCTTGGGTTATTTTATGCCTAGAAGTTAGGAAATTGTTTTCATTCTACTTTTATATTTACATTTCCGTGTCGTTGTTTTTTAAAAGAGTTTTTATTGTACACAGTTCTTATAAGATAATAAATATTCCTGATATAAATAATTTTCACACAGTTGTATGGCTTAAAGTGTTCCTTCCTATACAAATAGTTTCAGTAATTATTTCCACTTAATTACAGTCATTTGTTTTCACACAGTTTGTTGGATGGTTTCAACTAACGAATTATAATCCTTTGTAAACAATTATAGTTTCTTAATATAAATAGTTTAGTTATATGATACCAAATGTTCCTATCAAATGCAAATAATTTGCTCACAGTCGTATGGTTTCAAGTATTCCTATCAAATAATAATTTTATTTAAGAAATTAATTTTATCTAGTTATAGTAATTTGTTTGTATACAGTTATATGGTTTCAAGTATTCCTATCTAATGCAAATAATTATAATTTCAAGTGATTATTTCTATTTAATAATATTCTTTTTTTGCACAAGGTATCAAGTAACTAATAATAATCCTTATTGCCCAGTCAGCTGGGGTGTGAAGGGCTGTAGAATAAATCGACTGCATCTCTGCAGTGGGGTAAGCCCCCCCCCCAACAAGTGTCCTGATTATAACACTAAACAATCTGATTGTGAGATTCCAGTGATACTGGGGCATTGGGGAATGCAGAGCACCCCTTCACTGCCATTGCTCGCAAGTCCACTCTAGCCCGGAATGGCAGCACTTTATAAGGCCCTATCTATGGGTTAAATAGAACTAAACTGCAAAATTATACTAAACTGATTTGTTTGAATGAGAACTGTTTGACTTAACTGAATATAAACTGCGTACTTACGCTAAACTGAATTGTTTGAAATGAAACTGTTTTTGACATTCATATTGTACTTACGCTAAAGTGAATTTTTTAATATAGAACTGTTTTGACATTTAACTGTGTGTAAACAAAATCTCTACTTATACTAAACTGAATTGACTGAATTAGAACCGTTTGACTAAACGGAATAGCTTGAAATAGAAATGTTTTTGACAATTAAATTGTGTACTCAGGCTAAACTGAATTGTTTAAAATAGAACTGATTATTTGTATAAAAATAGATTAGGCATTAAATAACCTACAAGGGTTGATATGCGATAAAACCCAAACAACCAACTAATAATAATCCTTAGTAACCGATCATAACTTCGAGTTACTTTTCTTAATATAAATGGTTTACAGTTATATGGTATCAAGTATTCCGATCTCATATAAATAATTTCTAAACAGATCTATTTGAACCATAGATGTGACCCTAAAAATTACAACTAGTCCGGGTCAGAGTGGGCCTGGGTGTAATGGCAATGAAGAAGTACTCCATACTCTCCAGATCTGCTAAAGGGAACTTTACCACCTTGTGTTGTTGAGTATCATACTGAGGACAACCTTACTTTTTGTTAGTGGAGGGATCACCCCTCTGGTGGTGATACACAGTCAGCGTATTCTAATTACCGCCTACAGGGCGTCCGAACTATTGAGGAACTGTATCTGGGAACAAATTTAAGACTAGTCACGTAATGGGGTTACTAGAATACTTAAGAGGCTCATAAAAAAGTTGCTTTCGTGGACTATTTTGTCAATTAAGAAAAAAGATGTTCCTCATTTTTTTAAATGTGTTCCTTTTGGCATGTAAGTCCTCGTCTTAATTAAAACTTTAGTTTTAACGTGTATTCGCAATACGATACACTGTGAACACTGTCTTGGTTTCTCATTAAGTTGCTTGTATGTTATCTGTGTATTTGCCCTCCACACACTATTTTCACGGCTCATTTACACTCAATTTATTTTGGTTGTTTACGATAATGTTCGGTTTCGTTGTAGAAAAACAAATTCATTTAATGGAGATGGGAGAGGGAAAGAGAGAGATAGAGAAAAAGAGAGAGAGACAAACAGACAGATAGACAGACAGAATTTCGGCTTCTTTCGACAGACCATATTTCTTACTTCCGGAAATTGCCTCTTCCGGTCTTAAAATACAGAATCACGCAAACGACAAAACACATTTGTTCAAACGTAAAAATAATTTTAAATCTGAGAATCTTTTGTCGACAGTATTGAAGCAAAAAAAAATCTCTACACAAAGAAACAAAAAAAACAAAACAAAAAAAAACAAAACTAAAACGAAAAAAAATAAAAAAAATAAAAGGACTCCCCTCCACCCCTGCTAAAAAAAAAGACAACACAAAAACAAAACAAAAACAGACTGAAAAAATTAAACAATTTTTTTATTATTTCAACAAATTTTAATGAAACTTCAATGACTTTAGACGCACACGTTAGACACACATAGGAAGTTATTATTTTCCTTAGTAATTGTTGTCAACTTTCCCTTAGTTGTTGCGAAAAGTCCTTATTTTCTAAAAAAAAAAAAAGAAAATTACCTGAAATAAAAACAAATTTAAATTGAAAAATTTCTTAAGATTTTCATTTTCTTGATTTGATATTCTAATTTATGGTTAGTCCTTTGCAAAGGTTTAATAAGAAGTTGTCTGAGTTTGAAAAAGGTTCATATAATCCCTTTCTATGTTGGACACACATAAGAAATGATTATATTGACCTTTTGCCTTTAAGACTTGAGGCAAAAAAAAATTAGTTCTGTTTTTTTTAGTCTTTTTTTTTTAATATTGTATACTTTTTGTGAGGAACTATACTCGGAACAATCGATTTACACCATATACCATAACTCCAGCAGACTGACACACACATTTCCAACTTAAACTCGTATTCGGTGAACATATCTAACAAATTTGCACGGAGGTTAATACAAAATAATAAAACTTTGGCAACAGGTCAAATTGTTGTGCCTTGTTACTTAAGAAAGGAGTAAGACAAATGAGTGGACGAGAATATTGATGAGTTCCAAAAACTTTAACGTCAACCAGAGAGATAACCCTTGTACTGTAAGTCGTACAAATGGAAGAAAACAGCTGCAAATGTTAGAGTAGGAATTAAGCATTCAACCCGAAGTCTAGAAGGAATGAATAGATGATAAAGGAATAGTCTCCTAAAGGAAAAATGGCTCATGGTTGAATGCGCTCTCTTCATGTTCATGATCTGTTCTGCTGCTAGGATGAGAGAGGTCGAGAGCGCGTTACACAGCCTTTTATATTGCCCGGGAAAGTCATCCGAGCAGAAAGGCATAAATTATTCCCATTGGTTGAAAATATAAAATCGAAACCTCAACAGCCAAAATAATTCCCGCGTTAAACAATAATTCGAAATTCTTTCTGCTTCAAAACTTATATAAATTAAGCTATATCATTTACTGTTTCTAGCAGCAGATACACTAACTTTTAACTCAAATCGGAACGTCACAGTAGCCTACTGTATGTTTGGGGATCGACCTATACAGCAGATATAGGTATGGTGGTGATTAATGAAAATAAAATTAAATTTAAAAAATTCCAAAAATGTAGCGGTTCACAGGAGTATTCGACAAAAATCCAAATCCGCGTATACGTGGAAGACAATCAGAAATCCGTCCTCACTTAACCCTACGCCGTCGTACTAAAAGGACCTTATTTTACTCGATTGCTAGCTGCGAACACATGATGCGCTGATAGGGTCTTATGGCCTGATACTTAGCCATGTCTGTTGCTAGCTAGCCGACACCGTTGATGCATCTTACTAAAACACCAGCTGAAGACTTTGCTGAATTATTATTAGACTAAGGATATAACCATAAACTTTAAATATTTACGACTAAAATGACTCATATAATTCAACGCTTTAATTGGGAGATGCTTTAGTATATGTTTAGTTCACATACACTATAAGTTATTTTGTAGTTATTTATGTAGCGCTAAACAAAATAGCAAAACTTCTTTGAAGAACAACAATGAATGGTTTATTTTTATGACAGACAGTAGACTTGTGTCAGAGTGAAAATAGTTCTTTGGGGTGTCAGGCAGCAGCAGTGTCGCAGGTCGCAGCGTTAGTTCTTTAGTGTGCAGCAGGTAACCGCAAGGTATCGCAGGTAGCAGCAGTTATCTTCAGCGAAGATCGTCAATGCTGGAGTGTCCCGGGGTAGGCTACAGGAGAGAGGTCTTTCTTCTATGCTGGCCGAATGCTCTCTGTTCTGCTTGCCGACTTCTAAAAAGGGCAAGAAAAAATAGTTCTTGAGAGGAAGTAGGAATCAATGCGCTCTGCCCGACGATTGGTCAGTGTGTGGCCGAATCGCTTGGCGGGGGCATTGATTCGCAAGAGAAAATAGATGTGTGACTGCTACAATGCGACTGTTTTCTACTAGTCTAGGAAATCATTTCTTCGCGACATTTTAAAGCTAAAAGAAAATAAAGTTGGTAGTTTATAAGTATTTTTGTCTTTCTTTCCGTCCCCAATTACAAAACCCCAATAATGGTGACTAAAAGCTACGATTGTTTAACCCGAAATTTTGAACTAAAATCTTGAGGTTGATTCATATATTCAAATTACATTCACCATCCAATATTATATTCCCCAATAGTTTTCTACTGTTGGTGGGCAAATAATTCCCCGACCGTATCATCTCCTTCCAAATAAGGAGTGGTCCTCCAGAGTTCAGTTCTGTTACTCTAGGAATTGCTGAGTAAGCCTTCATTATTCACTCTGACCTGGAGTGGTCGTACCTGTTAAGGTATCATCTACGGGTCCAATTGATCTTTTCGAAAATCATTTATATTAGATCGGAATACTTCAAACCATATAACTGTGTGCCGATTATTTGTATTAGATAGGAATACTTGAAACCATATAATTGTGCGCCAATCATTTGTATTAGATCGGAATACTTGATACCATATAACTGTGTACAAATTACTTGTATTAGATAGGAATACTTGATACCATATAACTGTGTACAAATTATTTGTATTAGATAGGAATACTTGATATCATATAACTGTGTACAAATTAATTGTATTAGGAATACTTGATACCAAATTATTTATTTTAGATAATCCTCATAACCATAAGCAAGCAAATGGTTATTATAATTAAATAGGAATAGCAACTTGAAACTAGATAATTGTTTAAATTATTTGTATTTGATAGGAATACTTGATGACATAATTAATGGATTGGTTGGTTGTGTTTTATGGCATATCAACTCTTATTGGTCATTTATTTGTTTGTTTTCTTTAATGGCATATCAAACTTTGTAAGTTATTTAATGTCAAATCCATTCTTCTAGAAGAACAGTTGTGGTACTATTTAACCTATAGTTGGGAGGACAAGGGGTTCATACCGTTCCCAAGGTTATTTGACCGAAAGTGAACATGATAGCGCAACTGGAGTTCGAACTCGCTTATTACGATTCCGCAGTCTATCGCTTTAACTATCTCACCACCAGTACACACCTATTGGTTATTTAATGCCAAATCCTGTTTATACATGTATATATTAAACTAGCAGAAATACCCATCGTTAATTGGGTTCTGAAAGAGCCTTCAAAAATTGTACTCTAATTTATGAAAGTTACTGTTTCAATATTGTTGAATGTTTACGAGCGGAGTATCCGCAAGCTCTTATTATTAGGCTTTGCCCCATAAATAAGAATATAGTCAAATATTGAATTTAATACTCGTTTATCCTAATAACAATACTGCTAATAATCCTGTAGATTGTAAATCTTGTAACTCAAAAGAAAGGAATGCCACTCTTGTGTAAAAGAAGTGCTTCCTTTATACCATACATAATCTTCTCATTCTTTATCTTAATATTTTGGTTTATAAATTAAAGCAGCGATCACATCGATTGCGGCTTTTGCATGTAATATGCAAATAAATAAAAGGTTCAAGAAAATTATAAATAAAGTACATATTGCAACGTTTATTCAAGAATCACAGCAAATACTAACAATTAAAGATATGACAATGTAACATCTTTAGTATAACTATTTATGATACTCAATAGATCAAGTTTGATGCTGACAAACTTTATATGTAAGACATGACTGCATAATGATGCGTTTTTAAAAGTACAGAAAGTAAAGCAATTAGAAAAGAAAAAAATGAGAAATTATCTAAAACTTTGAAACAATGATTTATCAAATCAGTTCACATTTCAAATATGTGGTTCAGCATTTTCCCCCAATTGTCAATAACAAAATTGGCATACTCTTCCAAACCCCCCCCCCGACTTCCAGTAAACATCAGCAATACGATTCTAAATTCATTAAAATCGGAGGTATTTGAATTTTCACCGAGGACGTTTGCCCCTTTTAACCCCTCCCCAATCAAACTGATGAGTAATTTTCATTTAGCGCATTGTCTTTCTCGTAAAATTTTACATGGGAATACATACTTTGTTTTTTTATGTATCTTCTATTCCCTTTCGTCCTAGACATGCACTGATACAGACACACATAGACGTTGATCAATATTATGTAGATATAGATATATACTCCTATAAATACATAGATAGATAGATAGATATACGTATATACTCATATATATGTATACATATATATGCACTCACACATACACACATACACACACACACACACATATATATATATATATATATTATCATCCACAGACAGACTGTTTCGTTGTATTACAACTCTTCAGTGAGGCCAGACACGTAGGATGCTTGATGCTGGGATCGAATCCCGCCCGACTTTACGTTAGACTTTGTACCATACCACGTCAGCTCGGGAATTATAAGGCATTATGTAGCAGCCATCGTTTATTTACATTTTTGCGTTACCGGATACCAGAGTGCTCAGTTCGTTCGAAGAGCTTTGCATTATGCGAGTGGCTGCCGTAAATTCCTTCGCCAGAGTGCTCATCCCCCGTGGGGGAGCGTATCTATTGTCATCCACAGACAGACTGTTTCGTTGTATCCCAACTCTTCAGTGTGGTTAGACACGCAGGACGCTTGAAGCATATATATATATATATATATATATACATCAAAATCAGAGGTATCTGAATTTTCACCTTTAAGCCCCGCCAATCGTACTGGAAAGTGAATTTCATGTTGTTCATAGTCTTTCTCGTAAAATTTTTCATTAAAATGCAAAATTTGTTTTTATATATCTTCCATGAAAACTGGATGTAATTGCAGTTTCAAAGGGCGTCGACGTGGTGTTGCGTGGTGGTGGTGGTGGGGGGGCGGTTGAATATTATTGTAAGATAGTGAAATTTTGGAAAGCAACTTTACTAAGTGTCTAGTACTTATGTTTTTATTTTCATCGAAATAGAACGTATTTGAATTTTCACCGGGGGCGTTTGTCCTCTTTTAACCCCAAAGAAAACTGGTAGGTAAATTTCATTTAGCTCATTGTCTTTCTCGTAAAATTTCACATAAGAATAAATACTTTTTTATATATCTACTTTTCCCTTTTGACACATACACACACATATAGAGACGTTGAGATTTATTATATAGATATATATGATTTGTAAATGAATAGTTTTTTGGTACCAATTTTTAAACAAATAACGATTCATATGTTTGCATACAGTTAAATGGTTTCAAGTATTCCTATGTAATACTAATGATTCAATTTAACCATTATTTATTTGCACACAGTTAAATGTTTTCAAATATATTGTTAGTAAAGTTAGCAACCGTAGTCAAGGGCGACCAGAAGACTCCTTTTCAATAGCTACTATACCGACATGTAGGGGAGGGCGCTACTCCTTTCCCTGGGTTGCTCCACTTTATCCTTGATACGTACGTCATATTGCTGAGTGTTAAGCAAGGAGACATCTAGTACAATCCTTCGGTGACTGTACCAAGAGCACCAATTACAGTTGGTATAATTGTCACTTTCATGTTCTACAGTTTTTTAAATTCCCTAGCAAGGTCCAGGTATTTATCCTTCTTTTCACTTTCTTTCAATTTTACTCTGTGACAGCAAAGTCCACAATTCGGAAGTTCTCTCTTTTTTTTGTTGATTATTTTAAGATCCGTTTGTATCTCAAAATCCCAGAGCTGTTTGTGCGTCTCATTTTCCAGGACAGATACTGGGTTATGCATATAATGGTTACTTGAAGGAATACATTTTATGTATAAACTATATGACTATATATATATATATATATATATATATATTGTAACAAGATTAACTTTAATTTATCAATGGCCGACTCCAGACAAACACCGTCGTTTTATTGACTAGTACAAAAATGTATTTTAACTTTTCTACTCATATCATATAGTCATTTACAAGTATAGAAGTATGGGTCACCCAGTTAGAATCAAACTCACTAACAATGGCTTACTAATCTAGATTGCTAACCATTACATCACGTAAGGTGCCAAGTCATAGCTATTAAACATTCCCTGAAAAACTTGTCAGGATTTAAGAAAAATAGGACGATTTTGTGCTTAACGTTAGGAAAAAAAGAACTCAAATAAAAATAAAAATAAGTGAAAAAAAAGGACAGTTCGAATGTTTGTTGATAAAAGTCCCTGCGTTTTGTTATTTATTTATTTATTCATTTTCGGTTGCACGTTGAAGTATTAAGTATTTCTATATTTTTCCTTTCCTTTTTAAAAAAAAATTCCTGATGCGTTTCGTTCATTTTTTAAACTTTTTTGATTGAGGAACCAGAACAAGGGCATAAATCTTAGTCACTGGGGGGCAGAGTAGGGGGACAGATTTGACAAATTGGGAAGTTTACTAATTGGAGATTTTCCATCTGGCGCAGCCTGCCCCTCGCTCTGGTCTTCTTCTTCTTCTTCTTCTTCTTCTTCTTCTTCTTCTTCTTCTTCTTCTTCTTCTTCTTCTATTTAAGGCCTTTGACGTCGAAAACGCTTTTAGTTTCTTTCAAAACGTAAACAGTAGAAAACAAATAAAGTTGACATCAATATATATATATATATATATATATATATATATATATATATATATATATCCAAAAGAGAAGACAAAAAGAAAAAGTAATTTATTTGCGTAAAAAAGAAATAATGGAAATCACCAAAAAGAAAAAAAATGTCATTCACATATGTTAAAATAATTTCTCAACTAGTTTTTTTTTTTTTATCTTTTTATAAATTTATATAGAGATGAAACTAAGTGAGAATGAGGTGATTATAATTCTATCTATATATGACTAAAAGTCTCATTATAAATATATATATATAGTTTTGTGGTTTGGTATATTTATAAAGAAACAGTGCTCACAATCGGTGATAGAGCATATAAATCTTAGTTAAGATAGCGTAGACACAGAGTCATCGATGCTTGGTAACAGTCAGTTTCTCGCCTTAGCATTTAGTCTGATGATCAAATCGGCGGGAAACTGACTGTCACCAAGCTTCGTTGACTCTATGCAATTAATAAATCTATGCAATTAAAATTCAGAATTATCTATCTATTTATCTATCTATCTTCACGTTTTGAACGAAATCTAACTGAACAAAAAACAAAAAGACATTTGTGGATAATAAGATTGATGTGTTTCTCTCTAGCGTAATCAGAATGATAAACCTCTGGCGAAACCTGTCAATGTGATTTTCTAGAGTGTCATTTATTTTCTCATATATATATATATATATATATATATATATATATATATATATCAGGGGCGGAGATGAGACTAGTACTACTCGTGCCCGGCACGACTAATAACTCGGTCAATGTTATTCAAAATGGATTAAAAATCATCCATTAATTTCAAGCTAACATACTTAGTCTGATCTCAATTAAATTACGTATCTATTCAAGTTTCGATAACTAAGTAGCCAAAAGTTCATAAATATATCTGGGAATAATACAACGATGCTGTTTTGAACGGATGGTCTTTGTCCGGCCACCGTCAGATTCATTGAACATCCCATAAAATCGGCTATAATGTTGAACACGCGTAATCCGTGCCAAGCACAAGACCCTTATAATAACTGTAATGTTAGAGAAATCTCGCTTTTTACTGTAACCAATGGCAAAAGCAAATCAAAATACCGTGCTCAAAATAATTAGCACAATGTGACTGCTGACGCCTGTCTTGGGAAGAGGGAGAGGGACAGAGAGAGAGAGAGAAGGGGGGTAGCAGATTATAGCCGTCGCCGACGTCATCATCATCGCTATGGTAAATGTTGGTTAAACAGCGTGTTTTAATTCGTTTTTTCACTAACAGATCTCTATTTCTTTAATGAATGTTGCATATATTACATTCTGTAACTAAAATTTGTTTATTTGAATACATTTTCAACAAATAATCTTTATTTTAAGCGAAATTGAAACTACTAGCTTATCTACTGTATTAACAAGACTACAAATTATATAGTATCTTGATTGTTTACAAAAAAAACCACCATGCAAGGTACGTTAGTCAATCTGTGCTATACAATGGAGAATCACCCAATAGCAACTATGATGACTTACTTTGGGTCCACGGACCATGGGTTGGGAACTGAAGTAGACAGAGGGCGGGGGAGCACGAGTAGCAAAAATTGGCTATATATATATCATCAGACCGTGTGTTTGTATTTGCGTGCAACTTCAACCCAGCAAAGACAACACATCATAGTGAGATTTTTATTTGAGCGCTATACTTTAAAATGCGTTAACTCGGAGAATACATCAATTTCTAGTTCAATTAGTAAAAGTATGATCCTTTCACATGGTTTGCTCTTCTCAGCCGGCAAAAACTTGACGACGGATATCTGTTCAAACCTGGAGTACTATTTGATTTTCCGCCATTTTAATCATCTCGAAACAAAAATATACAAAAAAAATAAAATAAAATAAAAATAATAAAAATAATAATTTAGGGGCGATCACACTAAAAGTTATTTTTTTGGCATCAAATTATCGATATAACGGAGATAATTATAAAATGTTTATTAGAATCTTTCACTCTTTCCTGGATAGAAACATCTGTGTTTTGTAGCCGTGGTGAATGGAAAAACCACAACACTTCTTTATGAAATTATATGGTTCTTTTTATTCTTGGAAAGAGGTTGAATCTCTGTCGGTGCGTGAGAGACAGAGACAGGGAGACGAATACAGACTGCTATACTGACCCATTACTACTTCCCTTGACTATCTATCTCACGCTGTGCCGTCTTCAAGGCCACATTTAGTACTTCTTCAGCTTCTCAGCCGGGGAGTACTCAACCTGTGGGCCGCTCTGTATGATGCTGCCCGAGCGAGACCGCAAACTGAGACTGACTCAAGACTGACTCTCGTAGACTGCTCTCATCTCATGTGAGATGTGCATATATCCTTTTATAACACCCACGCATTTCCGGTCAACCACGTGACTGCTTCTGATTATTTTTTTCACTGGTGCGTCCTGTGCAGAGAATCTATGATTGACGACTTGGTCAAAGGTCAATATGTGACATCATAGATCGGGTTTCCGGGTCGTTTAGTTATAACAGGCAGTTCCATGTGAATTTTTGGTGAGTAACGAGTTACTCAGATCAAGACCCACTCTCTCAACATACACCTCTTTGGTGCAGCAGCAAGGTGAGGTCCAGTGTATATGATGGAAGATTTAGTTTGATTTGGTTTTATGGTATATCAACTATTGTAGGCTATTAATGCCAAATCCATTTTTATACATATAAACAGTTCTATTTTAAACAATTCAGTTTAGCATAAGTTCACAGGTTCAATGTCAAAAACAGTTCTATTTCAAACAGTTGCGTTTAGTTTATTTCTTTTTGACCCATATATAGAACCCTATCAAGTACTACTACTCCGGGCCACTGTGAACCTGGGAACGTTGGCAATAAAGTGGTACTCCGCATTCTCCAAAGCTCCAGCATTACTGGAACCTCACCATCAGATTGTTTAGTGAAATATATCAGGACACTCGTTGGTGGAGTGTTTTATTCCTCTGCAGAGAAGCAGTCAGTGTATTCAACAGCCCCAGCCGACTGGGCAATGTTTATGGTGGAGGTGTAATTGCTACCGTCGTAGGAAGTGGACACGGTGACCATAGTTCAAATCTTGAACGATGTTGTTTATATTTCACATTCTGCTAATACACTAGGGAAGGGTATGAAGCCAGCTGTGTGTAAATAGTAGGGCAGACTGAGCTCTATAACCTTGGTATAGTAACTGGTCAAGAAGAAAAAGTCTAAATTCAAACCTGTTACACCCTGCTTAAAATTAGACCTTGTGTCACATCCTTCTTGTGTGAGGGGGGGTAAATATGTATATGATGGAGGATTAGTTAGAGTAAACTTCGATGCAAGGGATGATGTTGCGCTTTCAGAGTGGACCTGTGAGTAATAGCAACGATGGGGTGACTCTACACTATCCAGAACTGGAGCCTCACCACAGGGTACAGTCGAGTATCATAGTCAAGACACGCATCATTTTCCTGGTCAGGGTATTTATGGTAAAGGTCTACGGTAATGTTTTCTCTAGAATTCAGTATCTCGTCGTGAATGATGGCTGTCATGTTCCACCTGAGGTATAGCCAATTATTTTGTGAATGGAGTCTTAGTTTTGCTGTTGGGATTGATTTTTAAAAAATGTGTTCTGCCTTTGTTGTCAACATACGGTACTCATTTTTCATCTTCTGTGAGAACATGGTAAAAAAAAAAAGAAATAAATCAGCAGACCATTCTAAGTGACTGAACTTTGCTCCTGAATCACAGCTGGGATTTCATGAAGACACTGAAATTGTCTCAATAGGTTCCTTCCCGACTCGCTTGAGAGAGGCTTTGGTATTGAATAATTATAGAGAATAGGGGCTCATATATATATATTTGACGATCCAGGAGGTCAACGATTCCTATTGTAATAACGGTCTATGATGACGTTGAAGTTTCTATTTAGGAAAAAATGAAGTATTCTAAACTACGTTTCGTCGTTATGGCCGTTGTATCGGGAATCTCCGCGAATGATGATCCTCAAATATATATATATATATATATATATATATATATATATATATATATATATATATCGAGAGAGAAAAATTAAAAAACAAGTCAATCCAAAAAGAAGAATTTAATGTAAAAGAAAATCAATGCTCTAACGTTTCGGTTCTTTTGAACCACTTTCTTAAACATCTTTCGTTGATTTAAGGTCACTTGATATCGTCCTTTCCTTGTCAAAAGTCCTTTCCTAGTACAGCTTTGACTTTAAATTCTTCTTATTTGATTACCTTACTCTTCAATTTTCCTCTATATTGTCGGATTCATTTCCATGATTTACTTCCTCTATATATAGTGTTCGCCAATGGTCCGGGAGACCGAAGTTCAATCCAAAGACTCAGAAAATAGTACTTGATGCCACCTTGCTTAGCACTCAGCATTATAAGGTTAGGATCAAGGGTAAAATGCAGCAATCCAGGGAAAGGAGTAGCGCCCTCCCCTATACTTCGGTGTAGTAGCTATTGAAAAGGGAGTCTTTGGGTCACCCTCGACTAAGGTCACCAACTTATATATATATATATATATGAAAATGTATAGATATGAAAAAAACAAAAAAACAAAGCAAAGGAAAAATACTCCCCCCCAAAAAAAAACAACAACCAAAAAACACAAGATCTTCAGAAGATGATTCTATTTATAGTTGAACGATTTTTCTTTTTTTAACATTAAACATTCATCGGGCGGTTTAGATATGTAATGTTGTCTCTTATGAATTTTATATAAAGAATAAAAAATCACATAGCTAAACGCTCTGATAAAGGTTTAATGCTAAAAAAAGCGAAACACACACACACACACACACACACACACACACCTATCTATCTTTCTATCTGTGTGTGTGTGTGTGTGTGCTGCAGAAAAACAAAAGATATGCTCTAAACAAAAACTTCATCAGAGGGTCAGAGATGGTTTCGGGACCAAAACATCATTACCAAGAAGGTAATACGTTGTAAACAAACAAAAATCAACCTAAAATTAAAAGATGATAGAAAATATAAGAAAAAAAAAAAGATGATAATAATAACGATTATTGATCATTGTTTGCCTCAAGTATTTAAAGAAATACTTTTAATACTCTTTCTCTCTCTCTCTCTCTCTCTCTCTCTCACACACACACACACACATACACACACACACATACACACTTATATATATATATATATATATATATATATATATATATATATATATAAGTTTATTCAATAAATAAGGGGACAACATTTTTTGTTTTTTAGAATTCGTTTCCCTAATTGTAAATGCAGCATTGTTTGGAATTCGTTTATCACAAATAATTATTTTAATGTCACATATGCTTTTATTTTGAGGTTATTAAAAATGGCGGAAAATCAAACAATGCTCCAGGTTTGAACGTTTTATTCGCCGAGATATACAAACCTTGTGAAATTTAATGAAGAATGTGAGCTGTGTACAGAGAACCATGCTTTTGTCAATAAAAAAAAAATGTTTACAAATGGGTTAAACATTGCTTTGCCACTACGGGCCCAAGATGAAAAGACAGTAAATGGAGTGGAAATACACTGACTCTCCAGTAAAGAAAAAGTACCAGGCACAGCAATCAGTAAAGAAGATCATAATGAGAATTTCTGGGACATGAAAGGACCCATCGATTTGCTTGAAAAAGGTGCAACTGTAAACAGTGTTTCCGATTGCCAACTCCTAAGGCAATATTTCACCTTATTTATTGATTTTGTTTGGTCTCTTCATTTAATGGCATATCAACCTTCGTTGGTTATTTAATGTCAAAGCTATCCTTATAGAAGTATAGTCGTCGTACTATTTAACTCATGTGGTGTAATAGTTAAAACGCTGGACTGCCGAATCGTAGTAAGCAAGTTCGAATTCCGGTTGCGCTATTACGTTCATTTTATTCATCCGTGCTGATGGCGTGACATAATTATACATTTCAAAAATGTATCAGTTCGAAAGTAAACGACTTGAGTTCGAACTACAGTGTTATCCCTAATGTCATGGGGACCCCCTTTTTTCAAGGTCCAAATACTTTCAATCTTTTGCTTATGATTTTACAATAGTGACTAAAACTGTTGAGATTCTGACATTTTTATGGTTCATTTTAAACTCCGTCTCGTTCATACAATGGATGACATGCCGTAAAATCAAGCAACCGAGATATTACACGTTATAATGGGTCAGTCCCTTTTTTTTCTTTTTTTTTTTTTTTTTTATAGCTTTCGGCTTTGCGAACGAATATTGATGAAAGCGTTCTTCACTTTGTGTAGGCACGCTGGTGACTATGCGAGATAAGCAGGACCTGCCGTAGCGGCTGCAGAAGAAGATCTACGAAGTTGTTGGTTCCGTTGCAGCACTGTAGATATTTGGGCACGTTTTTTTCTTCCATTTTGAGTCTAAGGCAGTTTTTGAAGAATATGGCTTTTGAGATGATTTGCTGCCAATGTTATTAATATTGCGAGTGCAATGAAATATAAAAAGAATAAAAATAGAATAACAAATATGGTGCCGACAGATCGATAAATAGAATAAAGGATGAGTTTATTGGTTTGATTTGAGTATCTGCACATGCATAGCTCTTCGAAGATCAGTTAGTTGAGTTTATGGTGTGTTTAACAACGCTTCACCGCGGAAAAAAAAAGAAAGATACTATTTACCAACCCCTCCGCTCGGGTAGGATATGACACAAGGTCAATTTTTAAGCGGAGTTTAACAGGTTTGAATTCAGAGTTTTCCTTCTCCTAGACTAGTTGCCTAACCAAGGCTGAAGAACGTAGTCTGTCCTACTATTTACCCATAAAAAGAAAGATGACCTGAATTAATGGTTATAAAAAAATTGATACTTAAAAGGTAAAATAATTAACAGAATACCTACTCCAGACCAGAAGACAAGTAGTGGCTGATGTACTAGACTGTAACATCGCAGTAAGCGAGTTCAAACACCAGTCACGCTATTACGTTTAAAGAAAATTAAAGAGAATAAAATTTAATACGAAGGATGACACTAAAGCCAGATTTAGTATTTAACTGGGCAATGTTTTTAGGGGCTTTAGCGTGTGATTTTAAATGGTAAGTTCAAACGGTAAGTTCCGTAGCTTTGTAGTTCGGATACTGATTCGAAAAGATAACACAGACAATAAAGTTTTTAAAAAGGAATTTTATACAAAAGAAACAAAAAAGAAGGGGATAGAAAAGATAAAGTGTTGCAAATCTTAGTGCAATTTGCAGGTACTAATCTGAGAGGGTACCCGAGGAAACAAAGTTCTTTGAATTTGAGTATTTTTCTTTTCTTTTTAGTTTGGCCGAAATGTTTCAGTGTTCATTTAATTTCGAGTCTTTAAAGTTGTTTTCAGCAGAATTCTTGGTTAAATTTTCTTTCAGTTGTTTAACTTAGTAGAATTTCAGTTGTCAACTTTCGTTTAATTTTACTTTTATTTCTTGGGATGCTTCTTGCCTGTTTAAAATATTTATCGTTTATCTAAGAAGTGAGTGATGAAAACCTTCTGCTGGCTATTTTTTCCTGCCTTCTGTTTGGTACTCGAATTCGTAGTTTTGTTTGAATTTGGTATTTCTTGGGAAGCTTCTTACCTGTTTAAAATATTTATCGGCTATTCAAGAAGTGCATGACGAAATCATTCTGCTGGCTATTTTCCTACCTTCCAGTTTGGTCCTCAAATTCGTACTGAGGTCCCAATAATAGTTCTCGTCAAAAGAGGAAGTAGCTTTTTGGTACCGTATTGCCTGGGATTACTTCTCCCTTTTCCACTTTGGCCAAATCAAGTACCGCACGTGGTCGGCCTGATTTTTTCTCGGAAAAATTTTTTATACGTTCACTTTTGAACTGAGACCTTTAGGAAAGGTATGAAATCCCTTATCCGCTCCAGCTAATGTACTATTGCTGCCTTTATACGAGGATGGTTTTGGCATTAAATAAATCACGGAAGTTGATATGACGTTAAACAATGGAGTCAAGCCAAACCAAATCAAGATTGTCAGAAAACAGCAGTAGAGTAAATTTTGAATGTACAGCAACAGTAATTCATATATATTTATCTGTTTATTTTTTATAGGCATATATATTCCTTTCATATATATATATATATATATATATATAAGCAAGTTTTTTTGGGGACGATGGAACATTTTTAAAAAATTTTTTTCAAGTCTCTTTGTTATTTTTCTTTTGTCGGGATCTAGGTGGTAAAGGAATTGTCCCATATCTTCTGCCCAAGATTTTCACAGAGAATACAATAATTGTATATAAAAACAATAATAAAAAATAATTACAAATCCTAGAAGCAATATGCATAAAAAATTAAAAAGAACAAACATATATAAAATAACATTCAACACCAACATTAAATATTTTTAAAAACTAAAAATCACCATATCTATAAGTAAGACTTTTCTAACCGAACGTTTTAAAACAAAACGCTGAAAACGTTCAGACTGACAACGTCAAAACAAAACGGTATAAATAATTAAAAACTCTGTCTACTCAAAACTACACTACCCCTGATGACGACCAAAAATATGGTCGAAAGTTCTTGGGCAGAAGGTATGATACAATTCCTTTACCACCTAGATTCCTACACAAGAAAAATAACAAGGAGACTTGAAAAAATAAAATTAAATATAATAAAGTGTTCTATCGTCTTTAACAAAACTTGCTTGAATAATAACTTGCTGCCTAACTATACATTCTTTAATATATATATATATATATAATATACACACAAACAGATATATATATATATGTATATATATATATATATGTGTGTGTGTGTGTGTGTGTGTGTGTGTGGTGTTTCAATATACATAGGACTCATATGACTGCTACTATCTCTACTAATATTAATGTTAAGTTCTTTTTTGTTTCAGATTTGAAAATAGTACACTATAACAACAATTAATCCTTGATCACAATGCCTTGGACAAGAGAGGAAAAATATTTTGTGTCACCTCTTATTTGGAGACAAAATCATCCAAAACTGTCTCAAAATAAATGCAACTCATTAATACAATAATGATTTATTACTGAGACAAAAAAAAAACTAAAAAAAAGATTGCATATTCAGGAAGCTGATGTAATAACTATTAAAAAAAAACATTGATTTGATGTTTCTAGCTCAAAGGATATATTTTTACAGGACGTGTTCCAAATGATTGCTATTACGTTTATTTCAGTTATAAATCCTAATCATATTTAATGGTTTGCATCTATTTTGAGACACCCTGTGTATATATATATATATATATAGAGAGAGAGAGAGAGAGCGAGAGCGTGTGTGTGTGTTTGTGAGAATGAGAGGAGAGAACAGGAGGATATTGATTTGACCTCATAGGGGTTCCAGAAGTTTTTAAAGGAATTTGATAACAGTGGTTGACTCTAAAAATAAAGAAACTTGAAAAAAAACAATCTTGCTTCCTAACTGATTTTGCTGTCCCGCCAGACCTCAGAATGAAAATGAAGTTAGCAAAAAGATAGAAAAAATTTCTTGAACCTTGCCAGAGAACTAAAAACAAATCGAAAACTGTGGCACATCCAGGTGACGGTGATATCACTTGTACTTGGTGCGTTTGGAACGGTTCCAAAAGACTTGGAACAAAGTACTGGAGGAACTGGAAATTAGAGGAAAAATTGAGACCATAAAAACCACATCATTGTTAAGATCGACCAAAACACTGAGAAGAGTCCTGGAGACTTGTGGAGGCTTGCTGTCACTCAAATTCAAGTGAAAGATCAGTAGCTAACACTGGTGTGAAAAACTCGCACAATAATAATAATAATAATGGTCGAAAATGCTTCATCTAAAAAAGAAAGAAAAAATTATCTTATTAATGCTTCCAGAGTAAAAACATCAAAAAATATGGAGAGTTTGATCGATCGATTTTAACGGCCTATCAACTCGTCTAGGGTTATTTCATGCCTAAATGTTAGGGAATCGCATTTATTGTGGGTTTATGTCTACATTTTATGCATTGTTTTAATTTCTAAATAGATCTATTGGACCCATATATGGGAACCTAACACTCTGAGTAAGACTGAACTTAGGAGTAATGCCAATAAAAGGGTACTGCATATTCCTAAGATCTCCAGAACGGGCGCCTCACAATCAAATAGAGTTTTTAGTGGTACCTAAGACGCCCCCTATTTTTTTAGGGTAGGTCTTACCGCTCTGCAATTAGCGTATTCTAAACCTCACCGATATAGCAATGGCAAGATCGAGGATCAGAATAAGTGTTATGTAATAGTACACAACCTACATCCCCTCCACACAACGGAAGTGCATAGGCGTGATTGACAGATGACTGGTCGAAGTTCACCAATATAACTTGGAAAAGTTTGAGTTCACTGTTGGGGTTTCTGACAACGACAGAGCAGACGTGTTTTGAGGATTTTAATTTTTTAGAAGTCTCTTTGAGGGACCCCGACAGAAACTTTTGAAGATACAGAGAGTTTTTTCTCTCCTTCCTAGGAATTCATAAAACAGTGGTTGGGGAACCTAATGAGAAAGCAGGTCTGATTACTTAAAACTTCAATGGTGAAAGTAGGAACGAAACTATTTTGTTCTCTTCTTTAAAGGATTAAGTGACAACCTTTGAGCTCTCACTCCTCTGCGATGATTAAAGTTATACTAACTGATTGATTTTAACTGCATATCAACCCATCTTGAGTTATTTTATTTTGTACCGGCTCATTGGCCTAGTGAGTAGGCCCGGGAGACATGGGTTCAATCCCAGTCCATATGATATGGATTTTCAGTTCATTCCTAGTGATCCCGTGTGTTTTGGTAAGCTGTCACATTTTGATTAGTAAACAGGAAGATGACGGTGCGTCAGGGCACTCAGGTCGAACAGGTGTGTAACCAGAAGGGGATCACGTGATCATAACCACGCGGTCAGATTTGGACAGAGTGCAGAGAATCGCGGTCGAGCGAGGGACACGCAGCCGATCAGAAGCGACTCTGACGAACTTGCCAGGCGGTGCAAGCATTGCCCCCCCGGCTCCTGGAAGAAGATATGGGAAAAAGAAGAAGTCCCCGCTCTGAGCATATGTCTCTCCACCCATCTCTCACATACCACAAAAACATCCACCCTTTCGAGAATAAAATGTGAGAGATATATTTTTATAAAGAAGTGTGTTCGTTCGTTCATTGAAGTTTGTAAATTATGTTTGATTATGTTTCCGCTTGTATTTGTATGTTGGTATACAACACCAGGTTGCGTCATTCCAAAGACCTTAAAAAAATATATACATATATCATTTACATATGCATATTACATGAATGATACTATAACCGGAATTGGCATGATGGCCCGGGAGACCTGGGTTTCAATCCCAGGTCAAGTCATATCAAAGACTTAAAAAAAATGCTACTTGATGCCTCCTTGCTTAACACTCACCAATATAAGGTACGTATCGAGAGTAAAGTAGAGCAATCCAGGGAAAGGAGTAGCGTCCTCTCCACCTCGGTGTTGTAGCTATCGAAAAGGGAGCCTTCTGATCGCCCTCGACTAGGGTCGCCAATTTTACTTTACCGGCTCATTAGCCAAGTGGGTAGAGTGTTCGCCAATGGTCCGGGAGACCTGGGTTCAATCCCAGGTGTGTCATACCTGCCAGATAGATTTTAACTGCATATCAACCCATCTTGAGTTATTTTATTTTGTACCGGCTCATTGGTACAAAATTGTACTTTATGTCTCCTTGCTTAACACTCAGCAAAATAAGGTACGTTTAAAGGGTAAAGTGGAGCAATCCAGGGAAAGGAGTAGCGCTCTCCTCTACACCTCGGTATACTAGATATCGAAAAAGGAGCCTTCTGGTGGCCCTCGACTACGGTCGCCAACTTTACTTTACTACTTAATGCCAAGACAGGTTGACATGCCGTTAAAATCGCATTTCGGAATAGCGTCTATTGTTAGTTCGTATTTACTTTTTGTATATTTGTTTCTTAGGAGTTGTTAATTTATTGATTTATTTTGCACACGGTCCTATCGAATACGAATGATTTTTAAACAGATCTAGTTGACCCATAGATCGGAATCAAACCGGTCTCGGGTTCAGATTAGATTTGTAAGTCATGCATATTTGATCCATAGATGAGACCCGAGCATTTGTTCAACGGCATATCAACCCCCTTAAGGTTTATTCAATGCTGAAATTTGATACAAATAATTTCCACTCCGTTACATGGTTTCAAGTATTCCTATCTAATACTAATAATTTATAAACAATCATAAGGTTTCAAGTGACAATTCCAATTTAATAATAATAATTTGTAGACACAAAGTGATATCGTTTCAAGTATTCTTATCTAATACAAATAATTTACACACAGTAATATGGTATCTAGTATTCCTACCTGGTACAAATCTATTTGACTCAGAAAAGGAATCCTAAGGAGGCACGGTTAATGCAACGGTTATCATCGTAGGAAATAGAATCGGGGACTCGAGTTCAAATCCTGAACGAGACTGTCTGCCTTTCACTTCACTCAGTGAAAGACATAAATCCATTGGTTCTCCCTCCAGCTATGGTTGAATAGTAGGGAAGACTGGACTCTTAAGACTTGATTAGGCAACTGTTCGAGGAGAAGGGAAAACTCAATTTAAACCAGCTTTGTTTCGCTTAAAAATTGACAATGTGTCGTATACTATCCGAAGTGGTTGAGTAGAGAATAACATAGATGGGACCTTAACAGGTACTACCATTCAGGGTTTGAGTGGGCCTGGGAGTATTGGCAATGAAAGGGTACTCTACATTCTCCAGATCTCCAGAACAGGAGCCTCACCATCAGATGTAGTTTACTGTAATACTCACAACACTGGTTCTGTTTGACCCAAGGATGGGACCATAACAGATACTACCACTCTGGATCAGAGTGGACCTGGGAGTAATGGCAATGAAGGGGTAATCCACCCCCTTAGATCTCCAGAAGTAGATCATCGCTATCAGATGAAGTTTAGAGTTATAACCAGGAACTCATCCTTTTTAGGGTGGGGTCTTACCTCTCAATAGAAGATACAGTAAGTGTTTCTAAGTTTCGTCAACAGGGCGGAATGATTTTATTGGTTTGATTTTAATTCCTGCCAACTGATGGCTCCCCAATGCTCGTCTGGTAGAGCAGCTGATGCGTTTAACCCGGCTTCTTCTTCAACGCTGCCGAGTGAGGATGGGTGTAAAATAGTAGTCATTGTAGAAAGGTTGCTTGCATTCAACGGTGTTTTTATAGTCCCTTACTTTTCGCACGCCTCTTTTCGCGTATGTGCAAATGGAGCGACGATTTTTGGGTCACAGATGTACATTTTTTTTCATTAAATCATAGTCAAAATTTAATTGTACAGAAAGTAAAAATGGAAGTAAGAGATAGGTTCATTTTTAAGTATTCGTCGACTTAAAACAGGAAGAGGGAAACTTTTACTGCTCTGTAAAGATAACATATAATGTACACCTGCTTCCGGTTACTTCATCATATTACTGGATATTTCAAAAGACGTTAACATTTCTGTGGGAGTTCTTTTATGATATTACGATTTCAGACAGTCTTTACCTGTTCGCCATCCCTGTCAACACATTACTGGAATCTTCCTTAGTTGGTCTCCAGGGGGAGGGAGAGTCCCCATGGCATAGTGGTTAACGTTCTGGACTGCGACATCGTAGTCGCACGATTACCTTCACTTTCAGACTAATACCGTTGGCAAAGGTACGAACTCTCTTATCCTTGCAGCTTTGACTGGTTTGGTTTGGTTTTATGGCATATCAACCATTGTAGGTTATTTAATGCCAAATCCTGTTCATGAATATTTATGAAATATATATGATTTACAAACACATTTTATAGATGATATTCTTAAAATAGCCTGAGCTCTTTTTTGCACACAGATGGTTTCAAGTATTGCTATGTAACAATAACAATTTAACATCAGTCATTTGTTTGCATAAATAGTTTGTTCTATTTGACCCATATATAGGACCCTATCAGGTGCTACCACTCCAAGTCAGAGTGGACCTGGAAGCAATGGCATTGAAGAGGTACTCCACCACCCTCCAAATCCTCAAGGCTGGTGCCTCACTATCAGATGGTTTAATGTCTTCTCTAGGACACTCGTTGTGGGGTCTTACCCCTCTGCAGATATGCAGTCGGTGTAATCTACAGTTGAGTTGAATAGTACAGACTACTGTTCTTCTACGAGGATGGTTTTGGCATTAAATAACCCACGAAGGTTGATATGCTAACTAAACAGGTGGTTGTAATTTACTAAACTTTTTCTTAAGATGTGGCACAAGGTCGTATGAATGGGGGACCCAATGAGACTCAAACTCACTCGTGAAGGTTTGATAGTCTAGTTTGCTAACCATTACACTACCCGAGGCACCCAGTAGTAATTTACTAAACTTTTTGTTTAGATGTGGCATAAGGGCGTATGAATGGGGGAACCAATGAGACTCGAACTCACTTGTGAAGGTTTGCAAGTCTTTTTTGCTTACTATTACACTACGTGAGGCGCCCAAACCAAAGCGTTGTGGTCTCTGTAATATCAGTTCTGCTTTCCTAATAAAGATACTACCGAAGAAATATTGATATATTTTGATAAACACAATCTTGGAGTCTCCAAGTGATTACTTGGAAACTCCAAGATTGTGTTCATCATGCAGAGAATATGAGGATATTATTGAAAATTATATCATGAAGGTGCTTCTTTACTAGTGTTTACATATTTTTTAATCACCCTATATTTATGCAATTGAGGAGTGCGAGGGAATTTTACGAAATACAGGTTTAATAATTGCACCAATTAAAATATTAAATAATTAACATACTGTCGATTTGTTCTTCTGTTATGAGATTTACAGAATTATAATCCCGGATATACCTGACAAAAATAAATATTCCAGGTAAAAAGTGAGGTAAGAGTAACCCAAAGCCGAACTATTTCATACCTTATTTTACCGATCATTATAGAACTAGAAAATCTTGTTGGTTGGTTGGTTGGTGTTTTATGGCATATAAACCCTAGGTTATTAATGCCAAACCATATATATATATTTATATATATACACCATAAAAACAATCAACTAACCAATCTTTTCTCGTTATATATATATATATATATATATAGTTAGAGTGTTCACCAATGGTTAAGGAGACCGGGGTTCAATCCCAAGTCAAATCTTACCAAAATCAATAAAAATGGTACTTGATGTCTCCTTGCTTAACACTGGGCATTATAAGGTACGAATTAAGGATAAAGGGAGCAATCCAGGGAAAAGAGTTGCGCCTTCCTCTACACCTCGGTGTAGGAGCTATTGAAAAAAGAGCCTCCGGGTCACCCTTGATTACGGTCGGCCTACAACAATATATATATGTGTGTGTGGGTATGTGTGTGTTTGATTTGTAAGCGAATATTTTGTCGGTATCTTTATTTTTCAAACGAGTTGTTAAAGCTCATTTGTTTGCACCCAGTTAAATGGTTTTAAGTATTCCTACTTAACTCTATTAATACTATTTATCAAATATTTCTATACAATATGAATAGTTTGCACATGGCTGTGTGGTTTCAAATAACTAATAATAATAATAATCTTTAGTAAATGATTGAACAGTTCTGTTTGATCCATAGATGAGACCCTAACAGATACAACCAATCCGGGCCAGAGTGGACCAAGGAATAATGGCAATGAAGGAGTATTCCACATTTCCCAAAGCTCTTGGAGTGGAGCCTTACCATCAGATTCCTCGTGGTGTAATGGTTAAAGCGATGAACTGCGGAATCGTAGTACGCGAGTTCGTACTCCAGTCGCGCTATTACGTTCACTTTCGGCCAAATACCCTTGGGAAAGGTATGAACCCACTTATTATCCCTCCAGCTATGGGTAAATAGTAGGACGGACTAGGTTCTTCAGCCTTGGTGAGGCAACTAGTCTAGGAGAAGGAAAACTCTGAATTCAAACCTGTTAAAAGGAGGTGCCCGTGGTGTAGTCGTTATCATCGTAGGAAATGAACACGGCGACACGAGTTCAAATCCTGGACGAGACTGATTGCATTTCACATAACACTAATACCCTTGGGGAAGGTATGAATCCAATTATTCTCCCTCCAGCTATGGGTAAATAGTAGGACAGACTAGGTTCTTCAGCCTTGGTTAGGCATCTGGTCTAGGAGAAGGAAAACTCTGAATTCAAACCTGTTAAACTCCGCTTAAAAATTGACCTTGTGTCATATCCTGCCCGAGCGGAGGGGTTGGGTAAATAGTACCATCAGATTCATTTTAATGTCATGCACAGGATGCTCGTTGGAGGTGGACGTCTTACCACTCCGCAGAAGAGGAGTCAGCGTATCCTACCACCCAAGCTGACTGAGCAAAAATGAAAAAAGTTTTGATAAATAAAATATGACCTTAAAAAAAAGAAAGAAAGTAAGAAAGAAAGAAAGAAAGAATTGCAATTAAAAATTGAACATTCGGTTTTCTGAAGTAAATATCTTACTTTTTTAAACAATATATCTTCATTCTATATTTCATTTTTTTATTTTGGCTGTTCGATTGACTATAATACTAACGTTACCGGTTTCCGACTACGTCACGATGTATAACAGCATTATATTAACCGAAAACAATTATGAAACTTACCAGCAAACAATTCTGTTATTTTTCTAAGTGAAAACAGATTAGAGAAAGATAGTACACTTTACATGCAGGTCATCACATTCCAATACTACTAGATCACGGAAAAAAGCACCACATATCAAAGGTGTCTAATTACTCTTATCTTTAGATTATTGAAAAGAATATCTTGTTTCAATGTATTTACTTAATCTTCTCAAGTGTCTGTAGATCATTGAATACGACATTTTGTTTCAAAGGTGTCTAATTATTCTTATAATATCTGTAGATTATTGAATAGAAGATTTTGTTTCAAAGTATCTACTTACTCTTCTCATGTCTCTGTAGATCATTGAATACGACATTTTGTTTCAAAGTGTCTACTTTCTCTTTTTATGTCTCTGTGGATCATTGAATACGAGGTCATGTTTCATAGGTGTCTACTTGTTGTATAGCTGAGAAAGACGACAACAACATTGTATAAAAACATAATCTGCTTCTTTTTCCCCTTTTATTACCCAAAATGTACGGATGGGTAGAGTAAGAGAGAATCGATGACGGCTGAATTGCACTCATAGGGGCCGGGGTACGAATCTTCTGTGAATCACCTTTTTTTTTCTTCCTTCTATTGACGAGTCAAAATCTTCTTGGTTAAATAACCTCTCTGACGTCCACGCAAATTCTCGTGGTCACACTTCCTCCAACCTACCACCTACCCAATCTACGTGATCATGCTTTTTTTTTAGCTGGCCATCAACGCAATTTACACTGCATTTCCGCCGTGAACACCAGCATCCTGTTTACTTTTGGTACCAGATGCATTCCCGCAAATGTCAAATAGATCTTCTGGTTAATATCCAACATACTTACTCTTATCATATTTATATGTATTATTGAATATGAGATTTTGTTTCAAAGGTGTCTATTTACTCTTATTGGCCTAGCGGTTAGAGTGTTCGCTAATGGCCCGGGAGACCTGGGTTCAATCCCAGGTCGAGTCATACCAAAGACTCAAAAAATGGTACTTGATGCCTCCTTGCTTAACACTCAGCATTATAAGGTACGGATCAAGGGTAAAGTGGAGCAATCCAGGGAAAGGAGTAGCGCCCTCCCCTACGCCTTGGTGTAGTAAGCTATCGAAAAGGGAGCCTTCGGGTCACCCTCGACTATGGTCGCCTACTTTACTTTATGTCTCTGTAGATCATTGAATACTATATTTTGTTTCAAAGGTGCGTACTTACTCGTGTCATATCTTTGTAGATCATTAAGTACGAAGTCGTATGGTGGTAGGGAGTTACACATCTTTAGGGGATGCAATCAGCATATTCTAAGCCCCACCAACGGGGCGATTGATAATTATGTAGTTACAAGTAACAAATAAGTAAAGTTGGCGACAGTAGTCGAGGGCGACCAGAAAGCTCCCTTTTCAATAGCTACTACACTTTACCCTTGATACGTACCTTATATCGCTGAGTGTTAAGCAATGAGGTATCAAGTACCATTTTTAAAGTCTTTCGTATGACGCGACCTTGGATTGAACCCAGGTCTCCCGGATCATTGGCGAACACTCTACCCACTTCGCCAATGGTCTGGGAGACCGGGGTTCAATCCCAAGTCGAGTCATACCAAAGACTCAAAAAATGGCACTTGATGCATCTATGCTTAACACTCAGCATTATAATGTATGTATCAAGGGTAAAATGGAGCAATCCAAGGAATGAAGTAGCGTCCTCCCCTATACCTCAGTGTAGTAGCTGTTGAAAAGAAGCCTTTGGGTCGCCCTCAACTAAGGTCACCAACTTTACTTACGTAACAAATAATAACCCTTTTAAAACCCTTTTAACTTTAAATAACATGAATAATTTGCATACAGTAAAATGGTTTCAAGTATTTTTATTGAGTATGAATAATCCTATCTAATAATAATAATGATAATTTTTTTTTAGTGTTACGGTATCTTATATTCCTATCAAATGAAAATAATTTTCAAAGAGATATTTTGACTCATTGATAGAACCCCAACCGGTACTACCACTCCAAGACAGAGTGGATCTGAAAGTAATAGCAATGAAGGAGTACTACACATACCCAAGAACTCCAGAAATAGAGCCTCGCCATTAAATGTAGTTTAGTGTCATATCCAGGACACGGCTTTTGTAAAGTGTGTTGGGGCAAGGAGTTCTTACACATCTGCAAGGGATACAGTCAGTGCATTCTAAGCCCCGACAACAGTCTGGTTTTATTATACAAGTTCTGCGTACGTCTTTATTTGCATTTTGAATTATAAATTCTAAAATTTAAAAGTATTTAAGATTTAGACTTGATACTTTTTCTTTATACCTCATATATACATTAATACCATCACTTTATCATATAAGTTGCTTGACTGCGTACACGTCTTCATTTAAATTGAATTAAATAAAATCATATGTATATACACATATATATAGGTAGATAGAAATACACACACAAACACACACACACACACACACACACACACACACATATATATATATATATATATAAGAGGTTTATGGTTCTTACTAGCTCACTTGGTGAGTTAATGTAGGACCAAATGTCGTAGTATTGTCCGATGATTGCTGATTGCATGAAACCCAGGGTCACAGACAATACTATGTAATTTAATATATATATATATATATATATATATATATATATATATATATATATATATATATATGTATGTATGCAAATATATGTATAAATAAAATTATATATGTTGTATAATAATGATATATGGCTGTGTTTCAAGATGACATTGAACTCTAAGTCATAGCAGTTTCTACATACTTGATGTTCTTAGTGTCAGGTTATATGATTGATGGTTTATATATAATTTTATATGAATGAATAAATGAATAATGATAATAATAATATATATATATATATATATATATATATATATATATATATATATATTAAGGATGCATTTTAAGACATAAAGGAAGTCTACAGCAAATTGATAAGCGACTCAGTCTACTCCTCTATTACGGAAATCATTAATTCACTGCGAGTTAGCTATTTTTTTTTCAATGTGATCCAATATTTTAAAAGGACAAATTTGAAAAATGGTTTCTGTCAACATTTTATTTAAACGATGACTTTATAGTCACAATGACAACCTAGGGAAGTTCGAATCGAAATAATCGGCAAAATCTGTAATGCTTAATGCACATCTTGCTAACAAAAGACTCCATTGAATTTATAAGGAATAAGATGAGTTATTATACCATAAAAACAGTGTCAATATTTGGTTTCTTTTGTTTTAATGGCATATCAACCTTCAATATTCTTTGCTGTTATATATATATATATATATATATAGTGTTATTGTTATATATATATATATATATATATAGTGTCATCCACAAACAGACTGTTTCGTTATATCACAACTCATCAGTGTGGCTAGACGCGCGAGGCGTTTCAAGCTGGGATCGAAACCCGATTTAACTTTACGTCAGCCTGACAACATAAACCCACCGAAAGCAACACCCCAACGCAAGCTAGGGAATTTAATGTGTATGTATTAACTTCTTTGCATTACACGAATGGCAACTGCTATTTCCTTCGCCAACGTGCTCATCCCACCCCTGGGAAGAGGAGCTTGTATATTGTCATCCACAGACAGACTGTTTCGTTTTATCACAACTCGTCAGTGTGGCTAGGCACTTCATATATACGTATATCAGCAGCGTTTCCGTGAATATGGCTTTTTAGACCCAGCCCGAAGAGCTATTCTCTGAAGCGTATCTATTCCAGGCCAATAAAAATTCTTTCAGAAAAAGTCATTTGTCATTGACTTTAGACTCTACGTCCTTGATTGAATAGTCACGAATAATTATTTTAACTTAATGAAATAATAAAAGTAACCTTTAAAACTCTCCATTTTTTAAAGAATATATATTTTTAACTAAGCTAAATTATGACTAACAATTTTCTCTTTATTATAATATTGCATGTGAGAATTTTAATAATATGTCATCGAACCCAAATCTAACTCATCTAAGTCCTGTCCGTGCTTGTGTATGAGTATGTGTTAGGTGGGAGCGGTTGTGATCTCTTCCAATGACCCTGATATTTGAGCAGTCAACACCAAAGTTTCTAGTGTCAACCGAGACAGGCGGTTAACCGAGATCAAAGATATTTGTTTTCCAAAATACACCAGATAAAGAGAAAATATCGTTTTGATTTTTGTAGAATGGTCAATCGTCAAGAATCAGCTGTGCAAATCCGTACAGGCACAGATATATTGTGATGAATTGCATTTATGCATTTATGCTAAAATTCTTCTTCAATTCTAGATTATCACCACCGTCAACATCATCATTATCACGTCAAGCTACAGACACAGATTTCCCTGACTCTCTCTTGCCATTCGTCCCTATCATCAATCGCTTCCGGCAGGCTTTCTAGACTACCCCCTGAGTCCGCACAGAGCTGTTGTTTTAGTCGGTCGGCCAACACTTGCATGTGATTGGTGGTTGATTAGGTTTTATGGCATATCAACTTTTGTAGGTTATTTAACGCCAAATCCATTTAAAAAATATTTCTATTTCAAAAAATTCAGCATAGGTACGCAGTTTAAATGTGAAAACATTTCCATTTCAAGCAATTCGGTTTAGTCAAGCAGTTCTAAAGTTAAAAGTCAAAACAGTTCTATATCAAACAATTCAGTTTAGTGTAAGTCCAGTTTCAATGTCAAAAAAAGTTCTATTTCAAATAATTCCGTTTAGCATAAGCTCGCAGTTTAAACGTAAGTAAGTAAAGTTGGCGACCGTTGTCAATAGCTACTACACTGAGGTGTAGGGGAGGGCGCTACTCCTTTCTCTGGATTGCTCCACTTTACTCTTGATACCTACCTTATATTGCTGAGTGTTAAGCAAGGAGGCATCAAGTACCATTTTTAAAGTCTTTGGTATAACGCGACCTGGGATTGAACCCCGATCTCCCGGACCACTAGCGAACACTCTACCCACTTGGTCAATGAACAAACAATTCAGTTTAGCATAAGCATGCTATTAGTTCTATTTAACCCATAGAAAGGGCCCTTATCAGGTGCTACCACGCCGGGCCAGAGCGGACCTGGAAGCAATGGCAATTAAGTAATGGCAATTAAGTAATGGCAATTAAGGGGTGCTCCGCATTCCTCAAAGCTCCAGCATTACTGGAACCTCACCATCAGATTGTTTAGTGTCATATCTAGGACACTCGTTGGGTGGGTGGGGGTCTTACCTCTCTGCAGAGGTGCACTGTATTCTACGGCCCCAGTCGACTGGGCAAATGTCCATGTGAAGGAGTCCATAGGAGAACGTCGCTTCTGAGTTCGTCCTTACTTCTCCAATAGTGTCCGCACATGTCTTGTTCGTCTAATTTCGATAGTTTACATGTAGTAAATTAGAGTCGCCACTGATATATCATTATCATCATCTAGTCATGCTGATAGCACGGAGCCCCCAACACTCTCTTACCATCCGTCCCTATAGTCCATCCCTCCTGATAGGTCCTCTAGACTTGCATCCAATATCCGCACAGATCTGATGTATGTAATTCCTTGCTAGTCGACCAATATTGGCGTATCCATCTTTAGGAGTCCATAAAACAACGTCGCTTATGTGTTCCTCCTCACTTGCCCAGCAGTCCCCAGCATGTTCTGTTTGTCTTGCTTGGATGCTTTCTGTGATGGGAGGTAAGTGACCGTACAGCAGCTGTTTTGTGGAGTATTACTCCCTGGATTTGTTGAAAACAGCACGTTGCATTCTTGTGTATTTTGTGTCTCGCTTTTTGTCCTTGCGTTTCGTTGTACGGTAGTATTGACACAGCCATAACTTTGAAGAACACCTATTCTATTTTATCAGAGAAATCAGATCTCCAAATGATCGATAATCTGTCGAAAGCTGTCCATAAATAGAAAGAACATTTCAAGAATCTCCTTGGAAATTCTCTTGAAATCATTGATAACCCTACCAAAAATTTATTGATAGTCAACTTGACAACAGATTAAGACAGTTTACGAAGGAATAACTTGATGCAGTCCTGAAAAGAATTAAAAACAGAAAAAAAAAGCTGGCCGCGATAAAATACCCCACGACTTATGGAAAACAAGAAAATTTGATTCGGTTGATTGGTTGTTTTGTTTTACGACGTATCAACCCTTTTCAGTTCATTTAACGCCGAATCAAATTACAAACGATTCAGTTTACTATAAGTACAGATTTGTTAATAAACAGTTAAATGTCAAAACAGTTTTATTTCAAACAATTCCGTTTAGTATAAGTACACTGTTTAGTTCTATTTAAAAACAGTTCTATTTCAAACAGTAGTTTAGTTCTATTTTACACATAGATAAAACCCTATCAGGTACTACCACTCCGGGCCAGAGTAGATCTCGAAACGATGGCAATGAAGGGTATTCCCTATTCCCCAAGCCCCAGCATTACCGGAACCTCACTATGAGTTTGTTTAGTGTCATAATCAGGACACTCTTGGGGGGGGGTCTTAACCCTCTGCAGAGAAGCAGTCGGTGTATTCTACAGCCTCAGCCGACTGGGCGTTACAAACAGTTAAATATTAAAAAAGTTTTATTTCAAACAATTCAGTTTAGCATAAGTACGCAGTTTAAATGTCAAAGCAGTCCAATTTCAAGTAATTTGGTTTAGCAAAAGTTCACTATTTTGTTCTATGTGACCCATAGATAGGACCCTATCAGATGCTACCATTCCGGGCCAGATTAGAACTTGGAGCAATGGCAATTACTGGAACCTCACTATGAGATTTTTAGTGTCATATCCTGGACACACGTTGAGGGAGGGGTCTTAGCCCTCTGCAGAGAAGCAGTCGGTGTATTCTACAGCCCCCAACCGACTGGGCAAAAGAAAATTTGATGACATACTTCTTCGATTATACAATGCTGTATATACAAAACAATAAAAAATGTGAACGAAAGGCTACATCCTCCCCTTCCCTAAGAAAGGTGATCTCGAAATCATCAAGATCTAAAGTCACATAACCCTTACAGTTATTGCTACTAAGGTTTATAATGCCCTGCCTCTCAATCGCATCCGACCTGAAGGCGAGAAAAGTCCTCCGGAAAATCAGAACAGCTTTCGGAAAAATCGATCTACTACATCTGTCGAATTCTCCAAGGGTTACATACAAAAAATCTCGCGGCAACACAACTGTTCGTAGATTTCTCCTAGGCATTTGATTTCATATCCAGAGGAAAGATTGAGAAAATACTTCTAGGAAATGGTCTCCCCAAAGAAACAGTTAACATTATTATGATTCTTTACCAAAACACGAAACCAATATCATCATGGACCGCTGTTAGCAATGAAATGGTAGTTAGAATCCTTCAGCCCTAACAAAATAGAAGCATCAATATCATCGTGGACTGCTGTTAACCACGAAATACTTACGAGAATCCTTCAGCCCTAACAAAATAGATGCATCAATATCATCATGGACCGCTGTTAACAAATTAGAATCCTTCACTCCTTACGAAAAAGAAGTGACAATATCATCATGGACCGCCGTTAACTACAAAGTGCTAGTTAAAATCTTTCGCTTCTAACAAAATAGAAGCATCAATATCATCATGGGCCGCTGAAACAAAGATGACATTTGTTAATGTCTTCATCTTCTATTGCTTCCTTTGGGTTTATTTTATTTTTCCTACAAATTTATGATAACTCAAGCAGCAGGAAAATTAAACAAGGCCTGCGTGCTTCATTATCCACCCTCTTGCTCTTCCTAAAAAAACAACAACAACAAAAAAAAAAACCGCCATGACACCTCAGATTTAAAGTCAACGACCTTCTCCACTTCCATTTGCATCCCAAGTGTTGATTAGTTAATCAGTTTGATTTGAGATGTCACTTGATTTTGCGCAAGATTTTGGACAACAACGTTAAAGAGTACAAGACTGAATATTAGTCGAATGATTTTGCACGTCGTAACTCGTCTCTTTTTTTCAAAAGAATTTCATTATTATCATCACTATTATTAATAAATACTAACCCAGGAAAAGATATGACCTGTATCACTGATTCGTCATCGTCAGTCATTTTTAATCACCGTTCGAATGACGGAACCGTTTGGCGCTGTCTTCGTTCACTGATATGGTTAATTAATTTGAGATCAAATTGCTGTCCAAGTCGTTCTCGGGCCGATACCCGAGATTGGGTGTGAAAATCCCGATCTGTTGAAAGAAGATATTTCACCTTTATGACGTCAATAAAACAAACTCTCGATAATCACTCGGACAAAAGCATACATACACATATATGAATGCATATATATATATACATATGAGAATATACATATACACAAGGACACAAACACGCATAAACATACACGCGTGCGCGCGCACACACACACGCATATATATATATATATATATATATATATATATATACAAACACACATATATACATACAGAAAGAAAGAAACATATACACTTATTCAATGTGGCATACACGTGCATGAATGCAGACATACACACAAAGATATATACTCCCACATAGATACATACGCAGACAGGTACATTCGTATACAATATATATATATATATATATATATATATATATATATATATATATATATATATACCAACACCTTTTCACGAACAGGATTCAACATAAGGTTAGTTTGAAAGGGAGTTTAACAGGTTTGAATTATGAGTTATTCCTTCTCTTAAACTGGTTGCCATTCCACAGTTAAAGAGCCCAATCTGGCCCACTGTTTACCCATTGCTGGAACGAGAATAGTTGGATTCATGACTTTTCCAAGGGGATTAGCGCTTTGTAAAATGCATGCAGCATCGTTCAGGAGTGTTGAACTCTGTTCGCCATATCTATTTCCTTCGACGATAACAATCACACGACAATATATATATATATATATATATATATATATATATATATATATATATATATATTGTCGTGTGATTATTATCATTTATATATATATAAACGGACACACATAGAATATATATATATATATATATATATATATATATACATATATATATTTATAAACGGACACACACACACACAGACACACACACATATATATATATAAACGGACATACATAGAAAAACACACCCGCATAACCTCTGAAGCATAGACACATGCTCAAAACATATGCACACATGTGCGTGTGCGGACTCACAAAGAAAAAGAGAAAGAAAGCAAAGTTAGATTCAGATAAAGAATTCATTCATAAAGAAGGAAGGAACGAAGGAAGGAACGAAGGAAGGAACGAAGGAAGGATTGTGGGTGGAATATGATGCCTTCCTTGCTGGGACTATTTTTCGATGCGTCGTTTCATCCGGTGGAATTCTTTGTTGCGTTTAGGACAGTTGCAAACTGACTCGTCCAATTAAGCTTCTCCAAGAATTGGTAATTTAGACAGCAAATGAACATGAAGAAATTTGCCAAAAGACAAAAAAAAAGGCTAAATCAAAAACAACAACAACAACAACAAACAAATACGAACTAAAAAAAAGTAAAAGTAAAAAAAAGAAGAAAAAAAGCAGACAAAAGAAACAAACAAAAATAAAACAAAAATAACTGCCTCTTAAAATTGCCTAGACGGCGATTCTGAACAATTTTTATTTTTTTATCTCATGGAAATACAAACGTAGCCATTTATGACAAGACCTCAACACCTTTATAATTAAATGATCATGTATTCCAGCTTGTAAATACACGTTACTATACGTTACCATATTGCCTCGATGAATTATCTCTTACTGGCAACATTCGTCTTGTATTTGGCCGAATATTTCCTATTGAACGGAATCTGTGCTTTTCTTTTATTTCGTTAAACTTGACGGATAGAAATTCCTCATTAAAAAAAAGGGGTCACCATTTAAAAAAAAAGGAGACAACAACAACAACAACAACAAAGAAAAAGGGCAAAAGAAAAAGAAGGGAAAATCTAACTACAAAAGACGAATTTTTCGGAAAATACTAAAACATCCGCTGAAAAATCCATATATATATATATATATATATATATATATATATATATATATACCCGTATCCACTCAAACATACAGGCTGAGGCATATACATACGCTCAAAATGCACACGCACCCACGTGCATGTAGGATCCACGAAAAATAAGAAAAACTTTACTCCACCATAATATTACGATTGATTGAGCACTTTTCTCACTTTTCCATCTGGTAATTGTGCACATCACCCGAAACTTTTAATAACGCACTTCGTGTTCATCATTTCATATTTTCCCTGGTTGTATACCTTCACTGTCGTAGTGGTATCGAGCACTTTACTTGCAAACTTTTCTCATTATATTTTTATACAGTTGGAATTCATTGAATAATTAATTCTAAAGAATATTTTGGCAATACGATGGAGGATTAATTTTTATAATCTTTTCAACACAGCTGAATTTGTTGGATGTTGAAATTCCCAAAACTGAACAGCCTTGAAAACGAAGCTAAAAATAAAATTTATTTCATGGTCTTTCCTTTTCTAATTTTGAGAGAGACTTTCTACATAAAAACGGGACATTTTTTGGCATGACGTCATATCGTTAGAATAATACACCAGCTGTTCCAGGAAAAAACTTTACTGCTTTTTATCTACGAATTGTCTTGAATATTTTATCCGATTCGCTGACAGAGTTTAAAAAAATGACCAAATTTCTCTCGAGTTATCTTGTCAGCCAGTCCAGAACACTCATTGTTCTTGTTGCTTCTGTTACCAGTTGCAAAATGTCTTAATTTACAATCTGTTTCTCTACCAGAGTATAAAAACTCATTTCAGATCTACTCATCCGCTTCTGGATTTTATATTTGTATAAATATACTTATATATAGAAATATATATACTTATATAAACGACAAAATTATTCGCGAGTTATATTATCAGCCGCCACTGAACACTCATTGTTAACGCCTTTTCTCTTACCAGTTCCAAAGTGTCTTTACTCACGATCCGATTCATTGCTTGAGTACGAAACCCCATATCTTGTTAAATATCACGTCAGTTCAGTCGATTCAGGTAAAAAAGAAGAAAAAGAAGCAACAACACAAAACGAAACAAAAAAGTCTTATAAGATATTTCGTCAGACCGTTGTATGTAGATAATTTTGGGAACAAAATTCATACAACTGAAATTTGCAAAAAAATAAAATAAAACAAACAAAAACTGTTTATTGAATTATAGCCATTTTTTAAAAGGTTCTATCTTTATTAATTTTTTTTGTCACTTCTTATCTTCCTCTCCAAGTAAAATGAATTATGATGTTGCTGTTATTGTGATCGTTTGAGGGGAAAAATTACGGGAAAAATATTTAAAATATTTTTAACTATAATACAGACACGGCATTTGCAGGAATGATTTAACAAACCAAACTTTAGCTGGAATCTGTTTTTTCCTGGAAACATCGTCGTGGATTATATATTCTTTAAAATTGTGCATCTACTGTTTATTAATAACTTGTTACTTTCTAACTCATTTGCTACGACGTTCGTTGTTGACTGACTCTTCCGTTTTTTTTTTTTTAACTTTTGCTTTTTGTCGTTTATCTTTTGTAAGTACATGACTTTGTCACAAATATCTTTTTCTTGTGAGTAAACGGTCGTCTTCCTTTCCATCGAAACTGAATAACTCTACTACAATATTGATAACTTTTGAAAAAAATAAAAAATTAAAAAAAAAACAGATACGGAAAAGTAAAAAAAAAAAAAAAAGAAATAAAAACAGGAAATAAAAACAGGAAAATATTACAATAAAATACAAGAACCCTCTACATAAAGTCTCCAAACACTATTTAAATAAATGTATTAAGTTCATATATGGATTATTCTATTGAAGGGCTATCTTTATATTATTATATACGATGATTTCATTATTTCTTTAACGTATATATTGTGTATAGTACACATAATTCTTTCGATAAAAAAATATATATTCAAATATTCAATTATCTCATATCTCACGATGAAAGGTAAATATATTCTATTGAATCACTAATATTATATAACCATATATGACACCTTTACAAGATTTTACATGCATATTGTTCTTACAACATGTCACTGTTTTTATCAAAAATAAATCTACTCAAATTTTGTATTATATCTCACGATGGTTGATAGACATAACTTATTGAATCGCTAACCTTATATATACTATAAATAAAGCACTAATATCTAGTTCATGTAATTTTGCTATAAATTGCATATACATTATTCTTAATATATACAGTCATTATTTTTATAAAAGGTATATTCTCTCTCATCTTTAGGGAAAATTTAGTTTGTTATTTTCATAATTGGTTGTCAGTATGCTCGCTGACCATGAATAAGGCTTTGTGGCGGTATTGAATGATTTCATAAAAAAAAAACAAAAACAAAAACAAACCTTAACCCAAGATGCTTCTTCCGGGAGACATCTTCTTTAGAATTTTTTATATCAACTCTAAATAGATAAATAAACAAATAATCTATGTTAGAATGTGACTCCATACAACCACGGATATAGGAGAATTTAATTCAATCTTTCGGAATGTTTGGAAACGAAACACTTTTAAGTGAGATCACATGCAATGATAGTTTCATAGACAACAACCGAACAACCCTTCCTGACTTAACGAACTACAGCGATGGTAACCATACTCTTCAATCGGACACGATACCTAACCACCACAGTAACAACATCACCACAGTGTCTAATAGCCTGTCCGTTCACAATTTAATTTTCATAACTGCAAACCTATTTCTCGTTCCTCTGATAATTGGTGGCAATTCCTTAGTCCTTCTATCTATCGCTTCCTTCCCGCGCCTGCGCACTGTTCCCAATATATTTGTATCTAGCCTCGCAGTCGCCGATCTCTTGGTCGGACTTCTCGTGATCCCTTTTTACACGATGTACTATCTGTCTGTACCGGGCGTCACGGAGAATAAGTACGCTTGTTTGTTCAAGTACGCTTTTATTATTGAGTCGTGCGGTTCATCCATTTTTAACCTGTCCGCCATTGCTTTCGAACGCTATGTGGCAGTTTCGTTCCCGCTCAAATATTCGGTGATTATGACGCGCCGGAGAGCTAAACTGATCGTCACTGTCCTCTGGACTTACGTCACTGTTTTGAGCTTAGTTCCCATTGCCGGGATCAACACTTGGCGAGCAAACGCCGGTTGTGATTTCTATCAGGTATTACCAATGGGTTACACCGTTCTGGGTTCGTTTGTCACCGTCTCGGTGGGCATGGTTACAACCTCAGTGTTCTACGCTCTCATTTACTGGGAAATTCGCAAGATGAGACGTTTCACTGAAAATCAGTCTCGAGTGGACAAATCGCACAACCGGGATGTGCGTTCGGCGTTTGTCATGGCCATTGTTTCCCTGACGTTCCTAATGTTCTGGTTGCCGTATATCGTGATCGGTCCCCTCAAATATATTCAAAGCCTGGACCGGGAATTTATCGAGCGGCTGAAGAATTATGCTCTCTGCTTGGCTATCAGCAATTCCATGGTGAATCCATTTATATATGGTTGTTTGCGAAAAGACTTCCTCTCCGCTTATCATACATTTCTTTGTAATCCTTGTTCGTTTCGAAGGCGGGAAAAAAGTTTTAATTTGGCATTGAGCCATTCTTGTGATTAACTCTTTTTCTTTTTTTCTTTTTATTTTTAGCTAAAACAATTAACTAAAAACTAAAACCCTCCTATTATTATTATTAGTCTTGTGATTGTATAAGCGAGAAACTATCAGTCACCAAAGTGCCGTTGACTGTGTCTACGTTATCCTAACTAGTACATATATGTATGTTTATATATATATATATATATATATATATATATATATATATATACAATTAGGATAGCACAAGCATACACATACATACACACACATATATATAAAATTAGCACACACACGCACACACACGCATATATATATATATATATATATATATATATAGTCTCTCACTAATATTAAGTACTCTTTATGAATACTGCAAATTACATTCTTTATATATATATATATATATATATATATATATATATATATATATATATATATATATGCATATTTGTTTGTGTGTGTGTGGTATACATGTATCACACATAAATAAGAATACCTCTATCAATTTATTGTTAGAAATAAAACCAAAGACAACCAGGTTTTTATTATTTCTAATGCAATCTTAAGAAGAAAAGTTTTTATTAAAAAAGTAAATACAGGTACATTTATTCATGAGTGATAATACGCATACATACATATATATATATATATATATATATATATATATTGGTGCACCCATATATATATGTGTGTGTGTGTGTGTGTGTATGTGTGTGTGTACGCCTGATATATATGTGCGATAGATCATATATATCGGTGACATATATGCATGAATATATATATATATATATATATATATATAGTATCACGCATGAATAAGTACTCCTTAATTTACTTTTATTAAGTATAAAGTTAATTTTCTTATAAACCAAAAATACCAGAATTTATCATTTCTTTTTGAATATCATAGACTTTTACAGATACTATTAGGTATTAATTATTACCCAACTCTGAAACATTAAAAGTCTATAACCAAAAATATGAATATATAGCTTTTCAATTCCTCCGAACTTTTCAGTATCACCCTATATATATATATAAAATTGTAGAAAAATATGTTACGTTCACTTTCGGACATATAACCTTGGGAAAGGTATGAACCCTCTTATCCTCCCATCTATAGGTCAAATAGTACCACTTCTCTTCTTCTTGAAGAATGGATTTGGCATTGAATAATCTACGAAGGTTGATATGCCATTAATCAAAGAAACTAAACCAAAAAGTATGTTATGTTATAGATAGTGTTTTGAGACAGTAGTTTTAAGGCAAATACTACTGAAAATAACAGTTTAAGCTAACCATAATTTTTTCAGAATTTCTTTTTTCTTTTTTTTTTATATTTGAGAAAACTTATAAAGAAAGTATAACAGATTTCAGTTTTCTGTCGTCGAACATACATAAGCGTTATATATATATATATCATATATGTTATATATAAACATAATATGCTCTTATATATTGTATTATATTGTATTGTATTATATTTTATCATAAGTGCTTTTTTTTTCAGTATATTAAATCATCGTGTGTTTTGTGTATATTTGAAGTTATTTACAATTAAAATGAGAATGGATCATTACGTAAAAGTTGTTCGTTTTGTGTTTTTGATTTTTATTGCATTCTGTCAATTCTTGTATATATATATCGGCTCATTGGTTTAGTGGGTAGAGTGTTCGCCAATGGTCCGGGAGATCTGGGTTCAATCCGAAGTCGCGTCATACCAAAGACTTTAAAAATGGTACTTGATACCTCCTTGCTTAACACTCAGGAAAATAAGGTATGTATCAATACAGAGAAAGGAGTAGCGCCCTCCCCTACACCTCTGTGTAGTAGCTATTGAAAAGGGAGCCTTCTGGTCACCCTTGACTACGGTCGCCAACTTTAATTATATATATATATATATATATATATATTCGGATGAGACAACATCACACACACACACACACACACACACACACATATACATATATATGTATATTAGCATAGGTTAAAAATCATTCTGTAACTAAGCACGATTTGTAAAAAAAATTCATTGGAGACTAAAAGAAAAATATTACGAAGATTGTTTCAACCTTAAACCATATAAGGTTACTTATTTTTATATATTATTTTTAATATATACTATAAAGAATTAAAAAGGAAGAAAAATCAATTTATAAAATAATAGAAACCTTTTCATTTGAATTTATAAGGCGAAATCTTTCAACGACAACAAAGGAGATTTTTTTTTTCATTCTTAACTTCCTCTTTCTACCTCACCCACTGATGTTCCTAAAATCCTTTTAGTCCGGTACTTCTGCTTATATATATATATATATATATATATATATATATATATATATATATATATATATATATATATATATATATATATATATATTAGCACAAATACCCGGTCTTAAGTTATTTAGAATTAAAATAAGAATGAATCATTACATAAAAGTTATTCGTTTTGTGTTTTTGATTTTTATTGCTTTCTGTCAATTCTTTCTCTCTCTCTCTCTCTCTCTCCCTCTCCCCCCTCTCTCTCTCTACACACACACACACACACACACACATATATATATACCCAGTCTATGACCGGACTAAAAAGATTTTATAAGCATCAGTGAGTGAGACAGAAAGAAGGAAGAGAAGAGAAGAGAAGAGAATTAAAAATGTGTCCTTATTTGTTGTTGAAATATTTTGTCTCTTAATTCAAATGAAAAGTATTCTTTAATTTCATGAACTGTTTGTTGTTGTTTCCCCACCCTTTTTAAAATTCTTTTTTAGTTTACATTTAAAATAATATATGAAAATACGTAACCTTATACCAATGAAAGGTTTTAAAGATTTTCATGATTTTTTTTTTGTCTCCAATAAATTTTTACTTATTTTACAATTCGTGCTCAGTTATAGAACAATTTTTTAGTTAATAATTTTTCGAAAATGCAAAAAAAAGTTTTAATTTAAATTTTTATTTACCTTCTAAAAATTTAACGATGAAAGAATCTAAGAATTCATGTGTTTCAATATTCTTTTATTCCAGGATTTTTGTTTTGTTTTACATTTACAATTTAAAAAAAAAAAGTAACCTTAAACTCGTGAAGGTTTTGAAGCATTGTTATAATTTTATTTTTCTGATGACGTTTTTTTTTTTAAATAAGACAAAAAATAAACCCAGTCCTTAATTGCCTGTTGAGTTACAATGATAAAAAATGTATTTGTTTAATTTTTCTTTTTTACCCTATGAAAATATAACAATAAAAAGAAGCTATAAATTCAAAATGTGTCCTTATGGTGGAAAATTTAGGCTGTTAATTCAAATGAAAATTATTAGTTTATTCTGTAGATATTTTTTTAAAGAGTTTTTGAGTTACACTGATTAAAAATTGATATATTTTGTTCTAAAAAAATTGGAAAGGTATTCGTTTAGAAAAAAATCAATTTTTGAGTAATCGATAAACAATGCTTTCGTTTAATTTTTCTTATTTTTTTTTCTTTTTTACCTTCTAAAAATGTAACATTTGGCACAATAAAAAGAAGCTGAGAATTAAAAATGTAAAGTTTTCCGTATTTCAATTGCTTTTTCTTTTTCTTTTTTTTTTGTTTACTTTTAAAATAGAATTTAAAAAAATATTCCCTTGGTTTGAAAAATTTTTGTTTTAGTTTTCCAATAACTTCAGAGTTTTTTAACTGTTAGTTTAAAATTACAAAATCTTTATTTTTGAAAAAAAAAAAAATGAATTCAAATTTCACCTATGGAAAACGTGTGATATTTAAAAATGGTGTTTCTTTAGAAGAACTGATGAGTTGCACGTACTTTTTTGTACTTACTTATGATTCCACAAATCAATTGATTTCTAATGATTGGGTTATATCATTTAATCAGTAAAAATGAAAATTAAATTTTGTATTTTTCTTTATTTTAAACATTAAAGTGTATGTGCGATTTTAATGCTCTATGACATCTATTTTCTGAGTTATAAGTCGACACGTACATACCAAAACAAATGTTTAGATGAGACATCACATAATAACATCGCCCTGAAGATGGTTTTAGAAAAAAAACATTAAAACGTGGCTTCTTATTCATAATTGAATAAATACATCCTCTGAATATCAATCTTTTTTTTTGCGTATTTTCATATTTACATACGATCAGATTTATTTCAATTTTTCTCTAATACACGCACGCACACACACGCGCGTGCGCACACACACATATTCATTCACATCGATGAAAAATAAAATTGAAACCCCTTGAAAGCCAATGTAAATTCGACCTAAGTACAATTATTCATCAAGCTTAACTTAGTTGTGGCACTAGGCAAGAAGTATGAGATACTCAGTGAGAATCGAACTCATTAAGAAGGGTCTTCGAGCCTAGCTCTGTAATCATTGCAGCAGACAAAGAGCCTGTTACAGTATGTGCATGATCGTGGGTAGTTGATTAAAACTTTGAAAATATTCGACCATCGAGCAACATATCTACCCGACCCCTCAGCCACGGTTAGGAAGCGAAACAAGCTAAATTTCCAAATGGAGCCCAGCTGGTTTGAATTCAGAATTTTCCATCTCCCAAATTGGTTGCTGCATCAAGGCTAAAGAGTTAGGGCCTGTGTTATTATTTACAAAGTCTACTACATAGGCCTCATGTAGCTTACTGTACCTGTCGTTCCTAAAAGCTTAACCATCTAACAATTGAACAAATTTATCACTGTCTTTACTTGGATGGTCTAACGGGAACCGGTCTTGAATTAGTCTGGTTTTATGGCAAAATCAACCGTCGTAGCCTGTTATTATTATTTACCGTTCGGGCTTGTGTTATTATTTACAAAGTTTTACAAAGTCTGCTACACAGGCCTCATGTAGGTTACTGTACCTGTCGTTCCTATAAGCTTAACCATCTAACTATTAAACAAATTTATCACTGTTTTTACTTGGATGATCTAACTGGAACTGGTCTGGGATTGGTTTGGTTTTATGGCATAATCAACCGTTGTAGGTTATTTAATGCCAAATTATCTTTATACACACACACACACACACACACACACACACATATATATATATATATATATATATATATATATATATATATATATATATATGATTTGTAAACACATTTTTAAACGAGCCTAAGCTCATTCTTTTGCATAGAAGTTATTCAGTTTAGTCAACAAAGTTAGATGGTTCCAAGTGTAAGTAAAAGTTGGCGACCATAGTCGAGGGTAACCCGAAAGCTCCCTTTTCGATAGCTACTACACCAATGTGTAGGGGAGGGCGCTAATCCTTTCCCTAGATTGCTCTACTTTACCCTTGATCCATACCTTATAATGCTGAGTGTTAAGCAAGGAAGCATCAAGTACCATTTTTTGAGTCTTTGGTATGACTCGACCTGGGATTGAACCCAGGTCTCCCGGGCCATTGGCGAACACTCTAACCCCTAGGCCAATGTCCGGTTACAATGTATCACTAACAATTCAATTAAATATCAGTCATTAGATTGCATACAGCTAATTGATCAAACAATTCTATTACAAACAGTTCAGTTAAGCATAAGTCATTTGTTTGCACTCATTTTAAATGTCAAACTTCTGTTTAACCCATATATATTGGACCCTATCAGGTGCTACCACTCCGGCTCAGAATGGACCTGGGAACAATGGCAATGAAGGGGTTCTTAGCATTCCCCAAAGCTTCATAATTACATTTAACTGTGTGTAAACAAAAAACTGCATCCTTATGCTAAACTGAATTGTTTGAAATAGAACAGTTTGATCATCTAACTGGGTGTAAACAAATGACTGATATTTAATTGAATTGTTAGTTATACATAACAACACTTAAAAACATTAAGCTGTGTGGAAACAAATGGTTAATAGTAAATAGAATTGTTCGTATGAGAAATAAGTGAAACCATTTAACTATGTGAAAAAGAATGCGTTCAGGCTTGTTTAAAGATGATATCTACAAAATGTGTTTACAAATCATATATACTTAATATATATGCATAAAGAGGATTTGGCATTAAATAACCTACAATGGTTGATATGCCATAAAACCCAACCAAACCAAATCCAATATATTTAATATATATGTATAAAGAGGATTTGGTATTAAATAACCGACAATGGTTGATATGCCATAAAAACCCAACCAAACCAAATCATATATATTTAATATATATGTATTTTCAACCGGGTCATTGGCCTACTGAGTAGCGTGTTCGCCAATTGTCCAGGAGATCGGGTTTCAATGTCATAAAGTTCTATTTGACCCAGGTGCTACCACTCCGAGCCAGAGTGGACCTGGGAACGATGGCAATGAAGGGATACTCTACATTCCCCAATGCTCCAGCATAACTGAAGCATGACCATCAGATTGTTTAGGGTCATATCTGGGATATTCGTTCGGAGGAGTCTTACTCCCCTGCAGAGATGTAGTCGATGTATCCTACAGCCCCAGTCGACTGGGCCACATTATACGTAAAGTTGGCGAGCTTCATCGAGGGTGACCCGAATTCTCCCTTGTCAAGGTGTAGGGCGCTTCTCTATTCTCTGGATTGTTCCATTTTACTCTTGATCCTTCCCTTATGATGCTAAGTGTTAAGCAAGGCGGCATCAAGTACCGTTTTTAGAGTCTTTGGTATGACTCGAACTGGGATTGAACCCAGGTCTCCCGGGCCATTGGCGAACACTCTACTCATTAAGCTAATGACCCGATTATAATCGGCATTATATACTTGATATGATATAAAGTATGATATGATATACTTGATACACGATATAAAATATGTGATATAAAATATCATACGATATATTTGATATGAAATAGCATATGAAAGAGAATACATGATTTAAAATTTTCTGGTCGTAAGCAAACATGATTTTCGTGTACCATATTTCTGTTCTTTCTTGCAGATTTCTGGCAGACATGCTCATGTTTGATGACGACATTGTCTTCGGGGTACACAATCACCAGGATGTACTGGAAATAATCACCCGTTTCTCGAAATCTTCGAAGGCATTTGGGCTGAAAATTAACCCCATGGAATCTCATGACTTCAGCCATTATAACCCAATCCTCAATTCCTTCGGCCCCATCTATTTATTTCGATCGTGACCTTTTCACTCCAACACGTCGTTTCGATCAATCAGGTTAACGTCTTTGCTGAATTCGACGACTGAAATGGTGGGATGGTTACATACGAAGTTGTAGTGTTAACGCAATTACAGGCTTGATCATCACTATTTCTTTATCTGAAATGTCATGATTACCACGATTCAAGAAACAGGTATATTGGTAGGCCATGGTAATCTGATCTTGAAGTCTTGTGATATGAACAGCAAATCGGTAGGTAGTAAATAATTAAAGATGCCAGTTGGATCTATCTATCTATCTATCTATTGACTCTCATGAGCATCTATAAAATAGGAGAACCGTGTTTGGATCGGGTTTGATTCTGCTGAAAGGAAAAACAGTCATGAATTGAATTACATTCTGCGCTGGAGATAGTTGTGCGCAAGAAACTCAATTTTCTGTAAATGTATGTTCCCCTTTCTGACTGATTTCTGTGCTGAATTATGGATTGTCTGTGTGTTCGTTCCTTTTGGACTCGTCAATTGCGAAACGATGATTTGATTTCATCCTGCCAACTGCCCGTTTGTGACGTCAAATCTCGTCTGTATCGAATCTCGTTTCGGGCCTGTTTCCCACGATTTCTTCCATTCAAACACAATCCAGACCGGCATACAATTAATAATGTAAAAAGTACCATAATTACAAGTTCACCTTACAACATGTAGTAGTTAACGTCGTTACATCTAGACATACAGATAGAGAGCCTGGTACGAACGCAAGTAAACAAATTTAAATATCGAGGCTCCACAGTCACCACCAACAACAGACGAGATGTGGAACTAGATGCACGAATGTTAAATACTTTCAAGGCCTTTGGCTGGCTAAAGAAGCGAGTCTGGCTCAACAAAATTCTCTCCACAAAAACTAAATATACAGTGTACTACGCCAGTTGTCTCAGCTCTCTTGTATGACGCAGAAACGAGGACGGTAGACAAAGCGGATTCCCAAAGACTACACGTCTATATAATGCGTCATTTGCTCAAAATACCAAATAAATTCATCCTTGAGAAATCTGAACTTCCTGGAATGTACGATATACTCGCCCAAGGCAACATTAGATAAGCTGGACATTTGAATAGACTTTGAGGAGAACAGACAGGTAAAATAAATCCTGTACGCTCAACTTTGAGAAGGGTAAAGTAAAACAGGAAAAACAAAACTCCGGCATAAGGACATCATCAAAAGAAACCTGGGTGTATGGTTGTAGAAGAATATTATCCGAGGACGTTTCGATGAAGTAACACCGCCAGCTTATGGATATGCATGTTTGCACGCACAAACACGCATCGAAGATACTTAAGCGGTGACCAGTAGCCGTTGTA
>OY757935.1:44660086-44785086 GCA_963585895.1 Sepioteuthis lessoniana | reverse complement strand
TCAATATCAGTGATAGAACATTAGTATTTGAGTCTGACGATCATGTTGGCGAGAAACTGACTGTTAATAAGTGCTGTTGACTCTATGTCTCAGTTGTTCTGACTCAAACACACGTGCGCACACACACCCTCACACACACACGCATATATATATATATATAGAGAGAGAGAGAGAGAGAGAAAGAAAAAAGAGAGAGAGAGAGAGAGCAAGAGAAACAGAGAGAGAATTTAATAGTTTATAGATTAATAGATTGTACATTGAAGTGGCTCACTGTTGCAGAGTGTTTAGTAGGGTAATTTTAAGACTTCCTTATTAACTACCGTAGGTGCGCATGCGTGTATAAAAGAACAAGGAAAATTGAAACCTCAATTTGTCAGCGTTTGATAATTTTTGCATAAAAAATGTCTTAGATATACATTTGAACAACAAGCATTTGTATTGAAGTGACACTTAGGAATGTTAAAACCTTAGCGAAGCCCTGGGACATAAAAGGCATACCAAAAGGTAAGAGATTCGCCATTGAGCAATGGCCAGTAAGCAAAGCAAATACTACATTCAAAAAGTTCAATTCTCATTGGATGCCCCACTCTTGAGTGTCTTGATGCCAGACTACTCAAAGTGGATTGAATAACTCTTTGCTTCAGATTCGAATAATATTCAAGAAGAAGAAGAAGAAGGGGAAGAAGAAGAAGAAGAAGAAAATTATTGGACTGAAATTGACTTTGAAATTTTAAATATTACTTTTGAAATGTTCCAGTACCACATTCCAAGAGCTCACTCCCCACTTTATGCTCCACACTTAAGTGCCCTTATGCCAGACTACTCCAATGAAGCGCGCTTATAGCAACGGCTATCGTCGTAGGAAATGGAATCGGCGACTAGAGTTCAAATCCTTGGCAAGTCTGTTTGCGTTTCACTTTGCCCTTGAAAAAGATATGAATCCAATTGTTCTCCTCTGTGAGCTACGAGTAAATAGTAGGATATGCTTGATTCTTCAATCTTGGTTAGACAACCAGCCTAGGAGAAGGAAACTCTAAATTCAAACTAACTGTACTCAGTTAAAGAAATTGACCTTGTGGTGTATCTTGCCCATGACAGAGAGGTGGGTAAGTGAAGAAGAAGAAAGAAAGAAAGAAAGAAAGAAAGAACTATTGAGCTACTAAACCGACTTAGAAATTTAAAATATTTGTATTCAAAACTCTGATATCGGTACCAAAGTAATGAATTGTAAACATGTTTTTTTGGCATGAGTACTTGTATTCAGTTTATTAAACATTAACATGACTCACTGTGGAGCAGTAGTTAGCATTTACTTGTCGAGTGAGTTCGATTCTCACCAAGTGCTCTACCCTCATGGCCAATTGTGTTTATAATAGCTTTTGTATTCGAACACAATATTATATATATATATATATTCTGATTGTTTTCAGTTATCTACTGTAAAATGAAATTGGTGGCCTTTACGTCAAGGAGAAAGACAATTCTGAATTAGAAAGCATGAGTTGGAATTTGTGAGACAACTGAACGCTATCTTCAACCTCGTTCTGGTAATTCCTACGGCGGTACTTGAGCCAAACTGCAGAGACCCATGACCTTTTGTATCAAGCGGCATGGATCCTTGACCTTTTGTGCCAAACTCCATTGATCTTTAACCCTTTGAGCCAAACTGCTTAGACCATTGACTCTTTGTGCCAAATTACATTGACCTTGACCCTTTGTGCAAAACTCCATTGACGTTTAACCCTTTGTACCAAACTGTATAAACCCTTGACCCTTTGTGCCAAACTCCATTGACATTTAACCCCTTTGTGCCAACTTCTTAGACCCTAGACCTTTTGTGCCAAATTTTATAGACCCTTAACCTTTCCTAAAAACAACATCAGTATCAGAGAGAGAGAGAGAGAGAGAGAGAGAGAGAGAGACCTGGCGCGTGGCCAACAATAGCGTGGTCTACGCACAGGTCAATATTCTCACGAGACTAAAGTACGCTAAACTACGAAACTCAACTTAGTTTGGGACAAGGACGTACAAGTGTGAGTCATCTGACAACTACGTAGTATTTATTTCTATATAGTTAGATGCCCCACTCTTGTACGTCCTTGTGCCAGTCTAAGTGTGGGGTATCTGCTTACGCTGTAGTAAATACTATGTAGTAGTCAGATGACCCACACTTGTTCGACGAAGTTGAAATGATATGACTACGATGTAAGAGTGTACTCGACTTTCTTGTTAACCATTGTTCCATGGCAAAGCGTATACATTTTAGCTGAGAGTTAATGTATTGGAACTTTATTTAGATATTTTCATCACAGTACCACTTCAATACCACCTTTATATATATATATATATATATATACGTATCCGATTGAATATAATAGACATTTTTTGTTAATCCTTTCGAATTGCCGTATTGATCTTATATATATTCGGCTCGAATTAATGGATAAATCATCCATGATAAGTTATTTTCCAAGTACTTTCTGCCCGACTTCAGGCCATCATCAGGGGAGTATGTATTACAAAAGTGATGTAACTTTTGTATATACATTACTACTTTGAAAGAAGAAGAGCGTCTGTACTGTAATATTGTGTAGCGTTCACTTTTCAAATCTGTTCTATAAATAACGTCAGTAGCTAAAGACATTTAAGTACATTAGCACTGGTTTTAAAATTAATCCTGTTAAGTTTAGGTTGTATGTTCCTAATATGTAGTGCCTCGTGAATCCGTAGTTTTTGCTTGTTATTTTGATGTTATATATATATATATATATATATATATATATTCTAAATATCAACAGACCAGTCGGCTAGGGCTGCATAATACACCAACTGCATATCTGCAGAGGTGTAAGAGCCCCCCAACGAGAATCCTGGATATATGATGCTAAACAATCTGACGGTGAGGCTCCAGTAATGCTGGAGCTTTGGGAAATGCATTGCCATCGCCCCCAGGCCAACTCTGGCCCGATGTGGTAGCACCTGCTAGAGTCCTATCTATGGGTCAAATAGAACTGTTTGACATTTAAACCGTGTGCAAACAAATGATTTATGCTAAATTGAACTGTTTGAAATAGAACTGTTTGACATTTAACTGTATGTAAACAAATGAATGATTTTTAAATGCATTGTTAGCGATATATAGCTATACTTGTAACCATTTAGCTGTGTGCTAAAGAATGAGTTTTGGCTCATTTAAAAACGTTATCAACAAAATGTGTTTACAAATTATATATATTTAATAGTTTTGGTACTAAATAACCTACAAAGGTTGATATGCCATGGAGCCCAACCAAAGAAAATCCAATATATTTATTATATATGTATAAAGAGGATTTGGCATGAAATAACCTACAATGGTTAATGTGCCATGAAACCCAACCAAACCAAATCCAATATATTTAATATATATGTATAAAGAGGATTTGGTACTAAATAACCAACAATGGCATAAGACCCAACCAAATCAACCCGATTCTAATGACAAAGCTGTGGTGAAGGCAACACTTACAGGGGTAGTTAACTCCAAAATCAAAACGGAAGAAGGAAGTTCCAGTATCTTGTAGGTATTCTTTGACGGGAAAAGTTTAAAAGAAGTTACTCTAAAATAAAACTTGCAGTTTACATAGTCATCAGTTATCTTGCTACGCTTGTCACTGAGTTGTCACTGCGTAGACTCGGACCGTGGCATAAATGACGTACAAGCATATGTCACTATAATCCAACGACGTACAAATGTCTCACTACCTTATCATCTTATGCATCTTGTATATTTTTCACAAGCTGAATTAGTCATTAATCAGAGTTTTAATTTTGGTGGTAAGGACGGCGGTCATATCTCAAGATATGGCAGTCATCATATATATATATATATATATATATATATATATATATATATATATATATATATATAAAGTTTTTTAAATGCAATCATATCAATCAAAACAATTTCACGTTTTTATTATCATCAGTTGATAATAAAAGCTTTTCATTACAATGATGAAAAGCTTTTATGATCACCTGATGATCGTGAAAACGTGAAACTAACTGTTGCGATTGATATTTTTGTAATTAATTTTAACATACAACTAGTTCGATCTTGGATATTCAGTTCTCTCATAGGTAATACAGTCAGACAACCTTAGGTTGTCTTATATATATATATATATATATATATATATATATATATATATATGTGTGTGTGTGTGTGTGTGTGTGTGTGATTTAAAATCTTAAAACCGCTACAATGTTAAGTATTGGCAATGATTCAGCCTTTCACGTGCACTGAACATGTGATTTGGGCTGTTTGCTTTTAATATAATTTTGAAAACTCTAAAAATTATATATATATGTATATGTTTGTATGTGTGTATGTATTTTTATGTATGTGTTTATGTGTGTGTGTATGCCTCTGTGTGTGTGTGTGTGTGTGTGTGTGTGTGTGTGCGCATGTGTGTGTATGTGTATATGTGTGCGTGTGCATGTGTGTATGTGTGTGTGTGCATACCTCATAATTCTTTTTACTATCAATTTCACGCGTTTTTAATAAAATAAAATAAAAAACCCAATTCTCAGACAGGAGTCTATGAGAGGGAAAAATGTTTAACTTTTTTTTTCTTTTTCTCACAACTTCCTGTCAGATGATTGTTTTTGTTTTTTAGATAAAAGCATAAAAAATTAATAAAAATGAGAACGCATAAAACTGTCAGTAACCGAAGTCCGAAGCGTTGTAAGGTAAATAATTATTTAAGGTTACACACACACACACACACACACACACACATATATATATATATATACATTGTCTGATGTGATGTCATCAGTTACAGTGAAAACCATCAGTTGTCAGCACTAGTTGTAGCTACAATGGAATGCATCGGAAAGACAAAGTTCTACAAATATAAAAGACACGTGGTGCCCATGAAAGAGGTAGCCATATTTAAATAAGATCTTTGGAATTAAGTTGAACGGATGGACTACAATTAAAAAATATGCACATGCACACATATACAAGCAGGCATATGGATACCCACGACTGAATTCAGAAATACTTTGCGTTATTTAAATTGTTTCTATTTCGCTATTTAGAGCACCAATTAATACTTTTATTTGCTCATTATCTTATACGCAGATCAATTTTTCTTTTAGAAAAGTATTCTATCAAAATTTCCTTATTTCATAATGTTACCATCAGATTATAACTGCTTTTCCGTTTAATTTTCTTATTATCGTTTTCTTCTTCAAGATTAATGATTTATTGCATTAGTTGTTGAAAGAAATGTTTCATGTTCAAATCTTTTAAAAATGGTAATATGCTTAAAAACAGTGGAAAACATTTGTCACCTGGCTTTGATCTATCCAGTAGAAAACTATTTTTTTGTCTGTATTTTCTTGTGTCATATGGTTCAACAAAGCCTCGTTATATATTTATATTTCTGTTGATATTGTTATTTTTCATGTCTATGGATTTATTTAAAATAGCCTCAGCTTTTTGGGGAGGGTGCATTGTTAAATATCAAGTATGAAACAAAGTGTTTGATAGATTAATATCCAGGTTTGTGTCAAGACTCCGGATTAACTTTTAGATAAGAAACAAACCAACCTTTTGGCAAGGCTTAGAATAAACACCTTGAAATTCCATCCAAAGGGATAAGACCCTCGACCTCTACAAAAAAGGACTGCATCTGGTGTGTTCATCAGTTAGAGTTGATTTAGAGAAAACTTCCTGGCGGCAGCACTGGTAGTCAGATCCATTCATTACCATAAATATAAATATATATGTAATTTAGGGTTCCATTTATGGATCAAATAAATCTGTTTGAAAATTATTTGTATTAGATAAGAATACTTGATATCATATAACTGGGTGTAAAAAAACTCAAGATGCTGCACAAAAAATGTTGATGTAAACATACAATGAGTGTGATTACCTAACCTAAAATAAAATATCTCCTGACGAGTTGACATTCCATTAAAATCAATCAAATAAGAATGATGTCTTTTGAATTATTCAAAATAACTTCAGCTTTGCACGTTTAATGGTATATCAACCTTCGTTGGTTATCTAATGCCAAATCCATTCTCCTGGAAGAACAGTAAATAAGTAGTTAGCAACCGTAGTCGAGGGTGACCCGAAGGCTCTCTTTTCGATAGCTACAACACTGAGGTGTAGGGGAGGACGCTGCTCTTTTTCGCTGAATTGCTCCACTTTACCCTTGAAACGTACCTTATAATGCTGAGTGTTAAGCAAGGAGGCATCAAATACCATTTTTTCAGTCTTTGGTATGACTCAATCTGGGATTGAACCCAGGTCTCCCGGGCCATTGGCAAAGTACTATTTAACCCAGAACTGGGAAGATAAGAGGGTTCATACCTTTCCCAAGGGTACTTGTCCGAAAGTGAACGTAATAGCGCGACTGGCGTTCCAACTCGCTTACTGCGATTTCGCAGTCCATCGCTTTAACCATTACACCACGAGGACACTTCTACCTTCAGCTTTGTTTCGTAATTTCTTTCTTCAACCTTTTTGTCAAATATGAAGTATGAAACAAAATGTTTGGTAAATTGATATCTGAGTTTGTGTTTGCATTTACCCAACCCCTCTGCTACAACCAGAATGTCGCACAATGTCAGTTTTCATGATGAGTTCAGTTAGTTTGACTTTAGAGTTTTTCTTCTCCAATATAAGTTGCCTAAGCAAGGCTAAAGAATCCAGGCTAACCTACTGTTTACCCATAGCTTAGTGGAAGGGGAGAAGAGATATATTTGCACCCTTATCGGGGGTATTAGCGCAAAGCGAAACATAAACAGCCTCATTCAGGATTTGAACTCGGGCCACCGATTCCATTTTCTTTGACGATAACCGTTATGCTAAGTGTGCCATTTCTGGACTCAAGATGAAGTTTTTTTTACAACTGTCCAACAACCAATACTGTATTCACACCCATAAAAGTGCTCATAAAAATTGACTTCGTGTCACATCCTGCTCGTGTGGATGAGTTGGTAAAACGATATTATTGTGCGTAAATAAATGACTATCATTAAAGAGAAATAGTTATTTGAAATCGTGTAATTATTAGTATTAGATAGGAATACTTGAAACCGTATAACTGTGCGCAAACAAATGAATATCATTAAAAGATAGCGACCGTAGTCGAGGTCTACCCGAAAGCTCCCTTTTCAATAGCTACTACACCGAGGTATAGAGGAGAGCGCCACTCCTTTCCCTGGATTGCTCCACTTGAAACGTGCCTTATAATGCTGACTGTTAAGCAAGGAGGTATCAAGTTCCATTTTTTGAGTCTTTGGTATGACTATACCTGAGATTGAACCCCCAGTCTCGCAGCCCATTAGCGAACACTCTACCACTAGGCCAATGAGCCGGTATGCTTCAAACCGTATAATTGTGTGTAAATTATTAGTATTAAATTGGAATACTTAAAACTATGAGGCATACGAAGATTTGGTTGGTATTATTTCGTTTCGTAGGTTGTCGTCGTTTTTAGGATTTAACGACTATTCTTTGGGCGAAAATTCTTCCTGAAACCAGTAAATATAGTCGTGTCAAGCAGACAAGGTGTTAAAATGTATCAGTCATTTTCGTTGACAATAGTTTGAAGTTTGTCGAATAGAATGTTTAGTGACGGCTGCTGTTGCTGCTGGTGCTGGGAGAGCCGGTGTGTCGCTAAGGAGTGACTCAGCAGACGACGCGTTCTCTCCCCACCAGCAGCAGTTGGGTTGGTTCGTCCGCTTGGAGTGTTCACTGCTTAACTGAGAGGTTTTCTTTTTAGCGCTCGAGAGCACCATTCTTTAGGCATGCACTGTTCTTGCTTCCTGTCAGAAGTCTCTGAGAACCGCTGCATTTATTTTATCTTTATTTAAAAAATTCTTTTCTCACCCCCACAAAACCATAAAACTGCAAATTATTTTATTAGATTTAATGTAGCCGCCACGACTACTCAAACTTAAAAATACCCAGTTTAGAGAAAACGCTGAGTCACCCATGACGTCAGCAAACAACAACACCATGCCTACATTTATGAGTGAATCTCTTGTCAACACACGAATTATTTTTCGAAATAGATTAATTCTGCCGACTGTTTCAGAAACAAATTTAAACCATTAGATAAAATATATTGTATTTAAAAGCTCCTCTTCGAAGAACAATGAGATATCCCATGATTACTTACATTTAAAAGATGAACTTCTTGTACACAATAAACACAGAATTCTCTTCACTCAGACCATAAAAGAAGCTATATAAACAGTCAGTGATCATAGGAAAAAGCGTGATTGTACTTGGTTCTGTCCTAGCCGACTGGGCCGGGACACAGGTACACGGATCAGGTTGGGTGTGTTTTGGCTTGGTGGTAGTCGGTTGAGGCTGCTGGACGCAGATGCTGGGGAGGCCCAGCATTCGCATCTCGCGGCTGACACCAGCGTCCTTGAGTTTCAGGGGGCCGTCACCCCAAGCTCTAACCCTCTCTGGAGGAGCTAGGTTCATAGCCTGGTGCCTGACGCGCCCCTTTTTAAGAGAACGCTGACGGGGTTCAAGGCATTTTTAGAACCTCCGGGCGAGTATTGGCTACGGTTCTATACCTGGTATCCTCAATAAAAATGGTCCTGTGCCATACTCGCACGTACGTGTGGCGCTCAACAAATACCAGCGTGGCTGGGCTGATGGAGCGGAGGAGAGGTATCTGTTCCTCTCTTTTCAGCAAGCGGCCAACGAGGAATCTGCGCCTCTACCACCAGCCACCAGTCGAAGTGAAATCCAACCAATCATAGCCGCAGACCCAGCACAGCCGATGCCAGTTTCCAACCAATCACTGAAACCCTTTCAAAACAGCTCTTTTTAAAGCCTACTTCAGAAAGCCATAAGAGCTATTTCAGAAAGTTTTCCGATGATACATCTGGTCGCCTCACTAAACCCCTTGGCATATACCACAAGTCGACGACGCAGCAGTCAGCCACACTTGCAGTCCCACCAAACAGCAGACACTTGCACCATCAAGCTGCAGACACCGGTTCACCAAGCAGCAGTTCCTGCACCACCAAGCAGCTAGCACCTGCATTTTCTGTTGCTGCAGACCAGATCACACAACAGTATCTAGTCCACAAGCGACAAACCACTCGGAAAACACCAGCACTTCAAGGCCACGTTGACATACCCCCGGGTAACCAAGGACTGAATAAACCGGGACATCGATCATCCAGCCTCAGCAACGTATGCGTCTATATCTTCGACTGTCTCCAGTTACGTCCTCGTCCTAACCATACTGCTACTTCTACGGCCTGCACCAAGCAGCGAGACCATCCTCGAGACCATCCTGATCTTCTAGACGAGCTGTCGCCAAGAACTTATTGACAGCCGAGTCTATGACATTTTACTGAACAGACTTTCAACTCCACAGCGACTACACAGATATTATACCGCAAATGCGATTCTATACCCATGCATATATTTCGTGTTTGATTCGCTCATTAAAAACCGGACATTTAAACTTATCCACTTTTCTTTGTCATTTGTCTAGTTTTCTGTCAATCACCCTATTCATATACAAACGTTTGCGGGATCGACACATTTATCGGACCCGCAAAATATTAGAATACTTGATACTGTATCACTATGTGCAAAAAAAAAAAAAAAAAAAAAAATTAAAAATTCTTTAAAACAATTACACAAAATATATAAATAGAAACATACAATGTACACGATCTACAAACTACCTAAGACAAAAAAAAAAAAAACCCTCAGACAGGTTTATGTACTTTTAAAATCATTCCCTCAATCAATTCAAAAAGCGATTTCTTTCTTGGTCCGACCGAGCGCCCATCTTGTAAATATCGATACATATCTGCTATTTTCATGTCGCCAGTTATGGGTTAAATTGCACCTTTACTGTTCTTCTTGAAGGATGGATTTGACATTAAATAATTCACGAAGGTTGATATTAAACAAAAAACCCAAACTATTTTATATCGGCAGGAATTTTTTTTGTCAAGTAATCGCGTCCGTCTAAAAACAAACCTTTTTTCGCTATTAAGGTAGCATTATTTTCTTCGATTGAGACTATTTCAGTCTTCTTATATATATATATATATATATATATATGTGTGTGTGTGTGTGTGTGTGTTTGTGAGTGTGTGCGTGCGTGTGTGTATTGGGAGCAAGGGAGGGAATGGAAGGTAGAGTTGAGAGGACTTTCGGATAAGTTGTTTTCCCAAAAGAAAGCAGATGATGTTTTTATTTTCGGCATCAGTGAGGTAAGAGAAGTATTTTCCTTTTCGGCAATAAACACGTACGATGTTATTTTTAGATTTATCGGTTTTTCGTTTAGAGAGAGAGAGAGAGAGAGAGAGAGAGAGAGAGAGATTATGTATACATATTCTATTATTTACTTGTTTGGGCAGTAGTTATTTTTTTTATTTTGGGGAGCTTTTTTTGGTTAATTAAGTATAATTTTTATATATGGATACTTTAAAACAACTCAAATGGCTATGTCGCTCACCAGTAATAATAGAAGAATCCTTATTTCAATCTGACGCCACATAAAACCATTAACATATTTATAAAACATGATGTTCTTTTCTCTCTCTCTCTCTCTCTCTCTCTCTCTCTCTATATATATATATATATATATATATATTATAAATATATGTGTGTTTGTGTGTGTGTGTGTGCATAGTTGGGCCGCAGTCTTTCATTTAAGTATGTTTGATTAAATAATAAAGATACATTTTGTCTATATAATTTTTATTAAGATCCTTTCAAATTTCTTGACAAGCGATAATACCCTCGGAAAAGGTATGTATCTAACTATAGTTAAAATATTTGATTTGCGTATGGCACAGAAAACTCTGAACTCAAACCTGTAAAACTCCATTAAAAATATTGATCATATGTCACATCCTGCTCGTGTGGAGGGTTTGCTAAGTACCCACACACACGTATATATATATATATATACAGGGTACAGAAGCAAAATTAGGAATATTCTAGTCTAATAATAAACAACTCTATTATATAACAAAATTGATTTTAATTTAAAAATATAAACAACAAAATAGATTATAGACACAAAACAGTAAATTTACTCAATATGACCGCCATTTTTTTCAATTATTGTATCAACACGCCTTTAAAACGATTTGCAAGACTTCAAGATAAATTCTTCTGACATTTTATTCCATTCATCCACAATAGAAGTCTTAAGCGAACCAATATTTGGATGGGAAGTTGCATTTGTTTTGTTTTCTAAAACACCCCATATAGCGTAATCAAGGAGGGCTTGATGGAGGCTATAAAAATTCCACTTATTTCGGAAATTTTTTTTGGCTTGGTTTCGGCATTTAACAAATCATAGATTCTTTGTCGTTTCTTTTCTTGCTCACTCATATTGGACTGAATCATAACTTAAAAAAAAAGTGCTTGAATAATAGAACTAATGAAAATTTAGATTTGTCGCGTTTTTTACAAAAATTGGACTGATCAGACTAAAAAAACGTTTGAAATATTACTCCATATTTGGCTTCTGCACCCTATATATGCATATCATCATCATCATCATGTCATTTTGCTATCACGGATTTCTCTAACTCTCTCTCTCTCTCTCTCTCTCTCTCTCTCTCTCTCTCGCCATTCGTCTCTATCATCCATCGCTTCTGGCAGGTTTTCTAGATTACACTCGGAGTCCGTACAGAGCTGTTGTAGATAGGTTCTTGTTAGTCGTCTAACACTTGCACGTCCGTGTAAAGGGGTCCATTGGAGAACGTCACTTATGAGTTCGTTCTTACTTCTCCAGTAGTGTACCGCATGTCTTGTCCGTCTTATTTGGATAGTTTTCGATATGGGAGGTTGGTGGCCGTACAGCTGCTGCTTTGTGGAATGATGCTTCCATGATTTGTTCAATATGACTCGGAGATCTTGTGCAATTCCCGTCTTGCTTTTACTCTATACACTTAGTTAGCGTCCATGTGGTGCATCCATATAGTAGAATCGACACCACCATTGTCTGGAAAAAATTCGTTTTATCAGATAGATATGATCAACATCCTATCGATAGCAGTCCATGTCTTCGCTAATCGCACATTGATTTCATTTTCAGTTAATGAGACGCTGCTTTCGAGGTAGGTAAACTTGTCCACCAATTTCAGATAGACAACCTTTTAGTGTGGAGATGTCTCCTTTTTCATTAAAACACGTGCATTCCGTTTTGTCTGCATTGACATGGAGGTCAATGCCACCTGCTGCCTGCTCTTGGCTATGCGGAAGGGATTCGGCTTGAGTTGGTGTATTTACCTGAAACGTTATGTCATCTGAGTTTTCTGCATCCGTAATAGTTTGTTCGGACTATCGTCTGCTTCTTGCCTTTTTTTTTTTTTTTTAGTATAAAACCATTTTCTTTCATTCGATCTATCGACGTTCGAAGTACGTAGTCTAGGCAGATTATCAAGAGATATGGGGCTAATTTATCCCCTTGCAGAACCCCAGCAGTAATATCAAAGAAGTCTGTTTCCATCCATTGAGCGAATTTTTACTTTCGTGTTTTTATAGTGCATCATTATACCTCTGACAGTTTCTTTGCGGAGACCGTAGACTAGAAGTATTTGCTCCATCTTCCCTCTGTGTATGGAGTCAAATGCCTTGGAGAAAGAATATCGCGTCGAGGGTTTTGCACGAACTCCTTCCAAGATTCGACGGATTGTCAGAATCTATGATGTTATGAATCGGTTTCTTCGAAAACCATTTTGATTCTTCCTAAGAATTTTCTCAATCTTTGGTTCTATGCAGTTGAGTAGCAGAGCATTAAAAATCTTAGCTGCTGTGGAAGTAGAAGTTATACCTCGGTAATTCTTGGCAATTACAAGGTCACCTTCCTTGGGGAAAGAGAGGAAGCAACTTTTGTCCATCTCTCTTTCGTGTTCTGGTTATATATATATATATATATATATATATATATGTGTATATATAAACTTACATAGTGTTTTCTACCCCCTCACACACAAAGACACATCGTCGTAGGAAATGGAATCGACGACCCGAATTCAAATCCCGGACAAGGTTGTTTGCGTTTCACTTCGCACTAATGCCCTTTGAAAAAATCATGAGTCCATCTATTCTCCCGCCAGCTTTTGTTAAATAGTAAGGCAGACTATACCTCAGTGTAATAGCTATTGAAAAGGACCTTTCAGGTCGTTCACGACAACGGTCAGCCAACTATATATATATATATATATATATATATATATTCAGATAAGACAACATCGCATAATGATACATACACACATATGTATATATGTAACTTTATATATATATATATATATATAGAGAGAGAGAGAGAGAGAAATAATGCAATTAGATGAAAACTGAAACCTGATTAAATTGTCATTATGAATTTATTTCATGATTGGAGGGCATAGAAAGAAAAGGGATCAAAATAATAAGCCCAGTCAGATGGGGCAGTAGAATACACCGACTGCATCTCTGCAGAAGAGTAATACCCCACCTCAACGAATGTCCTAAATATGACATTAAACCATCTGATAGTGAGGTTCCAGCCTTGGAGATTTGGGGAATGTGAAGAACTCCGCCATTACTCCCAGATCCACTCTGGCTCGGAGTGGTAGCACCTGATAGGGTCCTATTTATGGATCAAATAGAACTGTTTGATATTTAAACTGAGTGAAAACAAAAGACATGCTAAATTGAATTGTTTGAAATAGAACTGTTTGATCATTTAACTGTGTAAGCAAATGGCTGATGTTTAGTTGAATTGTTAGCGATACATACCGATACTTGAAACCCTTTAACTTTGTTGACTTATGCTAAATTGAATTGTAAGAAATAGAACTGTTTGATCATTTAACTGCGCAAACAAATAGTTGATGTTTAGTGAAATTGTTAGTGATAGATAGAAATAGTTGAAACCATTTAACTGAACAAAAGAATGAGCTTAAGAATGTTATCAACAAAATGTGCTTACAAATCAAAAATATTTAATATTTATGTATAAACAGAACTTGGCATTAAATAACCAACAACGGTTGATATGCCATAAAACTAAACCAAACCAAAATAATAAAACGAGTAAAAGATTACTGTTACAAGGAGAAATTAGATAAATTGAGATTATCTACTTTACCAGAAAGAAGAATGAGCGATGATCCTTTTGAAACTTTTAAGGTAAGTAATGGTATTTCTAATCACAGTTGACATTTTTAAAGATATTTCTCCACGAACTGAAAATTTACTGTCAATGCAGATTTTAAAAAATAAGTTTAATCACTAATTTGATTTTTGCAACAATTTGTTTAATCAGAACAAAAACTGCAAAGATTGAAATTGATGATTTCAGAAAAAGTGTTAAGTAAAAACATTAAGAGGTCATTTTTGGGAACTATCGGAGATACTTGAGGGGGCATAACTAATGAAAGATAATAACTACTTAAAAAAATCTAAGTAAATCTCTAAAATCCTTCGTGTTCCCATGTTTACTTCAGCAGAGATGAGCTTTGACTTATGACTTGGCATTTACGCCTCTGCAAACCTCTGACACATTCACCATCCTGGGTACCGAGGGTGGTGAATCATTTACGTCCCAAAGTAAAGCGTTATCTTAAAATAAATTCTCGAAATACCTTACATACAAAAACGGCTTATTTAAGAACTCGTTGTTCTACAAGAATAATGCTTTTCTTGTTTTCAATCAACCTGAAAGAGATAGTAAAACATTGTAACTAACTAAAAAATATCAACTATTACAATCTGTAATTTAAAATTTATACAAATGGAGACATTTATTCATTCATCTGTCCTCCCTATGGGAGAGGTTGAGAATACGCTAACAAAATCCTCTGCAGAGGAGTAAGACTCCCCACTCCCTAAAAAAACAGGGTCCTGATTATTATACTAAACTGCATCAGGTGATGAGGCTCCAGTTTTTCAGCTCTGAATCAGTGGATTCGCTTTTTTGTTTCCATTACTCCCAAACCTAATCTGACCCGGAATACCTGTAAGGGTTTCATCTATTGGTAGTAACTGTAAGGGTTCCATCTATAGCAGATTCATGGATCTGCTTAAAAATATTTGCATTGGATAGGAATACTTGAAACCGTATAACTGAGTGAAAATCATTTATATCAAGAATATTTACTTAAAGTTAAATTATTTACAAAGGATTATTATAAGAATTATCATTATTATTTACTCCTTGAGAGTATAATCATCATTTACTTACTAAAAGTATCATTACTATTTACTCCTTGAGAGTTTTTCACATCAGCTAACGCTGATGATCTTTCAGAGGAGTTTGAGTGACAGCAAGTCTCCTCAAGTGTACAGGACTCTTCTCAGTATTCTGGCCGATCTCAGTAATGTAGTTGTTTGGATGGTCTCCACTCGTTCTCTTATTTCCAAGTCCTTCAGTCCCTTTATTAATCCTTTGGTGCCTGTACCAAAATCACCAATCACAATTGGTATAATAGTCACTTTCATGTTCCACAGTTTTTTCAATTCCCTAGCTAGGTCGGGGTACTTGTCCTTCTTTTCACTTTCTTTCTATTTTACTCTGTGGTTAGCCGGGACAGTAAAGTCTACAAGTACTCTTTTCTTTGTTTTTAAGGTTTAGTCATCTGGTCGGGATTAGGTGATCCGTTGTATGACAAAATCCCATTGGAGTTTATGAATGTCATTTTCTTGGACAGATTCTGGGTCGTGCATATACCATTTGTTGGTATGGTCAAATTCAAATTTCTAGCACATCTCCCAGCGGATCACCTTGCCCGCCCAGTCGTGTCAGTTTTATACTCCTTCTGTGCTAATTTGCTGCATTCACTGATTATGAGATTGATCGTTTCGCCTCTATTACCACATAATCTACATTTTCTGTTTTGTTGCGTCTTATCTATTTTTGCTTTGATACGATTGGTTGTTATAGCGTTGATTTGTTGCTATTTGAAGAGATTCTGTTTCTCTCTTGAAGTGTCCTTTTCTTAGCCACGTCCAGGTTTTCTTGTGTGAGATACAACATCATTATTAGTAGTTTAAAACGTCCACAGTTGTTTTTCTTCCCATCTTTGTTTTCTCTTTATTGTCATTCTGTTGTTCATCGTATTGTCTGTCTCGTTTCTGATGGCTGTAACCAGTCTTCCTTCGTGTTTTCCTATGTAGCCCTCGAGTCGTTGTATCGATGCGTCAACGCTGTCTTCAATGCTGGCAAGTCCTCTTCCTCCCTCCTTTCTTGATACATATAGTTTGTCAACATCGTCTCCTGGATGTAATACTTTACGCATAGTCATTAGCTTTCTTGTTCTTTGGTCCATTAGCTTAAGTTCTTCTCTGGTCCACTTCAAAAACGGTCCAGAATATATAACGAGGAGGACAGCCCACGCATTTATTCCTTTGATAAGGTTTCTGCTCCATAGTTTTGTCTCGTGTAGCTTTCTAGTTCTCCTGAGATAGACTTACTTAATTTTTTCCTTCATCTCCACTTGTTTGATGGTGTCAGCCTCCAAGATGCCCAAATATTTGTACGTTTCCTCCTCTCCGAACATTCTAATCTTGTCTGGATTTGGTCGTTCCATTCCGTCAGTTATATGTCGTTTGCCACTTTTCATTACTAGCATGGCAGATTTTTCTATGCCAAATTCCATGCCTATGTCCGGACTATATATTCTAACCGCATGTATTAGAGTTTCCAGTTATTTTTCATTTTTTGCTAATAGTTTGATGTCATCCATGTACATTAGGTGATTGATCTTTTCCTGCGATCTACTAAGTTTGTATCCGGCTGTGCATTTTCTGAGTATGTGGTTAAGTGGCATCATGCCAATTATGAATAGTAACGGTGATAGTGCATCTCCTTGAAAAATACCTCTTTGGATCTTTGCTTCAGCTAAGCTTCTTCCTTCTGTTGTCAATTCCACTCTCCAGGTTTTCATGGTTTTGTCGATAAAGTTTATGACTTCATCTGATATTTTGTAAATTTTGAGGCAGTTTATCATCTGGCTTTTCGGGACCATATCATATGCCTTTTTGTAGTCAATCCACACCGTAGTTGGTTTTTCCGTCTGGTCTTGCTCTCGCTTAGGATGTACTGATCTATGTAAAGTAACTCTGATGTGCCTCTGGATCATTTGCGGCATCCTTTCTGTTCCTCTGGGAACAGTCTGCGGCTTGTTAGCGTGCAGTAAATCTCTTCCCCTATTTGTGCTATTGATATTCATCTGTAGGCAGGTTATGGGTCTGTAGTCGTTTGGGACGGTTCCTTTGCTTGTATCCTTTTGGATCAATGTGGTCTTTCCTTTGGTCATCTATTCGGGTACGTGTGCTCCTTGAAGGCATCTGTTCATATCTAGTACTAGTCTGTCGTGAATGGAGGTGAATTTCTTGAACCAGAAACCATGTATTCCATCATGGCCTGGCGTTTTCCGGTTTGATATTTTTTTAAGTGTCGTTTTGAGTAAATCGATGTTTATTTCCACTTTCGGACCTTCTTCAATCCCTTCTAGTTCTCTTGTCATATTGTTTATCTATTCGGTTTTTAGTTATGTTTTTTTTATTGCCACATTTTTGTCCAAAGTCGTTGGGATTCTTTTGCATCCGGTTGTTGGTATGTTTTCGTGTCATCTCCTCCCAGTTGTTGATAGAATTTTCTTTCGTTGTTTTGGAATGTCCTATTTTGTCTGTATTGTTTTACCCTTTGTCCATATCTCTTTAATCTTCCTTCATTTCGCCAGCACTTTCTGGTTTATTTCCTCAAGTTCTATTGTTATTTTTTAGGTGTTGCCTTTTCCTTTTTGTTGCTCTGTATTCCACTTTCCTTTGTTTTATCATTTTGGCCTGTTTTCGTAGATTTTTTATCTGCGTTTCCAGTCGAATTTCCTATCCTGGTTTTGATTTTTTCTTCGTGCTTTTTGTGGGGATCCCAATTTTCTCACAAACTAATTTCGCCCCAGCATAGATTAGTTCATTTAATTCGGTTATATTATTCGTTGCTTTATAAGGTAGTACTTGATTTATTTTATTCGTTTCCGTCTTAACTGTTCTCCATTCTATGTTTCTTAATGATGGTACGGTAGTCTTTTCACCGTTCATAATTCTCTTTAAATTTTCTAGATTTACTTTTTGTTCTCGTGTTAGCGTTTGTTCTGGGTTGTTTGGTTGTGTGTTGTTTAGTGGTGTGGTGTTTCCATTTTCTGAAGTTGGCGGTTCATTTCGGTTGGGCTGTTTTTGTTTGTTAATACTTGATGTGTCAGGTCCTGTATTGTTCATTGTCTATTTTCTAGTTTATTTTTAGTATTTCAAGGTCAGAAAACCAACTCTTCTTCTTCTTCTTCTTCTTCTTCTTCTTCTTCTTCTTCTTCTTCTTCTTCTTATTATTATTATTATTATTATTATTATTATTATTATTATTATTATTATTATTATTTGTAGTTGTAGTCGTAGTAGTAGTTACTTAAAACCATATCATTGTTGAAATGCTTGAAACCATATAATAGCAAATTATTAGCATGAGATAGGAATAATTGAAACTATATAACTGTACAAACAAACGAATTTAATAAAAGGAATTGTTGCTTCAAATCATATATTAGTGTATACCTTCATTGTATCAAGAATAGTCACTTGAAGCTATAATTGTTTACTAAGGATAATCATTAATTACTTGAGACCATATAATTGTTAAAAAAAGAAAAAAGAAAAACACCAAAACTGACATCGGCATCAAATAACCCAGGAAGAGTTGACATGCTTCAATGCCAATCAATCAACCAATATCTTGGTATTTTTCTTCCTTACTCTTGAATCATTCTTATTCACGATATCTTTTTTAAGATCTCAATCTTCTTTCTTTCTTTCTTTCTTTCTTAATGTTAATGGTAGAGGGTCAGTCTCCGTGGTGTAGTTGCTACCGTGCTGGACTGTGACATCGTAGTAAGCGAGTTCGAACTCATACCCTTGCAGAAGGTATGAACACCCTTATCCCCCTCCTCACCTAGCTATGGGTTAAATAGTAAAACTATTATTCTTCTACTACTAGAATGGATTTGGCATTAAATAACCCACGAAGGTTGATATGCCATTAAACGAAGAATCCGAACCTTTAATCTTAATACTTACATTCTCTATGACCTAACGTTTTTCTTTCTTTCTCTCTTTTACTTTTTTTTTTCTCTCTCTGTTTTTTACTTTTTGTCTGTTTTCTCTCTCCTTCTTTCTCTCTTTTACTTTAACTTTCACATTTCCCCGGCTTCAAACACCCCTTATCTTTTTATCTCATTATTTCTATTTCGACTTCTTTTTCCCTTTTTCGTCTCTCCCTGTATTTTGACTTCTCTCTTTCTTTCTTTCTTTCTTTCTCATTTACTTCAACTCTCGTATTCTCTCAAATGTTGACTTTTTGCACCCCACACTCTTATCTCTTTATCTCACTATCTTTATTTCGACTTGATAGATTATTTTAAAAAAAGTGGACCGGTTCATAAAACACAAAGTCCTGAACTATGCATAAAAGTCGAACACATTATCTTGAGCTTGTTGTTCGAAATATTTTACGGAAGAAAAATTGCATTATGTTAAAAAACAAAACAAAACAACAAAAAACTAAATAAACAAAAAACAACAACCTGGAACCGATCTTCAGGAATGATTTTGATTTGGTTGGTTGGGTTTTATGGCATATCAACCTTTGTAGGTTATTTAACGCCAAATCCATTTTTATGTAAATAATCAGTTCTATTTAAAACAATTCAGTTTAGCATGAGTACACAGTTTAATTGTCAAAAACATTTCTATTTCAAACTAATCAGTTTATTCAATCAGTTATATATAACAATTCAATTTAGTGTGAGTTCAGTTTCAATGTCAAAAACAGATAAATTTCAAAGTTTAGCAAAAGCGCAGTTTAAATGTAAGTACAGTTTAATTGTGAAAAACATTTCTATTGCTAGCTATTCAGTTGAGTCAAGCAGTTCTAATTCAGCTAATTCAGTTTAGTATAAGTACAGATTTTGTTTACACACAGTTGAATGTCAGAACAGTTCTATGTTAAACAATTCAGTTTAGTGTAAATACAGTTTCAATGTCAAAAAACAGTTTTATTTCAAATAATTCAGTTTAGCATAAGCACGCAGTTTAAATGTAAGTACGGTTGATTTGTCAAAAACATTTCTATTACAAGCTATTCAGTTTAATCAAACAATTCGGTTTAGCATAAGTATGCCGTTTGTTCTATTTAACCTATAGATAGGACCCTATCAGGTGCTACCACGCCAGGTCAGTGTGGGCCTGGGAGCAATGGCAGTTAAGGGGTGCTCCGTATTCCCCAAAGCTCCAGTATTACTGTTTAGTGTCATATCAGGACACTCATGGGGGGTGGGTCTTACCCCTCTGCAGAGGTGCAGTCAGTGTATTCTACAGCCCCAGTCGACTGGGCAAAATTTTGCTTTGGTTTTTCATTGAAATTCTCAAGACAGATCAAAATTTGACTCGGGTCAAACAGTTGGGTAGTAGGGATTTTGGCCGCCCTGTGTGCCAGCCAAATTGGTCGCTCCATTCCTTAAACGTAATACGCCTTTGATTGTTACAAACACATGTATATGATTGGTTTGGTTCTTTGTTTAATGGCATATCAACCTCCATAGGTAATCTAATGCCTTGTAGAAGAACAGTAGTGATACTATTTAACCCATAGTTGGGGATGATACAGAGATTCATACCTTTCCCAAGGGTTATTTGTCCAAAAGTAAAGATAATAGCACGACTGGAGTTCGAACACGCTTACTATCATGTCAAAGTCCAGGAGGTGCCCGTGGTGTAATGGTTAGCGTCGCAGGATATGGACACGGCGACACGAGTTCAAATTCTGGACCTGACTGATTGCATTTCACATAGCTCTAATACCCTTGGGAAAGGTATGAATCCAAAATATTCTCCCTCCAGCTATGGGTAAATTGTAGGGCAGACTAGGTTCTTCAGCCTGGGTGAGGCAACTAGTCTAGGAGAAGGAAAACTCTGAATTCAAACCTGTTAAACTTCGCTTAACAACTGACCTTGTGTCATATCCTAAATATGGTAAATATGATCATGTCAAAGTCCAGCGCGTTAGTCACTCCACCTTCGGGACTTCCATCACATATATGAAAAATTTACATTTAATTGATTGATTGATTGATTAACAATTTAATAATGATTAAAATTTAAATCTTTGCAGACAGAAAATAAGAAAGAAAAAAACAAATTTTCTATGGATTCATTTGACGGCCCACCAAATCGGCTTTGACATAATGTAGTTTGTTTTTTCTTTTTGGGAAGAAGGTTTGGTTTGGTTCGGTTTGGTTTATCTTTTTAATAACATATTAGCCTCTTATGGGTTATTCAAAGCTTAAATTCGATACGAATAATTAGCACACATTTATATGTTTTCAATTATCCTTATCAATGCAAATCCACCCAAATAGTTACTTTAAGCTATATAGCTTAAAGTAACTATTCTTATTTGATGATGATGATTTGTTTGCACACAGTTATATGGGTTCAAGTAATTAAGGAGGCGCGCTTAGCGTAACGGTCATCGTCCTTGGAGATGGAATCGGTGACCAGAGTTCAGATTTTGTTCGAGGTTATTTGCGTTTCACTTGGCGCTAATGCCCTTTGGAAAGGCATGAATCCATTTGTTCTCCAATGGGTAAATAATAGGGTAGACTGGATTCTTTCGTTTTTGATACGGGAACTAATCTGGAGAACAAAATTAAGAATTTAAACCAGCTGTACTCCGCTTCATATTCTGTTCGTGTTGAAGGGGTTGGGTAAATACATACATTATTTGTTGCGAACTATGGAGGCTGAAGCGAAATAATAAATTGAATATAAACATTAGGTTTGGTTCGGTTTCTTTGTTTAATGTCATATCAACCTTCATGGGTTATTTAATGCCAAGGTCACCCTTGGAGAAAAGCAATTATAGTACTATTAAATCAGTACCTGGATGAGGGGATAAAAGAGTTCATACCTTTCCTAATGGTATTAGTCTTATAATGAACATTAGAAAAATAAAATATGAATTTTGGGAAAAAAATATTAGCATTTTGCGAAATAGTTTTAGTTTACCAAACACCAAAGTCTTTTTCGTAATGTTCAGTTGGTTCACATTCGCGAATAAATGAAACTTATTCCGCGAATGGTAAGATCCTACATTTGCGTTATATTTATGTAATGAAGTATCAGTCTTTTTCCCCGACGAACCTTGAGATCGTCTGTATGACAGACAACAAAAGGGTCAATCAGAAGAACTCTCGCGATAAGTGTGAGAAACAATCACACGAGAAGTGGAGATTTTTAAAAGGGTCGACAAGTCAGTCAGTGTGTAACCAGTAAAGAACAAAGAAGGGGTTTAAATTTCAAAGCCAGCAAAACTCCCCCCTCACTGGAGTGGGCTACGATTTAGCTATTCTTTCACCGATTTGAAAAAGTACCATTTCACGTCTTCCTGGTTTGAGACTGGTCGGGAGGAAGTTCGAAACATACTTGTAAAGTGAATGGTATTTTTCTTTGACCTCGTGTCTGATATTTTCCCTTCTTTTTGATGTAAACTTGTAGAAATAAAGTGAGTGGTATTTTTTCTTTGACCACGTGTCTGACTTTTTTCCTTTTTTTTCTGATGTGAACTTGCCGTAGTTATAAAGTGAGTGTTAGTTTTGACCACGTGTCTGACTTTAATTTTTGACTACATGTTTGACTTTTATTTTTTTGACTACGGGTCGGACTTTTTTGACTATGTGTGTGACTTTTTCTCCTTCATGTGTGACTTTTTTAAAACTTCGAGTGTGACTTTTTAAACTACGTGTCTGACTTTTTTGTGACTACGTGTTAAACTTTTATTTTTAAATACAAGTCTGACTTTTTTCCTTTTTTTTTCGGAGGTTAACTTGCCGTAGTTATAAAGTGAGTAGTAGTTTTGACCACGTGTCTGACTTTTATTTTTTGACAACGGGTGTGACTTTTATTTTTTGACCACGGGTCTGACTTTTTGACTATGTGTGTGACATTTTTCTACTTCATGTGTGATTCTTTTTACTTCGTTTGTGACTTTTTTTGACCACGTGTTAAACTTTTATTTTTGAATACATGTCTGATTTTTCTTCTTTTTTTTTTCCGACTACGTGCCTGACTTTATTTTCCTTCTTTTTTTAAAAATTTTTCTGGTGTGAATTTATCATTTTTAGTCTTCTGCATATCTTGTCCTGACCCAGCAACTCGACAACTCTTTATCCTTCATTTCCTGCATCTTTCTGTATTTATTTATCAAATCATTTCAGAATCAGACACGTGTGATTTATGGATCCGTTGTAAGTACAACTCTTTGCGACATTACCTTAAACAACTCGACGAACTTCCCGGTTGCCCTTGCATCTATCCAAATTTGGTGTGGAACAATCAACTCTGGGACGACTCAAAAGAAAGTTACTTCTCTTGGGAGACTGCCAACTCGCCGGTCGATCGCAGCGACATCTACAAACCGGGTGCTAAATTCTGCATCCGATCGCTCCTTGAACCAGGAATGATGACGCTGGCTGCTCAGCACTGTTGCTATGATAACAACCAACAGCTGATTACCCGAGGGAAGGCGGCAGGAACCCCGAACCTTATCAGCCCGCAGATATCATGGGAACTACATCGAAAAGTTGATATTCTTCCATGGATTATCTGCAAAGGTGATTGGTATCGGTAAGTTTTTCTTAAGCAAGGTTATATCGAATAAAAGCCTGGAAGTCATGTAACTACAGTCTTTGACCAGAAGCAGTCATATGGTAGCTTAAATTACTGCTCAACAACAATTGACAATTTGTCGTTTTCGTTGCTAGGATCTTGCTAGTGACTGCTAATTATTAGCTAATTAACAACTCTACCTCTTTCATGCTAAACTGAATTCTTTGAAATAGAACTGCTTTTTATATTTAAACTTTGTCCTTATGCTAAACTGAATTGTTTGAAATAGAACTGTTTTTGACATTTAAGTGTAAGTCAACAAAAACCTATACTTATACTAAACTGAATTATTTAAAATAGAACTTCTACATGTATAAAAGTGGATTTGGCATTGAATAACCTACAATGGTTCATGTGCCATAAAACCAAACCAAACCAAACCGAACGATCTGTCTATTACTAGGAATAAATTGTTTTTTTAAAGCTCTTCAATTGAAAACTGATATTAAAGAATGTAATTTTGGATCATAATTACCCTAAATGTGTCTGTTTATTGGATTAAGTGCCATGCCAAGCATTTGTTCATTTCATTCTTACTCTCTGGTCCCGTGACCTGGTTTAACGTGGGGGTACTACTCACATAGCTTATCTTGGGCAGGAATAACCTGGTGGAGCCCATCTCTTTCCAGGTATACCAGAGGTTTAAATTCAGAATTTCCTTCTCCTAGACTGGTTGCTATACTCAGGCTAAAGAGCCAAGTCTGCCTTCTCACTGGTCCCATAACTTACTTAGGTTATGAGCGTACCAATCAAATAGTGTGTCTTGGCTGGAATAACCTGGTTGAGCCCATCTTTTTCAGGTCTACAACTGGTTTGAATTCAGAGTTTTCCTTTTCTAGATTGGTTGCCATACTAAGGCTAAAGAGCCCGGTTTGCCTTCTTACTAGTCCCATAACTTATTTAGGTCATGAGAGTACCAATCATTTAGTGTGTGTTGGGCAGGAATAAACTAACTGAGCCCATCCCTTTTTCAGGCCTACAACTGGTTTGAATTCAGAGTTTTCCTTCTAGCTTGGTTGCCATACTAAGGCTAAAGAACCCAGTGTGCCTTCTCACTGGTCTAATAACTTATCTAGGTCATGAGAGTACCAATCATTTAGTGTGTTGGGCAGGAATAAACTATCAGGGCCCATCCCTTTCCAGATCTACAAGAGATTTGAGTTCAAAGTTTTCTTTTTCCTAACTGGTGAATGAGGTTTAGTAGGCCAGCTTAAAGCGTCACATTCTGCTCGTGTGGAGGGGTTGGGGATATACATAGATATTTATACCCCAGCCATGGGTTTAATAGCATAGTAGATTGGACTCTCTAGCCTTGGTAGGGTGACCAGCCTAGAAGGAAAAACTGAATTCAAAGCACAATCGAACTAGAGGAATGAACCCTGATAATAAATCTTGCTAATCTATGGGTAGATTTAACTCAGAAGGCTTGTATGTCAGCAGAACGAAAATATGGCAAAAGAGTGTTGTGATCTCGCGGGGAAACATGGTGATGTCAACTGGGGAGCACAGCCGCTTAAGTTAGTAGAGTCCCACAATGAGAAGGAAAGCATTATATTCTGCGGCGTATAAGAATACTGGTTATTTTGCCTCGGCTTGTCACTCGAGTATAATCACAGTCACTCAGAGAGTGGTATCCATGTTGTACAAGCGTTTACCACTTTAATCCTCAAGTGTACATGTGCTTCTTTTTTCTCCTTTATGAGAATCAAGAAACGGAAATATTCTGTGAAGATGGAGCTACACCCACATCATTATATATATATATATATATATATATTCAGTGGGTGTTTTTCTGCTCTGTACTCGAATTTTGGAAATTATCTTTAACACATATTTCAATTACTTTTTTAAAATACGATGTCGATATCCCAATTAGGAATTTTGGATATAGCAATACATAGAGTTCGCTATTATCTATTCTCAGATTTGAGATTCCTTCATACCGTGGTTATTTACCATCTGCAGGGAATAGTTGAGAAGAAGTCCAGTGGATGCCTGAGACCGAAGAAAGTTATAAAATGTTAAATTTGGTTATGAAAAATATAACTTCGGTTTGTGGTAAGGCTATACTCAATAAAGATCTGGTAGCTATGTAATTGGCATAATTTTTTATTCAACGTATAGCAGCAAACTATATATATTTAATAGCAACTATGAATAAATAGTTACAATATTAATGTTTTAAGAGCCTGTCTATTAATGTAGTTGACAATCATTTTAAGCAGGGGAACACTTCATATTTAGTTGCGATATCAATATTTTAAAAGCCAATTGATTAATAAAGCTGTCCATCATTTTAAACGAGTAATCATTTTGTATTTAGTTGCAATATGAATGTCTTAAGAGCCAATGATAATAATTTAATTTTAAATAATTTTAAACGTTGTCTCAAACAGATCTGTTTGACTCATAGATAGCACCCTAACTGGTGCTACTGCTCCAAGTATAAGATGTTTCAAGATATATGGGAACAATGTGACTGCAAATAACTCAGCTAATCATAATTTTGTCTCCTATTTTATTTCAGATTTCAAAATAGTATACTATAACAACTATTAATCCTCGATCACAATGCCTTGGACAAGAGAGGAAAAAATATTTTGCGTCACTAACAAGTAGAGACAAAGTCATACAAAACAGTCTCAAAATAGACACAACCCATTAATATGATAATGATTTATTACTAAGACAAGAAACTAAAAAAGTTTGCATGTCCTGAAAGCTGATATAATGACTAAAAAAACATTGATTTGATGTCTCTAGCAGTTGTATATTGGTTCGTCTCACTTAACGTCCGGTATCGCGGAGGTATAAAAGACGTCATGTTTCTTAAGCACGAGAGTTCTGGAAGATCTCGGTCAGTAGTAAGACCTACTTCGGACGTAACACCCACAGCGCGAGACTCATAATATTTGTTGGACTGTACCACTTCAGTTGGTAAATAATTAAATCTTTATTTCCCTGTGTATCACTTCCTTGCCACGATACAACACTAGCTCAAAGGATGTATTTTTTCAGGACGTATTCCAAATGTCTGCTATTGCACTTGTCTCAATAATAAATCATTATCATATTAATGGATTGCATCATTTTGAGATCATCATCATCATCATGTCACGCCAATTAGCATGGATATCCCTGACCCTCTCTCATCACCCCTCCCTATCGTCCATCGCTTCCAGCATCTCCTCAAGGCTACATCCCGTATCTACACAGACCTGCTGTATATATGTTCGAGCTGGTCGCCCTGCTTTTGCTCGGCCATGTCAAGGGTCCACAAGGGTACATCACTCGTCCCTACCTCTCCAGCAGTATCCCGCATGTCTGGTTCGTCTAATTTTGATAGTTTTCGTGATGGGTGGTAGGTGGCCGTACAGCTGCTGCTTTGTGAGGTGTTGCCTCCAGGACTTGTTCAATATTGTTTGCAGCATTCTTGTGTAGTTGCCGTCAAGGTTTTTCTCCATCCGTTTAGTTAACCTCCATGTAGTGCATCCATATAGTAGTATCGACATGACCGCTGCTTGGAAGAAACTGCGTTTCATTTTACTCTTCATAATTCTATTCTTCTTTAGTTATAAATTGTTTCTTAAATTCGTTTCTAACTGATTCTCGGATCATGAACAGAATTGAATCAAATAATTAAATTTCGTTTTGAAAATACTATTATCATAATTAAAGACTTATTTATGTATATGTAATTGTTGTTTTTTTTTATTGCTCACAAGAAAAATATTTTACCGAGTACTTTTAGTTTAAACAAAAAATACTTTTGGCTAAAAAATTTTGAACACTAACGTTAGGCCAATTGGACCAACTGAGGATAAACGAAACCGCAGATAAACGAAACCGCGGATAAACTTAACCGAGAATAAACGAAACCACAGATAAGCAAAACTGCGAATAGGTGAGGCCGTGGATGGACGAAACGCAGATATTTGAAGCCATGGATCGGCGAAACCGCGAATAAGCGAAGCCATGGATAGGCTAAATTACTCTTGGCTATTCCCGGAAAATGAGATCCCACTCAAATTCCTTTTCTTTTTTTTTTTTAAACCAGTGAACCAAACACTTTGAGAGAGAGAGAGAGAGAGAGAGAGAGAGAGAGAGAGAGAGTGCGTGTGTGTATGTGTGTGTGTGAGTGTTTTAGCTCTGATTTTTCAATTATCTTCTTGCTATGATTAAAGAGAGTTGGATTATGAACGTAACGGAATAGGATTTATAATAATCCCCAAAAGCTTGGATAACGATCATCTCGTTTGGTTCAGATTTTCTTAATAATCACCTGCAAGAGAATCAGGTGACATCTATTCCCAAATGTTATTTCTTTTTAAAGTAATAATTCCTTTTAATTAACTTGGAGTGAAAACTTAAAAAAAAAATGACGTGATCAATGGCTAAAAGAGACGAGACTTTTTTTTCATACTGTCCTGGCTAAGACATTAAACGGTATCCGGTGGTGAGGCTCCAGTTTTACAACTCTGCGAAGTATAAATTCACCTCTTCATAGCCATTACTCTTAAGTCCAAGAGAAGCGTTTAGTGTAACTGTTATCGTCGTAGAAAATGGAATTGACGAACCGAGTTCAAATCCTGAACTATGCTGTTTGCTTTTCACTTCGTATTATTAAGCTTGGGAAAGGCATGCCTCCATCTCTTCCCTGATATAAGTAAAAAGTAGGGCAAATCTGGCTTTTTAGCCTTGGTTACGCAACCAGTAGAGGAAAAGGAAAACTCCGAATTCAAACCAGGGGTATTCTGCTTAAAAATTGACCTTTAGCTGAGGGGTTCTGTAAATACATACTCCTAAGTTCGCTTTGATCTGGAGTTAAGGTCACATAGATTTGCTCGAGATAAAAGCATTCTGAACTACATTAATAGCATGAAGCCCAGTCGGTTGGGGCTGTAAAATACACCGACGGCGTCTTCGCAGGAGGGTGAGACCCTCGAACTAGTATCCGAGATTTGACACTAAACAATCTGATGGTGTGGTCTGAGGAATGTGGAGAACCCCTTCATTGCTATTGCTCCCAGATCCACTCTGTTCCGGAGCGGTAGCACCTGTTAGGGTCCTATCAGTGGGTCAAATAGAATTGTTTGACATGTAAACTGCGTACTAACGAATGACTCATGTTAAGTTGAATTACGAGGATCATTAAATAAGTTTCCAGACCTTTTTCGTATGGGCACTTTTATTGATAGTACACCCATGAAACTCGCCCCCTTCGAAGTAATTTCCTCCGGCTGCAATGCACTTGTTGTACCGTTCCAACAACTTCTGCAAGGCCCCATCGAAGTCCTCTCGAGTGAGCGTGTCAATGACCTTCGTCACAGCCTCTTTCATCTCCTCAATTATCTCATAACGACAGCCTCTGAGCTTAGGGAATAACCAAAAGTCACTGGGAGCAAGGTCTGGACTATAGGGACGGTAAGGAACTGTGTTGATGCCCATCTTTGTCAAATAGTCTGTGACATGGATGGAGTTGTGGACTGGTGCATTGTTCTGGTGGAAATGACACTGACCCGATTTGAAGAGTGCTGGCCTATTCCGACGGAATCTCTTCCAGAACTCCCTTAAAACCTCAACATAGTAACCCTAATCCTAACCCCAACCCTTTGGCCAATCAAATGTGGTGTATTAACTTCTTTACCCCCCCCCATGCCTCTCATCATCCCTCACAGACCCCCTGCCTTCCTTGAATCTCACTGAATGCCGCTCAAAAACAGATGCTCGATTCATGCAAGATGGTCGAAAAGCAGTCTGAAGCATTCCACACGTTTCTGTGGCATTTTTTCCAAGTTTAAAACAGAATTTTATTGCATATCGTTCTTCTAAAGTCCAGAATGCATTTTTGAAATTCACCAGCTGTGACAATCAGGCTTTAGTATGGTGTATTCCAATTGCTGCTGTAGCTGTTCCTTTGAAGCTGAAATCATAAAAATTGGTCAGTCATCTCATAAGATGTATAGCAATAACATAGGGAATTTTCAAGAGTCTACGACAATTTTAAATGCCTATACAAAAAGTCTGGAAACTTATTGAATGCCCCACGTATTGGAATTAGAAATAGAAGTCTTTGACCGTTTTACTGTTTGTATACAAATGACTGATGATTAATTGAACTGTTCGTGATACATAACAAGACTTGGAACCATTTAACTGTTTGTAAATCAATGAGTAATGTTGAATAGAAATACTTGGAACTCTTTAACTGTGTTTGTTCGTGTATTTGTTTGGGTTTTATGGTATATCAATCTTTGTAGGTTACTTAATGCCAAATCCATTTTTATATAAATAAACAGCTCTATTTCAAACAATTCAGTTTAGCATAAGTATACGGTTTAATTGTCAAAAACATTTCAAGCAATTAAGTTGAGTAAAACAATTATAATTCAAACAATTCCGTTTAGTATAAATATAGTTTTGGTTTAGACACAGTTAAATGTCAAAAGAGTTCTATTTCAAACAATTCAGTTTAACGTTAGTACAGTTTCAATGTCAACAACAATTTTATTTCAAACAATTCAGTTTAGCATATAAAACAGTTCCATTTCAAACAATTCAGTTTAGCATAAGTACACTGTTTAGTTCTTTTTGACTTATAGATAGGACCCTATCAGGTGCTACCACTCCGGGCAAAAGGGGACCTTGGAGCGATGGCAATGAAGAGGTACCCCGCATTCCCCAATCTCCAGCATTACTGGAACCTAACTATCAGATGGTTTAGTGTCATATCCAAGAAACTCGTTGGTTGGGGGGTGTTTTACTCCTCTGCAGAAAAGCAGTCAGTGTATTCTACAGCCCCAGCCGACTAAGCAATTTGAACCGTGTGCTTAAATTGAATTATTGGTTTTGCGTAGCAATACATGGAACTATTTAACTTGGAGCAAATGAATGAATAGTGCTGAATAGAATAATTAGTGTTGAATAGCAATACTTGTAACCACTTCATTGTCTGTAAACAAATGATTAATATTGAATAGAATTATGTGCTAGATAGCAATAATTAAATCCACTTAACTGTGTAGAAACAATAGTAATGCTAGTGTGTAATCAAATTAATTCTAACTCATCTAAAAATGAAATTACTAACAAACAATTCACTTACAAATCATATATGTATATCCCTTTAAATATGTGCAAACAAATGACAGATGCTAAATTCTTACTGTTACATAACAATGCTTGAAAGCATTTAACTGTGTGCCAGCAAATGATTAATTGTACTGAGAATTATTCGTGTTTGATACAAATACTTAAGACTAAGTGTGTGCCAAAAAATGAGCCCAGGCTCGTTTAAAAATATTATCAACAAAATGTGTTTACAAATCATATACGAGGATCATTAAATAAGTTTCCAGACTTTTTTCGTATGGGCACTTTTATTGATAGTACACCCATGAAACTCTAGTCCCCTTCGGAGTAATCTCCTCCGGCTGCAATGCACTTGTTGTACCGTTCGAACAACTTCTGCAAGGCCCCATGGGAGTCCTCTCGTGTGAACATGTCAATGACCTTCGTCACAGCCTCATTCATCTCATTTGTCTCATAACGGCAGCCTCTGAGCTTAAGGAATAACCAAAAGTCACAGGGAGCAAGGTCTGGACTATAGGTAGGGTGAGGAATTGTCTTGATGTCCATCTTGCTCAAATAGTCTGTGACAAGGATGGAGTTGTGAACTGGTGCATTGTCCTGGTGGAAATGACACTGACCCGATTTGAAGAGTGCTGGCCTCTTCCTGAACTCCCTTAAAACCTCAACATAGTAACCCTAACACTAACCCTTTGGCCAATAAACTGTTGTGTATTGACTTCCTTGCTCCTCCCACACATCTCATCATCCCTCACAGACCCCCTGCCTTCCTTGAATCTGTTATGCCACTCAAAAACTGATGATCGATTCATGCAAGATGCTCCAAAAGCAGTCTGAAGCATTCCACACGTTTCTGTGGCATTTTTTCCAAGTTTAAAACAGAATTTTATTGCATATCGTTCTTCTAAAGTGTCCTCACGTCCAGATTGCATTTTTGAAATTCACCAGCTGTGACAATCAGGCTTTAGTATGTTGTATTCCAATTGCAGCAGTAGCTGTTCATTTGAAGCTGAAATCATAAAAATTGGTCAATCATCTCATAAGATGTATAGCAATAACATAGTGAATTTTCATGAGTACAACAATTTTAAATGCCTGTACAAAAAAGTCTGGAAACTTATTGAATGCACCACGTATTTAATAAATATGTATAAAAAGGATTTGGCATTAAATAATGGTTATTTATTCATAACACCCAATCAAACAAAATCTTATATATTTAATATAAATTTATAAAGAGGATTTGGCATCAAATAACCTACAATGGTTGATATGCCATAAAACCCAACCAAACCAAATCGCATATATTTAATATATATATATATGTGTGTGTGTGTGTGTGTGTGTGTGTGTGTGTGTGTGTGTGTGTGTAAAAATAATTTAGCATTAAATAACCTACAAAGACTGATATGCCATAAAACCCAACCAAATTAATGGCATATATTCTTAAAACATTCATGTTGCAAAAAAATAGGAAGTGATGACCTTACAATGATTGTAAGCATAATTAATACATTTATTTTTAAAGCATTAATATTGTAACTAAGTATGAGACGTTATTTTTTAAAAGGATTCTGAACTATTTTAATATGCTGATATCAAAACTAATTCTCAAGTTTTCACTAATCTAAAATAAGAGAAGATACCTTTTTGTACCATATATGATTGGAGACCTTAATTATCAAACTGCCTTCGACACAAAATTATCCAACAAATCATTACATGCGAAAAGACTAACCAACAAATCAACAAAAATAGAATGAAATATAAGCAAGTCAGAAATTAATAGTGAATAGTCATTTTAAAAGTTATTCAGATATCTTTAAAATTAATCATAATTAGTTTCAATTTGTTTTAAAATGATGTATTCTAGCTCTCTGAATCAAACATTACATTTAATTTAGACTTCAAATTTCTTCTGTTTCTTTATCCGCCATCTTTCTTCTTTGTCCTTATCCGCCATCCTTTTTTTTATATTCGCCATCTTTCTTATTTTTCCTTGTCCGCCATCTTTCTTATTTTCCCCACTTCGCCATCTTTCTGCTTTTCTCTTATCAGCCATCTTTCTTCTTTTCCCTTATCTGCCATCCTTCTTTTTCCGTATTCACCATCTTTCTTCTTTGTCCTTATCTGCCATCTTTCTCCTTTTCAACCATATTTCTTCCTTTTCCTCTTCCGTCATATTTATTCTTTGTCCATATCCACCGTATTTTCTCTTTTTCTTTCTCTGCTATACATCTTCTTTTTCCTTATCTGCCATATTTCTTCCTCGTCTTTATCCGCCATCTTTCTTCTTTTTATCTCCCATATTTTCATCCACTCAGTCCAAGCCTATCTATTTCGCTGAATTTCTTTCTATTTGAGTTGCTTTTTTAAATTTCGTTTCGAATTGATTCTTGAATTATAAACAGCATTGAACCAGATAATTAACCAAAAAAGAATCATGCATAATGGAAGAAAACAATCGCTTTAAAATATCAAAAATTGAAAAATGAAAATAACATAACACTTTAATAAACGCGTTTAATCCTTCAAAATCCGTCTTAACTTGCAACAAAATCTAATTAGAACATTAATGACGACATTTAAATTGCCGATATTTTTTTTAACCGAGTCTTTAATATCATAGAAAGACGCAATCTTTTCAGCTCCCGTTTCAGCTAAAAGCCAATATTTTAATTTTAATTATTATTACACGAGTCTCAAGAGTTTAAGTTATAAACACTCGGTCAGCTACCGAGGCACAAAATAGCCACCTCCAAAAAAGGGATGTTCTACGTATGACACTAAACTGCATCTGATGGTGAGGCACCAGTTCTGAAGAACTGAGGAGTGTAGCGTACCCCTTCATTGCCCAGTTCCACTCTGACCCAGAGAGGTAATACCTTTTTGAGTACCTTACGATAGAAATACTAAATGCTATATAACTGTAAATTATTTATTCTTAGTCGAGTTTCTTTAAGCTATAATTGTTTACTAAGGATCATCTTTAATTGCTTGAAACTCTATAACTATGCACAAATAATTACAATTATTAAATAAAAATAATTACTTGAAACCATAAAATTATTTTGGCTGGGACTGTAGAATACACCGACTGCATCTCTGCAGAGGGGTAAAAAACCCTTCCCCAAGTGTCATAGATATGACATTAAACCATCTGATAGCCAGGCTCCAGCTTTGGAGATTTAGGGAATGTAGAGTACCACTTCATTGCCATTACTCCTAGGTCCACTCTGGCCCGGAGTGGTAGCACCTGATAGGGTCCTATCTCTGAGTCAAATAGAACAAACTATGTGTGAAAATAAATGACCGATGTTAATTTGTGATGGTTTTATAGCAATACTTGAAACCATTTAACCGTGTGCAAAAAAAAAAAAAAAGAGCTCAGAAGAATTTTATCTACAAAGTCAGTTTACAAATCATATATATATATATATATAAAATGTGTGTGTGTGTGTGTGTGTGTGTGTGTAAACAGGATTTGTGCATTAAACAACCTGCAATGGTTGATATGCCATAAAATCAAACCAAACCAAACCGAACCATAAAATTATTTGTATTAGTTTGGTTTGGTTTCTTTGTTTAATGGCATATCAACATTCGGCAAGTCAAACCATTAAGGATGGGAGATGGATTTTCATTAGGTGACCCGTTCGGGAGTGCCTAAGCCAATCAAATATAAATATTTTGGGTGTTTAGTTTGTAAGATTCTTGGGGCTAATAAAACCGAAGTCTTCGACGCTAGTACGATCAGAGGTCAGAAGACAAGGATATCATTTCTGAAAGGTACTCGAGTTCTAGGAGGTATGGTTTTCTTTTCTGAAAGTTTTTTTTTTTGATGAATTGACCTGTGGCGTATTCAAGTTCGACTAAAACCTGTGTCCGACTAATCTTTTCTTAAAAACAAATAAACGTCAGTTTGAGGTCGTTTTGCAGTCGAAACTGTACAGGCCCCGGATGATACGCTTATAGTATTAAAAATTTTTGAATTTTTTGATAAAAATCTATCGTGACTATTATTAATCTTGACTATAAAAATAATACTTCGTCTCCCTGATTCTAGTTGTTTTTATGGCAATCATTATTACTACTGCTGGGGGGGGGGTTACTTCGCTTTCGAATCATTTATATATGTACAGGGTGACCAAAAAAAAAAAAGAGAACCCATATATTTTTGTAGAAGTAATATGGGTTCTGTTTTTTTTTTTTGTGGGGGGTCACCTTGTATATTTATATATAAACAAGATTTAGCTTTAAACAACCCTCATGGATTGATATGCCATAAAACACAATGCAAATAATCATTTCTATTTCAAACAATTCAGTTTAGCATGAGTACACAGTTTAATTGTCAAAAACATTTCTATTTCAAGTTATTTAGTTTATTCAAACAGTTTTAATTCAGCTAATTCAGTTTAGTATAAGTATAGATTTTGTTTACGCACAGTTAAATGTCAAAACAGTTCTATATTAAACAATTCAGTTTAGTGTAAGTAGAGTTTCAATGTCAAAAATGGTTCCATTTCAAACAATGCAGTTTAGTATAAGCACGCAGTTTAAATGTAAGTACAGTTAAATAGTAAAAAACATTTCTATTTCAAGCTATTCAGTTTAGTCAAACAGTTCTAATTCAAACAATTCAGTTTAGCATAAGTATGCAGTTAGTTCTATTTAACCCATAGATAAGACCCTATCAGGTGCTACCACTCCGGGCCAGAGTGGATCTGGGAGCAATGGCAATGAAAGGGTGTTCCGCATTCCCCAAAGCTCTATCATCACTGGAACTTCACCATCAGATTGTTTAGTGTCATACCTAGGACACTCATTGGTGGGGGGTCTTACTACTCTGAAGAGAAGTAGTCGGTGTACTCTACAGCTAGTAGTCAGAGATCAGTCGATAAGAATATCATATTAAAGGTACTTTCGTGTGTAGGTTCTCACGGTAAAAACGATTTTTTAAAATTGAAGACAGGACCCCATATATTGAAGGAAGAAGTCAGGAGTAGAACAAACAAGTAGCGATACAGGTCCGTGATGTTTGGGTTTGCCCACTGTTCGCAGTAGTTGGTCATAAGAAAAGTCACTCAGTGAAACCAGAGTTAGGGTCAACTTGATTTAGGCAGAAGAACTAATTGTTATACCCACCATTTAATAGATGAATCGAGATGAATTGTCCTCAGTAAAAACGGTCATACGATTTTATCCTCGGATTCGTTTTCTTTTTTTTTTTTTTTTTTCTTTGAGGCGCTGAACCGTAGCTTATAGTTGCAACCAAAACCTGCGGTCAGCTTATCTTAAAAGAACAAGCACAACGTGGGTTGGAGTCATTTAGCAGTCAAATCCATAGAAGCCATGGACAATACCAGCACTCTGCCAGAATTAGATTTTAAAAGGCGAATATCTGCTTACAAGTGTTTAACACAATTAGCATTAATTCACTGAGTCTCCGAAAAGTGCTGTATGATACAATTGAAATAAATGATTGGCTTCTTTGTTTAATAGTATATCAACCTGCGTGGGTTATTTAATGTAAAAGACATCCTTGTAGAAAAACAGCAGTGATACTATTTAACCCATATCTGGTGGGAAAAGGGAGTTTATACCTTTCCAAAGGGTATGAGTTCGAAAGTAAACGTAATTGCGCGATCGGAGTTCGAACTTGCTTACTAGGATGTCACAGTCTGGCCTCTACGCCAGGGGGACTTTTCCCGACATAAATGATACGTTCAACTTGATAAATTAAGAATTTCAAAAAAATATTGCACTGAATAATTTTTGTTGGGTAAACAATGAGTATCTTGCTTCTGAGGAAAACCCGTTACTGGGTACCATGTCAGAGCGAACACTCATGACCGGCCCATTGCCATAATGGTTAGATTGTTCGCCAAGGGTCCGCGAGACCAGGGTTCAATCTCAGGTCGAGTCCTACCAAAGACTAAAAAATTGGTACTTGATGTCTCCTTACTTAGCCTTTAGCATTATAATGTACGGATCATGGGTAAGTGAAGTAATCCACGGAAAGGAGTGGCGCCCTCCCCTACACCTCGGTGTAGTAACTATTGAAAAGGGAGCCCACGTGTTGCCCCCGACAACGGTCGGCCAATTTATATTTATAATTTATTTTACGAGTGAACTTAGATTTTCCTTACGAGAGTTGTTGAATTTTAAGTGCAATAAATTATTTGTCAAAACTTCTGAGATGAAGCGATAAAAATTTGATAATTTTTATCACTTGGAATATTCGGTTTTCAAAAGTAATGAGTATTTTGCTTCTTAGGAAGACAGCCCTCTAGGTGTCATGTAAGAAATACTAGGGTGAGTTGATATTTTGGTAACCCGAAGCGCAATTCGGCACTTCCAGATACTTTTGCCGAGGTCGTGAAAGTAATGAACCACACTGGACTGTGAGAAGCTGAACTCACCTGATACTTTCTGAATGCTACTCACCGGATTTACCGTGGTCGTGAAGGTAACAACCCACACTAAACTGGGATGTCGAGCTTCGAGTGCTACTCGCTAGATTTGCCTCTAAAACTTGGAGCACGGCTTCGAAACCCACGCTTTTCGGCCTAGCTCACCTTGTCTGAGCTTCAAGATTTTCGCAACCCGAGCGAAACTTCTTCAACCATCCAGCTACTGTACTGTGATCAACCATGCCTTTACTTTTCGCACAACAAATGTTTTTGTTTGTTTCGGCGGCGTTATGGTCCATTCGAAGTCGTAAAGCATAAGTTCCTGAATTAGACTACTTTTCACGTTTATCTAGGCGGCTTTCAAATCACACAATGCATAACGTGTCAGCGCACCGACTACCACTATACTACCAAACGCAGCGGGTACTTTTTCCACAACTTGAACTGCGTCGGTCATATGATATATCAGCAGAAAACAAGCAGGTACCAAAATACTGCAAAAATTTTCTATTCTTTCTTTTAGTTGTGTTGTATACACCTTATTCTTTTTCTGATACTTATCTATCTGGCTGGATTCTCTGGTATTCTATCTGGGACTTCTTCGGGTTGTCTTGGATTTATCTTGGTCTCCGTGACTGTTTTTATAAATGGGCACAAAGACTTTGTTTTATTTTCAACTTCATTTACCCAAATTCCCACGTCAACCGTACAGCTGGAGAAATAGCTATTTTAGGCGTCCGTTCGTTACGGCCCTCTGGACTACTTTTTGATTAACTCTACTCGTGAGAACTACTAAAAAAGGTCAGCAAGGGGCGAAGTCTTGTCTATTGTATCACTGATTATTTTTCATGAGTCTTCTAACGAATTACTGTTAATGTTTGAATTCTACACTTAATTTACGAAATTAATAGACAACCTGATCATTATGTAACAATTGTTGTCTGAAGTTTATGAGGTAATGTCTTTTTTTTTGTCTCTTATAGATATCACAAAGTGGTACCACCAAACAACTCCGTAATGTGCAAGAGCAACCCAGAAGACACAGAATTCTATCGACAAGTTTTGGATCTGAAGAACATTTAAATATCCAAGAGAAATTGGAAAATAGAAACAAATTCTTTTTGACCATCATGCAACAACAAATCAAAAGATTTAACCTATCTGGACTTTTTTCAACAAAAAAAAAAAAAAAAAAAATCCCATCCAAAATATTTTAAATTCTTTCTCTCTATAACAAAATGGTCTGTAGTTACTTCGAGTGACGCTGTGAAAATACTCCTCACTAATTTCCACAGAAACTACAATTAAAGGGAACACAATAACACCAGTGGATAGAGCAAGAGTGTTGCTCCGGAAGTAATGCTTCAAGTCTATTTCCAATAAAACTACAACAATTAAAGGGAACACAATCACACCATTGGATAGAGCAAAAGTGTCGCTCCAAAAGTAATGCCTCCTATTTATTTTCACAGAAACTATAAAAGATACAGAGAGCATAATGACACCATTGCACAAAGCCAATTTTTATCTAAAAAAAAAAAAAAAGTTCTGCTATGCATTTTAATCTCCTATTCTATTCAAATTTTTTACCTTCTTACAGATAGTAGCTGAGTGGCAGTCAGGCAAAATGGCATCTAACATGAAAGCAGAAGTAGGTCATTGAAACTTGTTGAATGTTTACTGAGATGAAATTGAGAAAATAAGCTCATTTAGGTGGTGGCTAATATGTTTCAGTTGTGGTAACATCTGTCAACCAACAGAATGAAGAGCACTTCAAACAGCTCATCTGGACAGATGAAAGATGGATTATGTGGACAACTGTGCTGTCATCTCCACTGATGCTGATTTCTGTGAACAGCACAAGTAGGCTCTTGTTGATCACTCGTCAACATGCGTAGCCACTGGTAGAGACAATATTCACAGCTGAAAAATTGCTCTAATGGTGATATAGTGGTCTCTGTACTCGTCACTTCCATAGAAGTAAATAGTAGATAAAGCAGAGGCATTACTTTCGGAACGTTGCCATGTTAAGGCCACTTCAATCTTTTATAATTCATATGGACCTGACAATGATACTTGGATGTAAAAATTATGAAGTCACAACCAGGTCTCCTTTTTGAAGCAATACCAACACTTGAATGGGGGGAAGTGCAAGAAGAACGGTGCAAAGTAGCTGTAGTTAAGTCAAGGAAAAATGCAGAAAAACTTTAAAAGAAGATTTATTGTCATTTCCTGCACATCCCAATAAATGACAAATTCTGACACAGAACTGAGTTGGATCCCAAAAATAATAAATTTTATTCAATAAATGCTAAAATAGAAAATAAAATAAAATAAAATTAAAACTGAAGTTAAATTTGAATTTATACTATTTTATATTAACAATATTTGTCTGAATTTCTAAGATGAGAAATTACCATTATTATTATTCATTCTCATTAGTATCCTCATCTTGATTGTTATATTATGACATTTAAGCTGGCCCAACAGCCTTCTTCAGGTGTCTGTCATAGTTGGTAACTGGGGAATTTTGAACAAAATCTTTTATTTAATCTACAGAAATAATTCCCTAGTTAGGTGCTTTGGACAGACACCTGAAGAAGAGACAAAGGATACAACAACCGAAATGTTGGGACTGTATTAACCAATTGTTTTCTTCATTTTATCACACCTTTCAAGATATAATGTAATACAGGTGAGCACTGATGATTAGCACAGAATTAATGGAGATTTTCATTGGTGTGCTATTCTGAACTTAAATATAATTCATCAAGTGTCTTACTCGACCATACAGCTAAGGGTCAGTCTGTTTTTTTAAGCAGCATCTTTCACTCATCTCTATGTTTTACCATCCTTCTCACTGTAAAAGGGAGCTTGTACCAGCTATCTTTATTTTTCCAAGTGACAAACCCTTTTGGTATGCAATGGAGAGTTTTCAGTTCAATTCATTTTTAGATTAGATGAGTTTGCATTTCATGGCATATCATTAACTCTTCATCCCAAATCCCGTGTTTTATATATATATATATATATTTGTCAGCAAATAGTTTGTAGGTAACATTATTTTAAAATGAGCCAGAACTCATTTGTTTGCACATAATTAGATGGTTTCAAGCATTGCTACCTAATATTGACAGATTAGGTTGTTTGGTTTAATGACACATCAAACTTTGTGGTTTACTTAATACCAATTTCTGTTTTATATACACACACACATATATATATATATATATATATATATGATTTTCAAGTGAATAGTTTGCAGATAAAATTATTTTTTTAATGAACCAGAGTTCATTTATTAGCACACACTTAAATGGTATCAAGTATTGCCATCTAATACTAATAATTCATTTGTCTGAATTTTTGAGAATTGGCTTAATAATTTATATCCTTTAGAGTATTCAGACTATTGTCCTATTGTTATAAAAATAACGTTTTGGCTGATATGTCTTTTAGCCTTCTTCAGGTGTTTTTTTCATGTTGAATTCAGGAACCCTCACAGAACTTAAACTGAACCCTTTATTAAATACATAAGAGTAGAGTGTTCTAATTCCATTTACCAAGGTACAAGTGTTTAGCTATGTTAAGTATTCCTAGTTATTTTTGCCTGTAGTCAGGATTGAACCTGCAACCTCCAAATGATTTCACTAAGAACTGTATAGACTGAATGCCTATACTCATTAGGTCACGGGTCTTGCTGGAAAAACTGCGAAAAGTGAAAAGTTGGGTATGGTTAATCATGTATGGAAGGAAGAGGGAAACCATCTGCTTTTTATGGGATAAAATCAAGATAATAAATTCAGTTTGGCATAAGTACACAGTTTAAATATCAAAACAGTTCTATTTCAAGTAATTTAGTTTAGCGTAAGTAAACAGATTAGTTCTATTCAACCCATAGATAGGGTCCTACCACTCCAGGTGAGAGTGGACCTTGGAGTGATGGCAATGAAAGGGTGATCCACTTTCCCCAAACACTCCAGCATCACTGGAACCTCATCATCAGATTGTTTAGTGTCATTACCAGGACACTCAAAGGTGGGGTTTTACACCTCTGCAGAGGTACATCGGTGTATACTACAGCCCCACCCACCTGGGCAAAGATATGTTAAGCTATAATGACCTCTTGAGTAGATCAAGTATAGAGATGAATATGATTAGGGAACCAGTAATTAAAAAGGCTAAGTTAGATTTTTAAAAAGATTGCCCATTGGACCACTGGTGAACACTCTAATCATTAGGCCACTGAACTGGTAAAAAGTTGTCTGAATAATATAAACTAGTAATAACAATTTAATATCAATTATTCGTTTGCACACAGTTAAATGGTTTTAAGTATTCCAGTCTATAATGAATAATTCTATCTAGTATTAATCATTTGTTTGTGCAAAGTTAAATGGTTTCAAGTATAATAAATGATTAAATAGTTCTACTTGACCTACAGATGGGACTCTACCAGGTACTACCACTTTGGGTAAGAGTGGATCTGGAAGTAATGATAATGAAGGGGTACTCCACATTCCCCAGAGATCCAGAAATGTAACCTCAGTATCAGATGGTTTAATGTCATAACCAGGATATAATTGTCCCATATCAGCACTATCTAAAAAGAGACTACTTAAATAGCCAGTACTATGTATACATGAGAGGAAACAAATCCTCACAAAAATGTGAAAGAAGAACACATATAAGTAATGTTGTCAATGCAGAGGTTCTTTTACAATGAAAATAGTTGTGATATCCAATTTTGAAAGTCACATGAATGTTAGGCATAAACAAATGAAAGATTTCGACACAAAGTAATTCATGGGCATCTTAAAACCTGTATACGAGGATCATTAAATAAGTTTCCAGACTTTTTTCGTATGGGCACTATTATTGATAGTTCACATATGAAACTCTAGTCCCCTTCGAAGTAATCTCCTCTGGCTGCAATGCGCTTGTTGTACCGTTCCAACAACTTCTGGAACGCCCCACAGAAGTACTTTTGTGTGAGCGTGTCAATGACCTTCGTCACAGCCTCTTTCAGCTCCTCATTTGTCTCATAACGACAGCCTCTGAGCTTAGGGAATAAGCAAAAGTCACAGGGAGCAAGGTCTGGACTATAAGAAGGGTGAGGAACTGTCTTGATGCCCATCTTGGTCAAATAGTCTGTGACAAGGATGGAGTTGTGGACTGGTGCATTGTCCTAGTGGAAATGCCACTGACCTGATTTGAAGAGTGCTGGTTTCTTCTGATAGAATCTCTTCCAGAACTCCCTTAAAACCTCAACATAGTAACTCTAACCCTTTGGCCAAACAACTCTGGGGTATTGACTTCCTTACTCCTCCCACACCTCTCACCATTCCTCACAGACTCCCTGCCTTCCTTGAATCTCTTATGCCACTCAAAAACTGATGATCGATTCATGCAAGATGCTCCAAAAGCAGTCTGAAGCATTCCATACGTTTCTGTGGCATTTTTTCCAAGTTTAAAACAGAATTTTATTGCATATTGTTTTTCTAAAGTGTCTTCACGTCCAGATTGCATTTTTGAAATTCACCAGCTGTGACAATCAGGCTTTAGTATGGTGTATTCCAATTGCTGCTGTAGCTGTTCCTTTGAAGCTGAAATCATAAAAATTGGTCAGTCATCTCATAAGATGTATAGCAATAACATAGTGAATTTTCAAGAGTCTACAACAATTTTAAATGCCTGTACAAAAAAGTCTGGAAACTTATTGAATGCACCACATATAATATATCTACATAAAACCTGTATATAATATATCTACATAAAAAGTGGCTTCTTACATGGCCAGCTCTATGTAGCAATGAAACAGAGTTGGAAATCTTGAGAGATTTAGAATCCTCACCAAAAGTTCAGACAAGAAGGAAAACGTATACCTCATAAGCAATGCTGTCTATCCAGAAGTTCTTTCATTATGAAATTATTTGTGATATCTAATTTTGAAAGTAACATGCACAAACAATCTTTCACAAGGTAATCTTAACCCAGTTGGCTGGGACTGTAGAATACTCAGCAGAGGTGTAAGACCCCCCCACCCCTCAACAAGTGTCCTGGATCGGACACTAAACAATCTGATGGTGAGGCTCTAGTAATGCTGGAGCTTTGGGGAATGCAGAGTACCCTCTCATTGCCATTGCTCCCAGGTATACACTGGCCCAGAATGATAGCATTTGATAGGGTCCTATCTATGGGTCAAATAGAACTGCTTGACATTTAACTGTGTGTAAACAAATGACTGATGTTTAATTGAATTGATAGTGATTTGGAACCATTTAACTTTGTTGACTTATGTTTTTAAATCATAAATATCTAATATATATGTATAAAGTGGATTTGGCATTAAATAACCAACATAGGTTGATATGCCATCAAACCAAACAAAGTAATTTAGCAACATTAATAAGCATTTTAAAAACCTGTAAGTGAGTAGAGTTAGTTTTATTGATTAGGTAACTTTTCTTTTAAAATATAATTGTTTTAAATGTTTTTTTTTGTTGTTATGAAAACATGGTTATATGTGACATTAAAGATGCCCAAAAGAACAGTACATTTTGAATAGGTTGTATGTGAATGACACATCACTCAGGGCCATCACACCCAATCAAGCATTGTCAGTTCTTGAAACTCAAAGAAAGTAGAAAAGTGAAAGAAATTGTCACTTGATTTCCTGTGGTGAAAGAAAAAAAATAATTGATAAACATACATTTTCAGTTTTTTTCCTATGTTTATTATTTTAGTAAGTCAAGCCGGCCTTTTGTCTGTCTTCCATTACACTTTATAAAAGTCTATATCAAGTCCCCATCAAAGGAAGGGTTGGGTGGGGCTCTATTCATTAAGCATTCAAATCTCAGACATCTACCAGCCCAGTTAAAAAGAGTCACCCCTTCTCCAAAAAAGTTATGATACTAAACTGCATCCAATGGTGAGGTTCCAGTTCTGGAGCCCTGAGGGAGAACTGGATACATCAGATGCAGTTTAGTTTCAGAACCAGTACACCCCTTTTTGGTGGGAGATGGAGAAGTCTTCTCTGTAGAGGATACCGTCAGCATATTCTATGTTCTATTTACAGGAGAGGGTATAGGCATTTGTATTTGCAGTTATTTTTCTCATCCCCAAATTTTATTGTTTCTACTATCAAATCCAAAAACGAAATCTTAATAATTTCTTTTGTTCCATTACAATATAAATATATCACCATGGTTTCAGATAGATTCTGTTAATTCAATTTGGAAATTAATTGGTCCTGCCACATGCTTTTGTTTTTCTTGGCTTTTGTACCCTCTTTTCACAATTCTTTTTCACTTACTATAATTATTTCTGTGAATACACACTTTTCCCCTAAGGGTTTTCAGTCCCAAAGTTAGGGATGCATATTATTCATGAGGACTTAATATTAACATTTTCTTTTTGGCTACATGCTCTGCCATATACAGGATGGCATGACAAAAAGTCATTCTTATCTATGATATCAATCCCTTCTGTTTTATATCACAAAAGAGAAAAAGGAATGTTTTTTGTCCCAGAAAAGTATGTTTACTTATAATTTTTTATTTTAGTGAGAAATTATTTTTGCCAAAAGTTTGTGACATTGACAGGAAGAGTCTTTTAACATGCCGCATAAGCTGTGTGGGTGGTATAACAGGATGTACACCTGTTTCCTAGTGTTAACGGAATGCAGGAAAGTGCCATGTAAGTTGTGTGGGTGGCATGTGAGACAGAAGGCATGTCCACATGCAACGTGTAGACAGGAAGTATGACCATGAGGATTGCGTAAGTGTCAGGAAAATTTTATAAACCAGGGAAGTTTTCGACCCAGGGAGAACGATGCAGAAAGGCAGAGAGGTTTCACAGAAATGTCACCCGTGTGTGTGTGTGTGTGTGTGTGTGTGTGTGCATCCTGGCCATCTTTAACCTTCTCTCACTCTACCCATATGTACATTTTGGGTGATAAAAGAAAAATAAAAGAAGCAGATTGTATTTTTTATGCATCAGCAATGCTGTCTTCTTTGCTGTATATAACAGATAACTATAACTTAACACTTGTACCCACTCAAGGTTAACAGAATTGGAACAGTCTACCCCAGTAGTTCAAATAAAGAGTACAGTTCGAGATTCTGAGTGGACTCATGGGTTTAACATAAAACACCTGAAGAAAGATGAAGGACACAATGGCTGAAACATTGAGATTATAACAATAAAAGATGAAGTCAATAGTCTGAATATTTTAAGTAATAATATAAATTCTTATTTTTAGCTGATACAAATGGCAGAAAAAGTCGAACAAATTTTAAATATAGTTTAAATTTAACTGCAACAAATTCTAAAAAGTCAATGTGCATTATACATGCGAGAACATTTTTTTAGAAATTTCATTGACTAAAGTTAAGGGTGCATATTATGCACGAATAATTACAGTAAAAGCATTATATAGTTTCTTTCTTAGAAAGCTTGATTGATTCCCCTCAGAAAGATTGGTGATAAAGCAGATACTATATTTTGATCCCAAGTAAAAAAAACTGTTATAAAAAGAGAGTAACAATATTGATACCTCATTTAAAAAATACAAATAAGTTATTTTGTTTCTTTGGCATTAAATAATCTATTCATCTGACTATCATAAAACGTCGACAATCTTCATTTTGGATTTGGGTACGAGCACTTGAGCTTCACCTTTCAGTACAATCTAAAAGAAAAAAAAAAGACAATTAAAAGTTAAATATTTTTAAAATTTGGATTTGTGAAGAATAAAAGTGTTTCTTTCCAAAATTTTGAAGTTTCTTATCATAAATAAGTATGTATAATTTGGACAAGAAATATGCCATATTCAAATAAAACAAAAGCAAAAAAGAAGTATTTTATGATTAAAATCCCTCTAACCCATCATTTCAGTGGAGAATATTAGGAAAAAATTGTTTAATTGAATATATTATATTGACATATTACATGGTTGGTTGTCTGGTATGGTTTGTTTGTTTTATGGCTTATCAACCTTTGTAGGTTATTTAATGTCAAATCCTGTTTATACATATATATTAAATAAACATGATTTGGTTTGGTTTTATGGCATATCAACCTTTGTAGGTTATTTAATGCCAAATCCAGTTTATACATAATTATTATAATATTATCACCAGCTTAGTAAGTCAGTGGTAGACCAAATTTTTCATTATTATTAGATAGTGCTCAATATCACTGATAGAGCTTATATATATATATGTATGTTTGGTTTGGTTTCTTTGTCTAATGACATATCAACCTTTGTAGGTTATTTAATACTAAAGCCATTCTCCTAGAAGAACAGTAGTGGTACTATTTAACCCATAGGTAGGAGGATAAGGGGGTTCATACCTTTCCCAAGGGTTTTGCCTGAAAGTGAACGTAATAGCGTGACTGGAGTACGAGCTCGCTTAGTACGATTCCACAGTCCATTGCTTTAACCATTACACCACGAGGACCCCCCCCCCCATATATATGTTTGATGAAACCCAGGGTCATAGACATCTATATATATATATATATATATATATATATATAATTCGTAAACAAATAGTTTGTAGGTAACATTATTTTCAAATGAGCAAGAGCTCATTTGTTTGAACACAGTGAAATGTTTTTATGTATAGTAAAAGATTAAATATTTCTATTTGACCTATAGGCATGACACTAACAGGTACTACTACTCCAGGTCAGAGAGGACCTGGGAGTAATAGCAATGAAGGGGTACTCTACATTCCCCAAAGCTCAAGGACTGGGACCTCACCATCAGATGCACTTTAGCATCATATTTAGGACAATCATTGGGTGGGGAGTCTGACCCCCCCTACAGAAGTGCAGTTGGCATATTCTACAGCCACAGCCTACAGGGTGATAACATATTACAGTGAAATATTATACAGTGTTTTGTGAATGTGAAACATAGTGTTTGTGAATGCGAAATATTATATAGCGTTCTGTGAATGTGAAATATTATATAGTGTTTTAAAAACTTAAATTAAGTTGTAAATTCAATGACAATGAAACCTCATTACATTACACAGGAAAAGAAAAGGAACATTTAAAAATTTACCTGATTGCGATCAGTTGCAGTTGCCAAAGTTGTACATGTCATCACCATTCCCCTTACATTAGTCACTGCTATTTCAGCTGTTACAGGTTCATCAACGAACACTGCAAGATACAACATTAAGAAACGCATTCATCAAGTGACCAAAAAAAAAAAAAAAAAAAAAGAAAAGAAAAATCCAGAAGAACATTTTTATTAGCTTTGAATAGAAACTGTTTTTAGGACTTTCTAATCTGAAATTTGGTAAGGTTTGGATATTTGGTTTAAAGGCATATCAACCCTTGACAGTTATTCAGTGCCAAATCCTGTTTATACATATATAAATTACGTACAGGAATTGTAAGTGCATAGCTTGTAGGTAACATTATTTTTTTAAACAAGTCAGAGCTTATTTGTTCAATGGTTTTAAGTACAGGCATTTAACTCTAATAGTTCTATTTACACACAGTTAAATGGTTTCAAGTATTGTAAATGATTTGACCCATAGATGGGACCCTAACAGGTACTACCACTCCAGGTTAAAGTGGGCCTGGGAGTAATGGCAGTGAAGGGTACTGGTCATTCCCCAGAGATGAAGTCTCAGCATCAGATGGTAATGTCATATCCAGGACACTTGTTGAGAGGGAGGTCTTACCCTTCTGCAAAGATGCAGTCAGCATATTCGACAGCCCCAGCCTACAGGGCAGTCTCAAACTTGCATACATCATTTATTAACAGGTCACTTTGAGAAAATCATATCTACATCTGCAACAAGTCAAATCATGTGACAGCCCAGAAGCTGGTATTTATCTGTGCCTCTCACCAGGCAGGATTTGACACTTTTTTATAGTGGGGGTTGTGAGGGAGAAGTTGTGCACAAATCTTGTACACTGCTGGTCAAAGGTTCACCAGGTGCAATGTGAACTATGCTTATCATTCTCAAGTCTCTCAGTACGTATGCCAGGAGACCTTGCTGGTTATAGAATCACTAGACCCAGAGGTCTAGTGCAATGTGATTATAAGCTTGTCATTGTTGCCACCTGGCATGAATGCCAGGTGGTCAGTGAGTTGTGCTCTGGGCAAGCTGAGAGATTCTTAACTGAATAAATGTAAACTTAAAACAGAATCAACTTATCATTCAGGGTTTTCAGACTATTGTCTTCATCTTTGTTATATTCACAAGGTTTTGGCCGAAGAGTCCTCGACCTTCTTCAGGTGTTTCTAGTCAAACTTGGGAGCCTACACAGAACTTCGAACCATGTCCTTTATTTAATCCACGGGGGCTGCTTGCTCTGATTCCATAAACCATAACTGGGCACAAGTGTTAAGTATCCCGGTAATGTTAGTTAATAATTCAGTCAGGATTGAACCTGCAACCTCCAGATGATTGTCACTTAGAAGCTTAAGAAACAAACGTCTATAACCATTACGCTAAGCGTCCTTTTGTGAATATAACAATAAAGATGAAGACAATAATCCAAAAACCCTACATGATAAAAATCACCAAGCTTCATCTAAAAAATTCAGACAAAAGAATCAACTTATAATATTATATATTCTTTTTTACTTTCATATCTGGACATATATTCTATGTTAGTCTTTCATTTGTCACTGTGTCTGTTTTCTGTTGCCAGCCACCATCTTTGTTGTTTTTGCATCTTCACTTGTGGTCTTGTTTGTTTTGGTGTCTTGCTTGTTGCGGTAATCCCAACTGTTTCAGTTCTTCTTTGCTGAGATAACAACAATACAGACACCATTCTTATCAGCATTTTTTATTCTTTGTCAATCAGTTTACCTGCACAACCTTTACTGGGAATTGAGAGAACAGGTGGAACACAGCCATTCCTCCACAACTGATTAACTTATTCCAAATTTCTAAACATCTAGAACCCCTCGATTACCTGACTGAAATAATCCAATCACAGCCAAGTTCTCAAATTGAATTTGGGATCATTATCTGTCCTTTAAACTGAGTTGAGACACAGTGTTTTTCCACACAGTTTAGAACTTAATTCAATATCTACTATTGGTGAACACTCTACTCATTAGGCCAATAGTGTTTACCAATGGTTCGGGACACCGGGGTTCAATCCTAGGTCGAATCATACCAAAGACTCAAAAAATGCTACTTGATGTCACCTTGCTTACTACTCAGCATTATGAGGTAAGCATCAAGGGTAAAGTGGAGCAATCTGGGGAAGGAGTAGTGCCCCCCCCCTACACCTTGGTGAAGTAGCTATTGAAAAGGGAGTCTTTGGGTCACCCTTGACTAAAGTCGCCAACTTTACTTATATAGCAATACTTGAAACCATTTAACTGTGTTCAAACAAATGATGAAAAGTAAATAGAATGATTTGCATTGGATAGAAATACTTGAAACCATTTAAATGACCTCAAGCTTGTTTAAAAATGTTATTCACAAAATGCGTATACAAAAAATAGAATTTGGTATTAAATAAACTACAATGGTTGATATACTATAAGAACCAATCTCAACAACAAAAAATCTGTGGAATAGCTTCTTAGACACACAAACAGTAAATATAAGTAAAAATATTTCAATCAAATTTTATGTGGATCCTAAAGAGTTTGAGGCAAAACAAGTTTTTTTTTTAATCAAGGGAAAAATATACACTTACATGGATTTGGAAAAACCAACATACTGGAAAGATAAACAGCACCTGGTCCTGGTAAATGGGTTGCAAAAACAGCAGACACCAAACTGTCAAGGAATAAGATAGAAGATAGGAACAATTGAATTATTAACAACTGGCAAATACCTATGATATATTAGTTTAGATCTTACGAGCTGAAAATATCCACCCACCTGAAGGGCAGGTGTTCTCAACTAATTTACATTAGAAATACATTCTCTTTTTATTCAAAAATAAATTCCAGTGACATCAAGAGAGATGAATAAAAATTGGAGCTACTGTAATATTCAGTCTACCTCTGCATTTAAGGTTTACCATAATGGGTTGGATTTTTGATATTTTGTCATTTAAAGGTGAGAAAAAGAAACATTTATTCAAATTGTCAAATTGGCTCTACTATTCATTCTGAGGAGTGCCCAGCCTACTGCTGTTTGAGTAATATCAGCTATGAAACAATTAGGTAGACTACATACTATAATGAAATTAATGTGGTAGATAGCATACTCCAATAAAATCAGTGTGATAGACTGTATACTCATATAAAATCAGTGAGGTAGACTCGAATAGCACCACTCTTTCTTGAATTTTGTTTTGTGACCTAACCTTAATAATTAGTCTTTAAACAGGTTCAAGCCTAATGACACAATTTTTTCTTTCTCTGTTTATATTTCATGAGCAGTTTTTTAGTTATGAATATTACTATTTCATTTGATACGAGTTCAAAGCCAGAGAAATGCTGGGATTTAGGCTGTGAGTTTTCCAACTGTCATTACTTGCCTAGGAGAATTGGCTTCCATTTGTCTTTGTGCTAGCAGTGGTTCTCAATCTCAGATTATATTCCTCTCCTTTGAAAGTATTGTGTATTTGGACTAAAAATAGATTAAATTGTTGATATTTTATTGTTCAAAGGTGAAACCAAAAAGCACTTATTCTAATCATAAATCATGAAAGTCAAATTGGTTTTGTTATTCATTCTGATAAGTGATCAGCCTTCTACTATTTAATTAATACAACAGTAAACTGGCATATCAACCCTTGATGGTTATTTAATGCCAAATCCTGTTTATATATCTTTGTGATTTGTATTCAGATAATTTGGAGGAAACTTTTTTTTTAATGAGTTGTGAGAGCTCATTTCTTTCCACACAGTTAAATAGTTTCAAGTATTGTCATTCAACACTAATAATTCCATTTGATATTAGCCATTTGTTTGTACACAGCTAAATGGTTTCAAGTATTTCTAGTCAACATTAGTAATTCTATTTATCAAGTATTCCTAAAAAATACAAACAATGTTTTCAAATGACAGATAATGATATTCCTTTGTAAATGATTGAACAGTTCTATTTGACCCATGGATGAGACCCTAACAGGTGCTTACACTCTGGGTTAGAGTGGACCTGAGAGTAATGGTAATGAAGGGGGTACTCCATATTCCCCAAATTTCAAAACTGGAACCTCACAATCAGATTCAGTTAAATACAACAATAGAAACCATGTAGCAGACTGCATACAACAATAGAAACCATGTGTCAGACTGCATACAACAATAGAAACCATGTAGCAGACTGCATACAACAATAGAAACCATGTGGCAGACTGCATACAACAATAGAAACCATGGTTACCATGTGGTAAAATTATTAAATTGTCTGTATTTCTGAGATGCAGGTGTTGTCACGGCTTATAACAGATTTAAATATTGAAATGGAATGTTTAAATACTGAAACTGAAGATTTGAATTTTGGAATGAAATGTTCAAATATTGAAACTTATGATTCGAATATTGAAATGGAATGATTGAACACTGAAAGTGAAAATTGGAATGGAATGTTTCAATATTAAAACTGAAGATTTGAATGTTTTTCAGAGTAATTTTTATCTTAATATTTTGTGGAAGTGTCTTCTAAATTTTTTCTCTCTCAATAAACTTCATTGAATAAGTGAAATATTCGGGAGTACATATACTGAAATATTAAACTTCTTGAACGCTTCTTTGGCTTTCAGTAACTAGACACACACACAAACAAGTTTCTTTTATGTTTTTAAGCTTTTAGGAGATCTTTCGGAATTTACTTATTGAAGAATTAACTCTCTTCTTGCTTGTTCCCAGCGAAAAACCGATTTAAAAAATACTAAGCGGTTAAAAACTTTTCACCCGAAAAGCAAGTATCAAAAATATTAGACGTATCGCTACAAAAGTTTCCTAAGAAGCTGTTAAGTTTTAAAACATAAGATGCTGGGAACTTTGATACACAATTCAATCAGTGCCAAGAGGGAGTAGCCTTCTATTTTACCGACATGTTAAAAATGTATTTTTCATCTATATTTTCAACGAAATATAAATTTTCATTTGAAAATCTTAAACGTGACTTTGAGAGGAAAGACACTGTATCCCCTAATTCCCCAAGTCCTATGACACACTTGAAGGTTACTTAGATATTTTTTGGCTACTTACCCATTCACTAAAACACCGTGTACAATGCATTTTCGGTATCGAGTCGTCTTAGCGAATTCTGGGTCCAAGTGGATAGGGTTAAAATCGAGGGTCAAATTCGCTAAAGTTCGTAAATCCTCCGCGCTAAAAGTCCTTGATAAACTCGCGCTATCCCCAACTTTGTATATACACTCCATACGTCGAGCTAGACCCCGTTGAAATAACAACAACGGACCCCATTCATTACAATTGCGACAATTTCTCGAGTAAAAATGCCGACTTCCCCGCAGAATGTTAGAGGAAAGACGACAAAAACTCATTTCTGGTTTTTCTCCTAACGTAAAATTGCCTAATTAACGGTTCTTTTTACATTAAACTACAAACATACCCAGAGAGGATCTAGTGCACGTGTTTACCAACACCGCCGGTGTCTACACACACGATGGAAGGGAAATTACTCTTACTTCTTACTTCCCTTGTTTTAAATCGTAAGTAGAGATGCTAGATTGACTACGAGTAGTGCCAACGTAGCCGAGTATTTTTTGGACCAACTGCGCATGAGTCTCGATTCGTACGTAGTTCCCCACAATAAAATAACCTTGTGCCGAATTCTGGCTGGGTGAGAGTCAGATACGTGCCGACAACAATTTGCTAATTTAAAAGCTTCGATTTTTGAATTTCGCTATTTGCAACTTTTGGGTTTACTCTTAAAATAAAATGGGCTAATTTGAGCTATTAATAAGAACAAAGTCAATGATTATTTTAGCATTTATGATAAATTATTGATTTACTTTTCTTGACCCTATTATAAATAATATAATTTTACTAGTACTTGTAGAGAATCCAAGAATCTATCGTGGGACTCCTCAATGTTGAAGAGAATTCTCTACGGGCATATAGGGAAGAATGTGATGAATAATCATAGCTTTGACACTTTGAGAATGAGCCTTCCTTCTAAAAAGGTAGCTTTAGCATCAAATAACCCACGTAGGCTGATATGTTATTAAATAAAGAAACCAAACCAAACCAAACTAAAACGCAGAAATATCCGAGCCTGAGTTGAAAAGACAGTCCATCGAGAGGAAACACACTGATTACCCGGTAAAGAAAAAAGTTTCGGGCGCAGCGGTCAGTAGAGAATATCATGCTAAGAATCTTCTAGTACATAAAAAGAATCATTACTATTGATTTCCTTTAAAAAAGTACAACTGTAAACAGTATTTATTATTGCTAACCCCTAAAGCAAAATTCTTCTTATTTGTTGAATGGCCCTTGTATATTTAAAGTTCTAATTGTATATGTATTTACCAACCCCTCCACACGAGTAGGATGTGACACAAGGTTAATTTTTCAAGCAGAGTTAGCAAGTTTGAATTCAGTTTTCCTTCTTCTTGAATGGTTGCAATACTAAGTTTAAACTGCCCAAACTGCGTTACAATTTATCCATAGATGTCTAGAGAATTGTTGTATGCATAACTTTCCCAAGTGAATTAGCGCAATATGAAATTGCAAACAGCCAGGAGTTGTCGATTCTGTTTCCTACGACGATAACCATGACTCCACAAGCGCCTCCAATACTAACTGTATATCTGCCTCTTTCTTGTTTCTTTCTCAGGATCTGACATACTTAATTGTTTGATAACCCCAGGATGAAATATATATGATTACAAATCAAAATAGAAGTAAAGTTAAGATTTGAAAAAAAAAAGAGAGTCAGAAACCAGAAGTATATCGTTTGCTAGCCTTTATTTGCTTCCAGGTACTTAGTTTGGTTTTATGGCATATCAACCATTGTTGGTTATTTAATGCCCAATCTATTTTTATACATATAAACAGTTCTATTTCAAACAATTCAACTTAGCATAAGTATGCAGTTTAAATGTCACAACAGTTCTATTTTAAACAATTCAGTTTTACATAAGTGCACAGTTTAGTTCTATTTGATCCATACATAGGATCCTATCAAGTGCTACAACTCCGAGCCAGAGTGAACCTGGGAGCGATGGCAATAAAGAGGCGCTCTGAACCCCCCAAATCTCCAGTTTTAGTAGAGCCTCGCCATCAGATAGTTTAGTATCATAACCAGGACACTCGTTGGTGGGGGACTTACCCCTCTGCAGATGCACAGAAGCAGTCGATGTATTCTGCAGCCCCAGTCGACCGGGCAATCCAGGTACTTAGGGAGTACTATATTGATAATATCTACCGTAACATTTTGCAATTTTATACTGTGTATGGATGAATAGTCAGTTCAATACTGTATTAAAATTTTAAAAAAACACAGGTAAAAGCTGTAAGAATATTACGGTACCTTTATGTTGTAGGTGAAGTGCCAGTCATTGTTGTTTTGGTGTGTGGTTTAGAAACGACCCTTCTAAATACAGGCGAAACATCATAGTCGGTTGCTCAGAGGTATGAAAGATATTTAGTTGAGTTCCTATTCATCAAGGACCAATTTTAGAATTAGCATATTCATGATATACTAACACTGAATAAACGGAAGGAAAGGCAAACTCATTTACACAGACAGAAGCATTTGATAGAGACATAATATACATTCAAGAAGTGTTGGAAAGAATCAACAAACATGTTCCAGCGGATGAAATAGGCACACATTGTTCTATGAACAAGCAACATGTGAAAGGTGTAAAAAAAACGGATTAAGCCTTACTTGAGATTGATAGACAGTGAAATGGCCATGGTTATGTTGACTTTACTATTCATGACCAGGCAGGAGACACGTCTGAAACTTTCAAAAGACGGAGACAAAAGAGAACGAGAATGGATTTCGGAGACTGTCACGTGACACTCCATGAGACATTTAACAGACACAGCTATTCTCCGAGGAAGATAATTATTTATTGTCTACCAACAAATAACGTTATAAGGTTACTTGCTTGTTTTATTTACATTGTTCTGTAGGTTGGTTGGTTGGTTAGTTGGGTTTTATGGCATATCAACCATTGTAGGTTTTTTAATGCTAAATCCTGTTTATACATATTAGATAATGATTTGTAAACACATTTTGTTGATAACATTTTTGAACGAACCTGAACTCATATTTTTGTACACAGCTAAATGATTTCAAGAATTTCTACCAAAGATGAATAATTCTATTCAACATTAATCATTTATTTGAAGACAGTGAAGTGGTTACAAGTATTGCTATTTAACACTAAATATTCTTTTGCAACACAACTCATTCAGTCAAATGGTTCCCCGTATTGCTATGTAATACCAATGATTCAATTTAAGTACATAGTTAAGGTGTTTCAAGTATTGCTATTGAATATTAATAATCGTATTCAACATTACACATTCGTTTGCTCACAGTCAAATGGTTTCAAGTTTTGCTATGTATCACTAACAATTAAACATCAGTTATTTGTTTACACTAAGTTAAATGGTCAAAGAGTTCTATTTCTAACAATTCAATTTAACATGAATCATTCGTTTGCACACAGTTTAAATGTGTAACAGTTCTATTTGACCCATAGATAGGACCCTATTTGGTGCTACCACTCAGGGCGAGAGTGGACCTGGGAGCAATGGCAATTAAGGGATACTCCACATTCCCCAAAACTCAAGCATTACTGGAGTCTCATCATCATATAGTTTAGTGTCATATCCAAGACAGTCGTAGTAGAAGGGGATCTTATCTCTCGACAAAGATGCTGTCAGTGTATTCTATAGCCCCAGCCGACTGGGTTGATTTCAGTTGGAGAGGTATTCTCTTACTGAAAGCCCAGTCAGCTTACGATCTCTGACCAAAACTTTGTATTGGTAAAATTCTTACTTTATATCTGCTTCTTCATATTGTTTCTTTCTCGTGTGATTTCTACGATTTTGTATAATGTATCATCAAAATTTGAATCTATAAATCAACACACTAATTAATATTAATAATTTCGACTAGTATTATCCAGTCAATCTTGAAACCGATGTGCTCTGGGCAAAGCTGGAAAAAACTTGCTTTGTGAGAACATCTGAAGTGAAGTAATTCGGAAATGGAGCGGAGTGAAGGATATGATCACGAAGTATCGAAAGCAGAAGTTTCACTGAGCCAGACACATCACAAGGGTACACAGGCAATAGGTGAGATTATGTTGGAAATGGTTTTGAACTTCATTGATTCATTGGCTCTTAAAACATTTGAAATAGAACTGTTTATATGTATAAAAATAGATTGGGCATTAAATAACCAACAATGGTTGATATGCCAGTTGTCGAGTGGTATCCGATGAACCAGGAGTGGCCATTCGAAAATTTTCACAGTGATGGGAAGATGAAATTGTTAATCGATTCAGGCCAATATGAAGAATAAGGGCGAGATCAAAAACAAAAATCGAAGCGTATTGTTGCCTGGGAGGTGCAAAACATCAGACAATCTAGATAATAAGAAATTATCTCTCATCTTCCTAATTTTAGTAGTGATAAAAAAAACAATTAGATTTATTAGGATGAAAGTGTAATACTAGTTAAAATTATTGATATTAATGAATGACTGAACTTCAAGTAAAAAATAAGATGAAAACCACACGAGAATGCTATGTGCTGTTTTAAGCATATCTTGAAAGCAAATCTCCATCCCCCAGTTACACGGCCACCAGCCTCCGATCTCATTAACCATCCTATTAAGTCGAACAAGACATGTGGGGCACTGCTGCAGAAGTAGGAGCGAACTCATAAGTGACGATCATTTATGGGCACAACAGTCAACAAAGACTTTCATTAGCTGTGTGGACACGATGCAGACAAGAGGACCAACCAGATGCAATGGATGATAGGGACGCGTGGTGAGAGAGAGAGAGAGAGAGAGAGAGAGAGAGAGAGAGAGAGAGAGTCAGGGAACTCAATGTTGTTATCACGCGTAAATGATGATGATGATGATATCTACAGTGATGATCCTACAAAGTTAGAATCAATGTTTATCCACTCTGTTGGTGGGGCCTAAAATACGCTGACTGCAATCCCTACAGATGTGTCTTCTTCGCCCGAAAAGAGGTGTTCTGAGGTGTTTGACACGAATCTGCATCCGTGTTCTGAGGTGTTTGACACGAATCTGCATCCGTGTTCTGAGGTGTTTGACACGAATCTGCATCCGTTCTGGAACTTTGAGAAATGTGGATTTACCTCTTGGTTGAAATTTTCCTAAACCCGCTCTGACCAGGAATATCCGCGAGGATCTCGTCGATGTGTTGAATAAATCTGTTTGAGATTATGTTGGAAATGGTTTTGAACTTCATTGATTCATTGGCTCTTAAAACATTGATATTGTAACAAAGTCTTTTAAAATGATTATGAAGATACATTTTTGTAGCGTATATAATTAGAGATTATAATTTGATAGGAATACTGAAAACTATGTTATTGTGTACGCAATACTTAAAACAATACAACTTTATGTAAATCATATATATCAAGGTTGGTTGGTTGGTTGGTTGGTTGGCATATCAACCTTTGTTGGTTATTTAACGCCAAATCTATTTTTATGTAAATAATAATTTTAAACAGTTCAGTTTAGCATCAGTGTACAGTTTAATTGTCAAAAACATTTCTATTTCAAACTATTCCGTTTATTCAAACAGTTCTAATTTAGCTAATTCAGTTTAGCGTAAGTACAGATTTTGTTTACACACAGTTAAATGTCAAAACAGTTCTATATTAAATAATTCAGTTTCGTGTAAAAACAGTTTCAATGTCAAAAAACAGTTCCATTTCAAATAATCCAGTTTAGCATAAGCACTCAATTTAAATATAAGAACTGTTTAATTGTCAAGAACATTTCTATTTCAAGCTATTCAGTTTAGTCAAACAATTCAGTTTAGCATAAGTATGCCGTTAGTTCTATATAACCCAAAGATATGGCCATATCAGGTGCTACCATGCCGAGCCAGAGTGGACCTGGGAGCAATGGCAATGAAGAGGTGTTCCATATTCCCCAAAGCCCCAGCATTACTGGAACCTTGCCATCAGATTGTTTAGAGTCATACCAGGACACTCGTTGTGGGGAGGTCTTACCCCTCTGCAGAGGTGCAGTCAGTACATTCTGCAGCCCCAGCCGACTGGGCAATATATATTAAGAATAGTTACTTGTAGATGATTCTTATCAAGTAGAAATAGTGTTGTATAGTCTCATACATGATTTACGAAATTAAATGAACGAACGGAACACTTCTTTATAAAAATATATCCCCCATTTTATTCTCGAAAGGGGCCCACAGTTTGTTGTTAGTTTGAGAGATAGATGGAGAGACATATACTCAGAGATGGGACTTCTTCTTGTCCCACCTCTTCTTCCTGGAGTCAGTGGGTGCCCACGCTTGCACCCCCTTGCAAGCCGTATCGTCAGAGACGACCTAACGCCTCTGATCGGCTGTGTATCCCTGGCTCGACTCCCGATTCTGACTGGACTCTCAATCTAAATCTGACCGCGTGGTTCTCATGTCACCTGGTCTCCTTCCGGTTACACACCTGCTCGACCGGCCTATCCCGACGCTCTGCCATCCCCCTGTTTACTAATCACAACATGAAAGCTTATCAAAGCACACGGGGTCATCAGGAACGAACCCAAAATCCATGTCAACAGTAATTATATAACAATAGTTACGTGAAATCATATAATTGCTTTAAAAAATCAAGAAAACATACTTTATCATCAAACTAACAAGGGTTGACATATCGGAAAATCAGCAAATCGATGTTCACAGAGAATTTCCATAATTTCTCTACTTTATTTCCGTTCTTATCCTGAACACAATATTCCACACACATCTTCATTCTCGTGTCGATGTTTTATTTCGAACCTCTACATTTTTAACCAAACTCGGACTTTCGCCAGCAGAGAAGAGGGAATATATATATATATATATATATAAAGATCCCAAACTTGACTGTAACTGCATCTGTGTGAATATAGCATTCGTACAGATCAAACACCATCCAATAAAGTCTGGTAGTATTGTGAGATACTGCTCGGGCTAATGGTAATCATGCTTCGGTTCCGAAACCATGCATGAACCCAGAGTCATCATCTGATGAAGACTTTATTGGAAGCAAAACCGCTATTTTTGCGGCAGTTCTTGAATATAATTTAATTTTTTAAAATCTATTCAGTGTTTACACTGTAATAAAGTTGTTATGATTTACATCATAATTTATCAACATGATATTGAATTAATGTTTCTAACTAAAAAATGGCTAAAGACTTCAACAATTCCAAAAGGTTGAATTAAATATGATCTAGGAGTTCATGTTGGCGATGATTTTTTTAAAATAAACTATGGTTTAACAAATACATAGTTCCAATCCATGATCATTTATCATGGCCAAGTGGTTAATCTAGGCCTTCTGCAGGAATAAGCTAAAAAGGACTTGTCATATGGTAATAAATAATAATTGCGTAACCATCTAACAAGATTTCGAAATATGAGAAACGCTGATGACATCTAATGAAAACCTCAATAACAGCCGATTCATTTTATTTCATATTCCAGATACATTAAGATAGCCAAAAGATATTTTCTGCAAAAATATTACAACTTGTTAAATATAAACTGCTGTTTCTTACTCTATGCGAAGAAACAAAACAAAAAGAAGAAAAGAAAAAAGGTAACTAAGTCTCCACGAGATGCATGAAGCACGTAGCAAACCCTGCGTTTTGTATTTAAGGAAATGCATTAAGCAACGCTGCTTTTTACCAACTGGAAACTTTTATGTTGTTTTATGAATTACAAAAATTGCTTTAAATTTTAATCGTAAATATTATCACATATTTTACTGCTAACAATTACAAATCTAAAATTTGATTAGACGTTTTAAGATAAGTTTAAGAGATCACTGCGTTTAGTATATTAGAATTAGGTCTTTTTAAAGTTGATTCTAACTATTGTTAGTTTATACTGTTTTTCCACGGATCATTTTATTTATTTTAATCTTACAAGGAATTATCAACAGTATACTTTTCTATGAAAGAAAGTTAGCTTATCGCTTAAGATGACTGGCCAACGAAAAAGAAAGCAAGTACATACTCTCAGAGATGATCCCAATGACGAAATTGAGATATTAGAAATTTGGTGGCCTCCAGAAGGCTTTGAAGAAGAAGAAGAAGAAGAAGCTAAAGAAGAAGAGGAGGAGGAGGAGGATGAAGAAGATTTTGAAGTTGAAAGAGAAGTAGACGAAAGGGGAGCTCAACAGAATATTCAGAAGTACGAAGACAATTTCTCGGTTCCAACTGATCAAACACACTGCATGAACGGAGAGTATATAGACTCTATCAATATCTACAAAATCTTGGAAGAATTTGAGCAGTCGCCTCATGTGAATACCCAAGAGACGAAGAAACAGAGCATTCAGTGGAAACTTGCAAATAGCGACGAGCATTTGCTGACTAAAGCTGAAGAAGAGGAAATCAATAAACGAGCTGAGGCTTATGTCCTCAATGTATATCCTGATCGGAATTATTACAGCCTTCCAGAAACGTCAAATCAATGTAAACAACCTTTGCGTATTGATGAAAACATTAACAACGATCAGGACCTTTATTTTCCATTGCCTTTTCAGGGAAAACGAAAGAGAAGGTCCTATGACAACTTTATTTGTTATGTAACTCATTGCAACGGAGAGGATTCTTATGATAACTCCCACATCCTTCCCAAGGGTACCCGACTTTTGAAACCACCCAACAAATTAGTAGAGCTTGTAGCTCAAGCGATCAATGACTCACCCGACGGTCTTCTCCAAGTCCACCAGATCTACGCCTTGCTTCAAAACAAATACCCTTATTTTCGTTACATGGAAAAGTCTGCCATAAACAGTTGGAGGAGTTCAATTCGTCATGCCCTTTACCAGAAGTGGTTCCGGAAAATTCACCTGAAAAAAGAGTCAATTAACAGCAAAGGTTGCTATTGGACAATTAACCGAAAGTTCAGTCCTAAAAACTGGACGATGCCTGAAAGTCAGGGAGGGAACCTGTTGACATTTCCTAGGGTAGACATCTCGGAAAACTTTAACCGAAACATTCAACCGGAGTCATTTGCGTCTGAACATGCAAACCTCGTATTTGACGCACCCATCACGGAAGGCTACCAGATTCCTTTGTTTGAAGAGTTCCCAAACTTCATTAACATCCCGTTCAAATATCCGTACGAAGCTGATCGAAATGTGTACAGAGATGATCATGACTTGAATCTTGTTGCGTGGTCATCCGGAGCATTCATTGACCAGGCGGCTGTAGAATCGATACCTTCTTGAGAATCCCGCGTTGTCTCAGCATCCGCGCAGTTCTTCGTCAGATCACTAAAAAGAAAGAAGAATAATTTTTGATTGGTTGGTGGGTTGGTTTTTTTATGGCATATCAACCCTTGTGAGTTATCTAATACCAAGTCCTGTTTTTATATATGATTTGTAAGGAAATAATTTGTTGATAACTTTATTTTTAAACGAATCGTCAGAGCTCGTTTGTTTGCGCACAGTTAAATAGTTTTAAGTATTTCAACCAAACGCTAATAATTTTATCTAATATTAGTCATTTGTTTGCACACAGTTGAATGGTTTTAAGAATTGCTATATAACACTAATAATTGTATTTAATATTAATCATTTGTTTGCACATAGTTAAATGATTTCAAGTATTTCTATTCAACATTAGTAATTCTATTTATCCAGAAAGATAAGAAAAAAACGATAAATAGACTGCTTTTGTGATCTTGAGAAAGCCAAAACTCTCGATGATCCTTTATTCGTTTGCTCTATTTTGTTAGAAGCAATTGAAAATTAAAATCATTATTATTTCGATCATGGTTGAAAATGCTCTTATCTTCCGCCTCAATAATAATAATAATAATAATAATAATAAAAAGAACTGGTATATATCGTTTCTTTTTTTTAATTTTAATAAGATCGTTTAACTTCCTCATTCTCTATCTCTCTCTCTCTCTCTCTCTCCCTCCTTCTCTCTCTCTCTCTCTCGCTCTCTCTCTCTCTCTCTCTTTCTTGCTCTCTCTCTCTATTGCTCTCTTTCTCTCTCCTTACGTTCCATCCATATAAACAAAGAATAAATAAAGATATTTTGTTTGGATGAAGGACTGTTTAAGATTTATGATGATAAACTGTATCGGAGGATGAGGCTCCAGTCCTGGAGCTCTGGGGATTGTGGAGTGCCCTTTCATTGCTATTACTTCCTGGTCCACTCTAGCCTAGAGTGGTAGTACCTGATAGGGTTCCATCTAGGGGTCAAATAGATCTGTTTGAAAATTATTAGTATTAGACAGGAATACTTGAGGCCATATAACGGTGTAGATTATTTATATTAAGAATAGTTAATGGAAACTATGATTGTTTACTTAGGATTATTATTATTAGTTACTTGAAACCATATAGTCGGCGACCGAAGTTTAAGGGTGAATCGAAGGCTCTCTTTTCAATAGCTACGACACCAAGGTGTAGGGGAGGGCGCTATTCCTTTTATAACTGTGTGCAAACAAATAACTAATATTTAATAGAAATAAAAAGTAGTTAAGTAAAGTTAGCGATGTTAGTCGAGGGTGACCCGAAGGCTCCCTTTTCAATAGCTACTACACCAAGGTGTAGGGGAGGGCGCTACTCCATTCCCTGGATTGCTCCACTTTACCCTTGATCCATACCTTATAATGCTGAGTGTTAAGCAATATTGCTTAATAGAAATAATTACTTGAGATCATATGATTATTAGTATTAATAGGAATACTTGAAACCAAACAATTTTAGAAATTATTTGTATTAGTTAGGAATACTTGAAATCATATAACTGTGATAAAAAATCTATTAAGAAACAACTACACGAAAATGTAAATATGATGGAGAATGAACGCAATTCTCTAATCTCTAGGCATAATATATCCCTAAACAGGTTGACATGCCCATAAAATAAATCAATCAATCGACAGTAAAGTATCTTTGAATCTTTTCTATGATATCTCCTAACTTGGGCCACTCTCGGATCCATATTAACCTCAATCTTTTCGAGTCATTCTTAACATTTCTCTTACCATAGATCTTTGGAAAATTAACTCATGAGCACTAGGTTGACTGATACCTTCATCAATGCCAATAGCATTAAAAAGTAACATTTTTTTCTGATTATAAAGTATTTTGTTTCTGTTTGATTATCTGCTATCAATCCATCTCACCGCTGGCAATGAAGAACAGTGACCCTCAGATACATTTATTTAGATGGTTAACTTAATCGTCTCGTAAAGTAGCTAGCTATTGCCCAAGTATTTGGACCAAGTGCTAGACTATGCAAAGTAACCACAATAAGGATCCCGAAAGTGCCTACCATAGCGCGATTGGAGCTCGACTACTTTAACTTTGTTCCAGACTAAGGTAACTTTGGTAAAAAAATACAGTAAGGGTCACGGTGCGACTACCATAGCGCAAAGTATAGCAAGCTCGTCTCACAAACTGGTTCTTTAGTGTAGTGAATTTCATGCTAATTGGATGTCCAACTACTTTAGCCTTATGCCAGACTGAGGTCACTTTGGTAAAGAATAAACAAATAAAAAAACTACAGTAGGGATCACGGGGTTGCCTATCATTGCACAATAGGAAGCAAGTTTGTCTCTCAGACCAGTTGGCTAACACAGTGAAAGCTATCCAAACTGGACCCTCTGTAATGCTGACCTTGTGCTATTCTAAGCTAATATTAGTAAATAATAGCAATAGAGATAACAATGGCGTCTATTAAAGACAAAAAGGTAATATATTTTTCACTATAAAGTATTTTCATTTCTGACGTTTTTTCAGCTGCGTCTTGACGATGTCGATATTTTAAAATTGTCTTTAAATAAAGATTAAACAAAAAATATATATGTATATGTTTGGTTTGGATCAATTATTTTGATATTCAATAATCATTGATTGTTGATTGTTACGAGTCCTGAAATGACTTATGAAGTTATCGGACTTGAATCAATTGTTTTCTCATTTAACAATCAATGATTTAAAAAAATCTATTCCTAAATCAATTCGTTACTGATAAGAAAAAGTCTTTGGTATATATTTTAACCGAACACTTATTTTAAATATACACCGTTTCAATCGAAATGCTGATTGTTATCGCTGTAATGAATTACTGGTTAAGTATTCTAAAACGTCTTAGGATGTCACCGGACATTACAGGAAAAAATGAAAATAGCACCCACCTAAGGATGAAATAAAGAGTATTCATTCGGCATTTCTGGAAGAACACTGAAAACGTGAAAAACCCCATGGTTGAAGTGGCCGAAACATTGGGATGACTACAAGAAAGGCAAAGAAAAATGGTCCAGTTAAATAAATGTATAATAGTAACAACACAACATATCATTTCAGAAATTTTGACAGAAAGAAGGTTGGATAGGACAACGACAGAAACGTTATAATAAATACAAAAATGACGAAGAAAAGTGACTCAAAAGAATCAATGTATATTAGTGAGGACATCTTGTCTCAGCAATTTCGATAGGAAGATGACTGGAGAGTTCGGTGACCGAAACGCTAGAATAAATACAACAAAGATGATGGAACTGGTTCAAATGAATCAATATATAAATGTAACAACAAGTCATTTTAGAAATCCAGTCAGAAAGAAGGCTGCAAAGCACATTGACTGACAGGTTCCGTTTAATTAGTCAATGCTGCTGAGGTTCAAAGATTTCTAAAGCTAACTTTGAAATTTAAAAACATTAAATCCTGAAAATTTAAATATATTTTTATGTTGTTTAGCGAGTCATTAACCGAGGGGTAAATAGTATAGAAGAAACTTATTTTTATGCCTTCATTTTGCGACAAATTCTGACCTTTTATTTAAAAGATTTCAAAAGTTTGGAAATGTGAAGATAGCCATTTTTTCTTCTACCCAAAGGATACATTGCTTTGATATGTTATACGCCGGTACATTTTCTTCATGATATTGTTGGCACTTTTTTCTTTTTTAAGGCCTCATATATATTTAGAAAGATCCGTGATCCACAATTCATAGAAATAATTCTTTTATCACTCAGGCCAGTCTCTGTCTCTTTATCTTTCTCTCTCTCTCTCTCCCGCTTTCTCGATATCTGTTAGTCTATCTATACATATATATCCGATAAAGAACCCGGATACAGTCGAGAAGACCTGTCAGGAGAGAGAGAGTGAGAGAGAGTGTGGTGTGTGTGAGAGAGAGAGAGAGAGAGAGAGAGAGAGAGAGAGAAAGAGAGAGACTTCGTATTATCAAGACTTTTCCTTTGTTTTTGTTTTTTTGTTTAATGGCATATCAACCTTCTTGGGTTATTCAATGCCAAAGTCATCCTTGTATCAAGACAGTACATAGTGGTACTATTCAAATCATAGTTAGGGAATAAGGGGGTTCATAGGTTATCAGCCCGAAAGTGACAGCGCGAGGGGGATTCGAACTCGGTTACTGAAATGTTGCAGTCCAGAACGTAAACCGTTATGCCAGGGGAACTCCGACTTGATAATGAATATAGCAAAGCACATAACTACACACATACGCACACTTACACAGGCATATATATATATATGTGTGTGTGTGTGGTTTGCTATATTCCTAATGAAAGAGTGCTCAATATGGCAGGCCTAGTCGGCTGGACGGCAGAATACACCGACTGCATCTCTGTAGAGAGATAAGACTCCCCTAACGAGGCTGGCCCAGTCGGCTGGAGCTGCAGAATACACCGACTGCTTCTTTACAGAAAGGTAAAACTCCCCCAACGAGTATCCTGATATGACATTAAACAATCTGGTGGTGAGGCTTCAGTAATACTGGTGCTTTGGGGAATGCGGAGTACTCCTTTATTGCCATTGCTCTCAGTTCCACTCTGGAACAGAGTGGTAGCACCTGATAGGGTCCTGTCTATGGGTCAAATAGAACTAAACTGTGTACTTATGCTAAATTGAATTGTTTGAGATGGGACTGTTTTGACACTGAAACTGTGTACTTATGGTAAACTGAATTGTTTGAAATAGAACTGTGTATATATATATACAAATGAATTTGGCATTAAATAACCTACAATGGTTGAGGTTCCATGAAACCAAAGCAAACTCAATATTGATGATAAAACCTTTGGACATCTAAGGATAGCGTAGACACAAAGTAGATTCCTTCTTTAAACAAAAACTTATAATCTGTTACCGAAAGTTTTTTTTTCTAATTTGAGGTAAATTATACATGAAAATTCTTGACATGTTTTTTTCAATTTTCCACGGAACGAGATCTCACTTATAGCCATAAGAATTAAATGACCTCATGCAACGGTCTTTGAAAATTTAATGTATATATATACATATATACAAGTATAAAAAGTTTTGTGGGGCGGGGTGGAGATAAATCTTCCTTAACTGTCTTACTCTTAGCCATATCCAGACATGACTTATTCGCGTTTTACAAACTCATCCACTTTTTCTTACTACTCCTCTTAGCATTCACTAAAATACCACATACTCTCTATGGGCTACCCTACATAAAAAATACCCAATATTGAGAATGAAAGAAATTTATGCACAATTTTAATTTTCTGGTACAGGAAAAAAAAAAACCAAAGAAAAAGAAAAAAAAAAAAGAAAATATAACTGGGAACATGTTAGTTGGGCCCTTCCAACACCTCCTTGGGTGGATAGCCGACTTTTCTGGACAGAGGTCCGAAAACGATCAGTTTGCTCTCTAAGCTGGAGTGGGATTTTAATTTTGAGGAAAAAACAAGTTGTGTGGAATGAACCGTTTGGTTCGAACAGTTAAAAAATGACTAAATCTAATTTGTTTTATAGTATTGTCATCTGTTCCTTTGATTTGATTAAAGTTAAAAAGATAGGTTTACATGTTGAAAGTTTATTACAAAATTACGCAAGTAAATAAGGAAAGGCAGTCATTTCCGATTTACAATTTCCGTTGAAAGAATAGAAAATGCGTTGCCTCGAAGAATGGCGAGTGAAACCTTATGAAATAGCCGGTAAACCACTCGAGCTAGTAGTCTTAGAAGCAATCTAGCACGGTAGGGTGTCTGTTTAAGGGTCTATGACCCGAAGATTTCAACTGCAATAAATACAAAAAAAAAAAAAAAATCTATCCGAAAGCAACCGGTTCCAAGCAAGTTTACGATCCTCAACTTTTCCTGGATCTGTTGCTGATTTAATCAGGGTACTTACAGGGAATATGTCGCAACAGATAGCACCCTAAATAAGAGGCTTACCGCCTCGGAACGGGGAAATTGTTGTGCTAAATTTGGAATAAAATGTAGGTGTTATTCTAGTGTAGGGTAACAATAAATAATCATCTCTCTTTGTGAATGTACGCTGGAGGCTCCTTCATGTGTCACATAACAATATCAGAAACCCATTCTCGACCTCTTTTCCCTCTGTTCTTAGAACACATGAAGTAAGCTTTCTTTTTTTCCATTTTTGTACCCCTTCTACATACTGCTTGTTCATGGAATAATATGTGAATATTTCCAGCTGTTGGTACACCTTGCTGTATTCTTTCTTGTCAATACCATTTGTAAGTAGTAATTTTCGAAGCTCTTTGCTTCGATGTGGCACAAGGCCGAATGAATGGGGCACCCAGTGAGACTCGAACTCTCTGGTTGCACCACATGTACAAATAAGTTTATCTTGCTTTTCCTTCCGTTGTGTTCAATATTAGTATATCACAAATATACTAATACTCATATTGGTTCTTGATTGATTAGGGACTCGACTAAATGTCTTTCCCACTTCCAAGTCCTCGTGGCGTAATGGCTACAGTGCTAGAGTGTGACTTCGTAGTAAGCAAATTCGATCCCCAGTCCCATCATTACGTTCACTTTCAGACTAATACCCTTGGAAAAGATATGAAACCCCCTTATTGCCCCAAACTATGCGTTAAATAGTATCATTACTGTTCTTTTGGTTTGGTTTCTTAGTTTAATGGCATATCAACATTTGGAGGTTATTTAATGCCAAAGCTATTCTTCTTGAAGAACAGTAGTGGTACTATTTAACCATTAGCGGGAAGGATAAGGGGGTTCATATCTTTCCCAAGGGTAGTTGCCCGAAAGTGAATGTAATAGTTCGAACTCGCTTACTACAATTCCGCAGTCCAGTACTTTAACCATTGCACCACTAGAACACCCCCACTGTTCTTTTACAAGGATGGCTTTGGCATTAAATAACCCATGAAGATTGGTATGCTATTAAAGAAAGAGACTGGAACTGAAATCTTTCTTAGCTACACCAACAAATAACGATTTGATAATGGTTAATTTGCCAGGCTTGCAGCCCATTGTTAGTGAGTTCTGTTCTCACTGAGTACATCAAACTCATATCCTTATGCCAAACTAAACTAAACTAAACTAGATAAATGGCAACAAATACCGATTTGAAAGATATGAGACACAAACAGAGATGGGCGATTTACGAATTAAGATGATGGAAATTCTACTGTTTTCTGATTGGTGAAGCTTCGAATATTCACCATAAAGAAGTACACCCCAATCAGCTTTTTTTCTTAAATAAAAAAAAGTTAATTTTCGTTTAGAACCGGGTTTTTTTAAACTTTTTATTTGATGTACAACTTGAAGCCAAACCTAATTTGTAGTCACCTCCAAGTAAATTAATTGAATATCAAATTTAAAAAAAAATATGAGTAATTAAACTGTATTTAGTACAATTTACCTGCGAAAAGAATCAGTAAACTATAAATGCAAACGCACCTTTCATTTTCAAATATATTCTTGATGGAAGTTTGGTGGGAACTGAGGAGATCACGAACACCGGGTTTGTGAATCTGAGCTGAAAATCACTATGTTTTATGTTCTAAGTGCTTTCCTATTTACTTAGTAAATAATGCATAAGCTTAAAACCGTAAGTCCACCACATAAAAACTTGGAAAAGCTAGTAAAATTGGTATAAAATTGCACAAAGTGTTTCCCACATTTTCATGTTCATCTAGTAATAACCAACTCTTTAAAATGTTTACACAGAGTTCCCTTCAAGATCGAAAGTCATTTCAATAAATCCTTCGTTAAGAAACGTAACTAAATTTACACTTATCATTTGAACATCGTTGGTTCATTGAAATGACACGCATGTTTTGAATAGGTCGTATGCGAACGACACATCACTAGAGGCCACCCCATCTAATCTGGCATTCTGCTTGGTGTACGATATCTGGCAACTAGTCTCCATGATCCAGCGATTTTTGTTTTCCTGTTACAAAGGGATTTAATGTGAACAACATACCACTAGTGGCCATCAAACTCAATCGGGCATTCTGCTAGGTGTACGATATCCATATTTACCAACCCCTCCGCTCGGGCAGGACATAACACAAGGTCTATTTTAAAGCGGAGTTTAACAGGTTTGAATTCAGATTTTTTCTTCTCCTAGACTAGTTGCCTCACCAAGGCTGAAGAACCCTGTCTGCCCTACTATCTACCCATAGCTGGAGGGAGAATAATTGGATGTGCGATATCTGGCAACGACACATCACTAGAGGCCACCCCATCTAATCAGGCATTCTGCTTGGTGTACGATATCTGGCAACTAGTCTACATGATCCAGCGATTTTTGTTTTTTTGTTAAAAAGGGATTTAATGTTAACCACACATCACTAATGGCCATCAAATCCAATCCGGGATTCTGCCAGGAGAACATATCGTCTTCATGATCCAGCGATTTGTGCTCTCCTATTACAAAGAGATTTAATATCTCTAGTGGCCTTCACATCCAATTAGGTATTCTGATAGATGGATGACATATGGCAACTAGTCCACATGATCCGGTGATTTTTGTTTTCCTGTTATAATGGGATTTAATGTGAACGACACATCACTCGTAGCAATCACACACAAACAGGCATTATCCTAGGTGTACGATATCTGGCAACTAGTCTATCTGATGTAGCGATTTTTGTTTCCTGTTATAAAAGAATTTAATGTGAATGACACATCACTTGTGGCCATTAAACCTTATCCGGCATTCTGCTAAATGTGCGATATGTAGCAACTAGTCTCCATGATCCAGCAATTTTTTTCCAGTCGTTTAAAGATTTAAAGAAAACGACACATCCCTAGAGGCTATCACACCCAATCAGGTATTCTACTAGATGGACGCAATCTGGCAACTGGTCTACATGATCCAGCGGTTTTTATTTCCGTTATGAAGGAATTTAATGTGAACAACACATAACCAGTGGCCATCCAACCCAATCTGCTATTTTGCTAGGTGTACGATACCTGGCAACTAGCCTACATGATCCAGTGATTTTTTTGTCTTCCTGTTATAATTGGGATTTGATGTGAACGACACATTATTAGCGGCCATCAAATTCAAACAGACATTCTGCTAGGTGTACGATATGTGGCAACTAGTCTCCGTGATACAGTGATATTTGTTTTCTTGTTAAAAATGGGTTTAATGTGAACGACACATCACTAGTGGTCATCACACCTTATAAGGTATTCTGCTAGGTGTACGATATCTGGAAACTACTCTCCATGATCCAGTAATTTCTGTTTTCATGTTATAAAAGGATTTAATATGAACCACACATCACTAGTGGCCATCACACTCAGCCAGGCATTCTGCTAGGTATGCGATACCAGGCAACTAGTCTCCATAATCCAGCTATTTTTGTTTCCTGTTATAATGGGATTTAACATGAACGACACATCATTAGTGGTGATCACACCCAATCATGCATTCTGCTATATGGACGATATCCGGTAACTAGTCTACAAAATCGAGCGATTTTTGTTTTCCTCTTATAAAGGGATTTAATGTGAACAACACATCACTAGTGGCCTTCACACCGAATCAAATATTCTACAAGATGGACAACGTCTGGAAACTTTACAACATGATCCAGCGGTTTTATTTCCTTGTTATGAAGGAATTCAATATGAACGACATATCACCAGGGGCCATCCAACACAATCCTCTATACTGCCATGTTTACGATACCTGGCAACTAATCTACATGATCCAGTGATTTTTGTTTTCCTGTTATAAAGGGATTCAATGTGAACGACACATCATGAGTGTCCATCACACCCAATCAGGCATTCTGCCAGGTGGACAATACATGTAGACCAGTCTCCATGATCCAGCGATATTTGTTTTCTTGTTAAAAAGGGATTTAATGTGAACGACACATCACGAGTGGCCATCACACCTTGTCCGGCATTTTGCTAGGTGTACGATATCTGGCAACTAGTCTCCATGATCCAGCGATTTTCGTTTTCCTGTTATCATCATTATCATCATATCGTACCATCAGCATGGATCTCCTTGACCCTCTCCCGCCACCCCTCTCTATCGTCCATCGCTTCCGGTAGGTCTTCAAGGCTACATCCTGTATCGGCACAGAGCTTCTGTATGTAGGTCCTAGCTAGGCGTCCTGCTTTTGTTCGTCCATGTGAGGGAACCAGATGTGCGGGACACTGCTGGAGAAGTAGAGACTAGCTCATAAGTGATGTATTCCTGTGGACCCCTTCACATGGACGAGCAAAGGCTGGACGATCAGCTCGAACCTACATACAGCAGCTCTGTGCCGATATGAGATGTAGCCCTGAAGACCTGTCGGAAGACCTGATAGCGCGACATGATGATGATGATCAAACCCTACAGCATCGAAAATCTGTACCTGAAGATAAAATCATAACACCTCTGTGGCCAAAAATAAAAATGCATAAATATATACAAAGGGTGCACATATTTTTGAATTGCTACATAGTCGTATCTTTTGATTACAGAGTTACCTGCCGAACAGGTATGGACAGCCTTTTTTGGGCATGAGATATGGTTCATCGTCAGGCGGGAAGCATTGCAAACAAATTTAAGGTCATTTTACGTTGATGGTACTTCAACCATTTTTACTACAGAAGACCATACGTGAAAGCATCTGCTTTAGAAATAGGGAAAAATTGATTTTTTTTACTCTCTCCGGTTAAAAGATCTTTCCATGAAAGAAAAATAAAATCTTGGTATAATATAATCACTAATATAAATGTGATTCATACACGCTTCTGTTGTAATGCATTACGGAATAAAAGAAAAATAATGAATTCTTAAAAAATCAATGGATTCAATATGAATATGATCTGTGAATCGACGAAAAAAAATGAATAGTTTCCTAATCCGTGAATCAAAATGTTATAAAATTATCTTTTTTAGATTGCTGGTGTATATTCAACAATCTGCCAATTGGATAATTTCGCTTATAACTTCTAAATTGAAAGGTGACGTTAATATAAAAATACATAATAAAAATGTAGATAAAAGCCGTAAAGTTGGTTTCTAAATTGTTAATTTGACTGTACGAAAATAGATACGTTGGCGACCGTAGTCGAGGGCTACCTGAAGGCTCCCTTTTCAATAGCTACTACACTGAGGTGCAGGGGAATGCGTTACTCCTTTTCCTGGATTGCTCCCCTTTAACCTTGAAACGTACCTTATAATGCTGAGTGTTGAGCAAGGCGGTATCAAGTACCACTTTTTGAGTCTTTGGTATAATTCGACCTGAGATTGAACCCCGGTCTCCCGAGTCATTGGTGAACACTTTACCACAAAACCAATGGGTTGGTCACGAAAATGAATAAATGAAAAACGTTCCCCTGAAAAAAAAAATGAATGTTTCTTAATTCTAAAATGAAAAAAAAAGTGAAAATCTGCCAACATTTTTGAATGCTGAAAACGTTTCTTTAACGAAAGGTTAGAAAATTTAAAAAAACCCATCATATTTAATCATTGTTATGTATGTGATTTATTCGAATCGTTTCAAGCTCTGGTATGTAGCAGTCATAATAAAATAAAAGATTTTTTTTTTTCGCGAATCAATGCCCCCGCCAAGCGATTCGGCCACACACTGACCAATCAGCGGGCAGAGCACATTGATTCTATTTGTCCTCTAAGGAACTATTTTTTAGTCCCTTTTTGGAAATCACGGTCGGCAAGCAGAGAGTACCCGGCAAGCAGAGAATAAAGACCTCTCTCCTGTCCCCAACTACCGGACGCTCAAGCATGGACGATCTTCGCTGAAGATAACTGCCGGCTAACCTGCGACATCCAAAGAACTTTATACTCTTACTTTTTCTCACTCTGAAACAGTACAACTTTCTGCCGTCGAAATAAAACTTTTCGTTGTTGTTCTTAAAAGAGGTTTTGTTTTTCATTCCGTGCTACGTAAACAACTACAAGTTAATTTATAGTGATGTAAACAAACATTTACTAAAGGTATTTTGGGAAAATAGGTAGATAAATAGAGTGTGTGAGTGAAAAAGTGTAAACGAAATTAGAAAAACAAAATTTTCAGGAACATTATGTTCCTTAAGAAGTTAAGAAGGTTACCTCGAAAGCACCAGGGACCACACATACCCGGTGGGTCACACGCACTCCGTAGGCCACAGTTTGCCAATGACCACAGTTGAATTTGGTAATCATTTATTCCCTTTGACAGTAAAACAGGCATCAAGTATTCAACATTATAAAGAAGAAACACACAGTATTGTAAACTCAAACATATTTTCACTTTATTAGATAGACCAGTCGGTTGAGTTGCAGAATATACCAACTGCATCACTGCAGAGGGATAAGACCCCCTTCCCAACGATGCCAAGTCAGCTGGAGGTGTAGAATACACTGACTACATCTCTGCAGAAGGGTAAAATCTCCCCTCTAACGAGGCCCAGGCGGCTGGGACTGTAAAATACGCCGACTGCATCTCTGCAGACGGATAAGACCCTTCCACCAACGAGTGTCCTGATATGACATTAAAATATCTGAGGGGAAGGTTCCAGTAATGCTGGAGCTTTGAGAAATACAGAGTACCACTTCATTGCCATCGCTCCCATGTCCACTCTGGTTCGGAGTGGTAGCGCCTGGTAGGGTCCTATATATGGGTCAAAAAGAACAGTTTGACATTTGAATGCAAACAAATGACTTATGATAATATGATGTTAGAAATAGAACTGTTTGATCATTTAACTTTTTGTAAACAAATGACTGATGTTTAATTGAATTGTTAGTGATACATAGCAATACTTGGAACGATTTAACTTTGACTTGTGCGAAATGGAATTGTTAGAGACTGTTTGATCATTTAACTGTGTGTATCGACAAAATGTATTAATAAATCTTATATTTAATTTATGAGTAAAAACAGAATATGGCATTAAATAACTAACAAAGGTTGTGATGCCATAAAACCAAATCAAACCAAAACTAAGCCAAACCAAACCAAACTTTATAAGAATTTGGTATAAGAACAAAAGTTTGTGCTGAATTCATAGTAAGTTGGTGGTAATATAGACAAGTCATTATCAGTCATAGCGGAGATAAGAAAAGTTATTTGCTTAGTTATAATACAATAAGTCATTTAGTCCCCAGAGATAAGTAGCTCATTTAGTCCCCAAAGGTAAGTAGCATATTCGGTTTAATGTTCTTCAAGAAAGGGAGAAAAATAGAATTAATACCTGTGGAAAAGAGACATCGAAAAGTGCTCTAAACCAGCAACGAGGTTAAGCTGTACAAAGAGAGAGAATAAAAATGTATTTGAATTTGTATCTCACGCGTCGAAATAGCAGTAGCCAAGGGGATTGATAAGCTCTGCTGCTTCCAGTGCCAAAGGTGAGTAACAACTGTTTTAAAATGAGGGAAATAATCCTTACATCTATAACTTGATGAGATTTAAGTTCAACGGGGGATACTTTCCACTGTTTTCCGTTTTGCACACCTTCTGGATCTTTGTGGTCGTCAGTTACTAATGTTAATATTAGTTTGTTACGTAATCACGGTAGTTGGACACGGTAAAGATCGTTCTCACTACTCTAAGGAAATGATCGACACTCTCGTGATCTGTATTGTTCAATGAGATATGTTTAAAAAGTATTGAGGTTGAAGCTGTATTTACCAAGATAGAATAGTACTTGGCATTCAATCCATCCATTCTATCGTGTAGGAACTGTTGCATATATGTATATAAAAAAATATATATTAGATTTTACATATTTAATGCCATGAAAGTTTGTTTGCGATAAACCTAAGGCATTAAATATATAAATACTAATATATATCTATTCATTATTATTATATAATAGCTCTATCACAGATATTGAGGACCCTCCAAATTATATTGCACTTGGTTCGCCAAAAACCCGCAAAGTGAATTAGTGACAACCAACACTGTCACAATATATATATATATATATATGTATGTGTGTGTGTGTGTGTGTGTGGTTTGAGGTATTTATAAGAAGCGTTGTGTAATTTTCATGCTTAATAGTTTCGGTGGGATATCGTCCGCTTCTTGTCTTTTTCAGAGACAATTTTCTTTCATAAGATCTATGGATATTTATAGTACGTAATCTAAACAGATTATAGATAGAAATGGTGTCAATGTATCTCCTTGCAAGACTCAAGCGACTATGTCAAGAAAACTGTCACCATTGGGGGAGTGAACAATTGTTTCCGTGTTTTTGTTGAGCATCATTATAGCGGTAATAACCAAATCTCGGCTGTACAGTCTGGAGCGGGTAACAAGAGGTATTTGAACTCAGCTAAAATAGAGTCCATGTTCATGAATAAGACAGAGTCATCTCCATGTTAAATAACAAAAATTGGCATAATGGTTAGAGTGCTCGCCAATGGCCCGGGAGAACTGGGTTCAATCCCAGGTCGAGTCATACCAAAGACTCAAAAAATACTACTTGATGCCTCCTTGTTTAACACTCAGCATTATAAGGTAAGGATCAAGGGTAAAGTGGAGCAATCCAGGGAAAGGAGTAACGCGCTCCTCTGCACCTTGGTGTAGTAGCTATCGAAAAAGAAGCCTTCGGGTCACCCTCGACTACGGTCGCCAACTTTATTTACTTACTTCATATACCTCGGAAGCAATATTTCATAGACTAAAAGTGATGCAAACGTACGTATAGGTAAGGCATACACTGCTATTGACACGTTAATGAGGAACAAGGTTTCTATTTGTGGTGTAGGTTATCGGATAAGTATTGGGTTCTGATGGGATGATTTGGGGTTTCGTATCTGACTTCTTTTTCTTCTTACCCCATTAACTTGTTGTCTTCTTTTGTCGGCTGAAAACCTCAAGAGAATTAAGGACATAAGGAAAGAGACAAGGATACCTTTAAGCTCAAAATTTTATTTCGGGGTTTAACGACTGTTCTGTGGTGAACGACTGTTTTCCTGGACCAGGGGAAGTTGTCGCGTCTCCCAGACAAGGCGTTGAAATATATTAGAGTAATTTTCGTTGAGTCGTACGTTTGAAGTTCATAGTATGTATTAGTAGGTGTTTTCAGTGAGGTTATGTCTAGCGGAGACAGACATTTGCAGGAGACACTAAGCCCGGGACTTGGCGAGCACGTGTGTTACCTTGCTAGCAGCCGAGGGAAAAAGTCTGTCTAATAGCAGTGGTCAATGCTTACTGAGGGAAAATTTCTCTTAGATGTCAGGAAGTCCCTCTTTTCAGGCATGCACCGATTTCGTTTCCTGTCAGTGGCCTCCTTGGAAACTGCTACATTTTTTGATTAATTTCTTTTGTTTCTTTCTAATCTCTACAAGTTATCGATCATATCGAAATCTAATCACTTTAATAAAATATAACGGAAATTCTTTCAAGCAGTAACTGTGTCAGTTCTATTATATGGCTGCACTACCTGGAATCAAAAGAAACGTTTTGAAAAAAGCTAGATAGGAACTACACAAAGATGCTGCGTGCTATTTTGAACAAATCTACGAAATAGCGCCCAACGAAACAGCAGCTGTATGGCCACTTACCTACTATCTCCAAACCATCCAAGTAACACGAACAAGACATACTAGGCATACATGGAGAAACAGTAACAAACTCATCAGTATTGTCCTCTTGTGGACTTCTTTACGTGTACACGCAAGTGTTGACCGACCAGGAAAAACTTACATTCACTCAGAGCGGACACTAAATTCCGTCTAGAGGATCTGCCAAGAGTCATGGCTGATAAAGAATCTGTGCAATCAGCGCAATTTGATTATATATATATATATATATATATATATATTGTGATAGGTTTCGGCCATCTACAATTTTTTTCAAAAATGAGTTTGAAAAATTCAAGATATGAGATAGAACATTCGAAAATTTTTAATTCACACGCAAAAAAGAAATAATAATAATAATAATAATAATAACTGTAAATGTCAAAAAAAAAAAGAGGAGCTGGGCGCTAAAATATTGCGCTACTAAGAAAGAATAAAACTTTTTGGTTGATAATTTCCGTTTAGTCAAAACTTTGGGCTAAAAGGGGATTTAAAAAGGCAATCGAGTATAATTTAGTCAGCCTACAAACTTTTTAGACAATTTTGGTATGAGTATCGCTTCTAATACTCGAAGACTTGTTTTTTGTAATTTGTGATAAATCAGATTTTTGTGTTATCAACTAAATTTTTTCGAATATCTGAGTGGGTGTTGTGGTCCTAATATATATATATATATATACGAAGATCATTAAATAAGTTTGTACGGGCACTTTTATTGATAGTACACGCATGAAACTCTAGTCCCCTTCGAAGTAATCTCCTCCGGCTGCAATGCACTTGTTGTACCGTTCCAACAACTTTTGGAAGGCCCCATGAAAGTCCTCTTATGTGAGCGTGTCAATGACCTTCGTCACAACCTCTTTCATCTCCTCAATTGTCTCATAACGACAGCCTCTGAGCTTAGGGAATAACCAAAAGTCACAGGGAGCAAGGTCTGGACTATAGGGACGGTGACGAACTGTCTTGATGACCATCTTGGTCAAATAGACTGTGACAAGGGTGGAGTTGTGAACTGGTGCATTGTCCTGGTGGAAATGACACTGACCCGATTTGAAGAATGCTGGTCTCTTCCGACGGAATTTCTTCCTGAACTCCCTTAAAACCTCAACATAGTATTCCTTGTTGACTGTCTGTCCATTGGGAACCCAGTGCATGTAGATCATGCCAGTGCTGTCAAAAAAAAAAAAAAAAAAGGAATCATCAAAAGTTTGTGGGTGAATTTGCGGTCTGGGAGAGCCAGCATACTTCCACTGGGAACCCTGTCTCTTGGTCTCAGGGTCATAGCAGTAGATCCAGCTTTCATCGCATGGCATTTTTCCCAAGTTTAAAACAGAATTTTATTGCATATCGTTCTTCTAAAGTCCAGATTGCATTTTTGAAATCCACCAGCTGTGACAATCAGGCTTTAGTATGGTGTATTCCAATTGCTGCTGTAGCTGTTTATTTGAAGCTGAAATCATAAAAATTGGTCAGTCTTCTCATAAGATGTATAGCAATAACATAGGGAATTTTCAAGAGTCTACGACAATTTTAAATGCCTATACAAAAAAAAAAGTCTGGAAACTTAGTGAATTCGCCACGTATATTATAAAAATTCATTTCTAAAAAATCAGGCCGACCACGTACGACTCTTGATTTGGCCATAGTGGATAAGGGAGAAGGAATCCCTGACAAAACGGCATGAAAAAGTTACTTCTTCTTTTTGTCGAGAACTACTACTGAACCCTCAGTACGAATTCGGGGACCAAACTGAAGGCACGAAAACTTAAGCCACCAGCAAGGTCTCGTCGCTTGCTTCTTGAATAGCTGAAAAACTGTGAAGGCTCCCAAGAAATAAAAGTGAAATTAAATGAAAGTCGACTACTGAAAAGAATTCTACCAAGTTAAACAATTGAAAGAAAATTCAACCGAGAATTCTGCTTAAAAGAACTTTAAAGAAGACTCGCAATTTAATGAATTCTGAAACATTTTCACAAAACAAAAAAGAAAAAAATACTCAAATTCAACTTTGATTCGCGGACACTCTCTCAGAAAAATTCCAGCAAATTGGCCTAAAATTTGCAACACTTTTCTATCCCTTTCTTTTTTGTTTCTTAGTAAAAAAATTCCTTTTAAAAAACTTTATTGTGTTGTCTTTTCGAATCAGGATCCGAGCAAGAAAGCTGCAGAACTTACTATTTGAACTTCCTGTATAAATTTACCGTTTAAATTTACCGTTTAAAATTGTACACTAAAAATATTACCCAGTTAAACATTAAACTTGGCTTTAGTGTCATTCACTTCATATCAAATTTTATTCTCTTTAATTTCCTTTATATTGCAAATTTTATACAATTAATTTCTTTAATATATATATATATATATATATAAGTATTGAGATTCTGCTAATTGAGAAGAATTTTAAACGAGGCCTTATGGTCGCTGAAGCTGTAAAAAAAGAAACTATATTTGATCAATAGATTAATGTGTGGGCATAGCTGGCGTATGTATACATAGATACACATGGATGTGTGTATAATTGTATTGATATGACAGCTAAACAAGGTCGGTAGATATTCATAGATGATAAAATAGAAACAGAAAGTTTTCTGGATGAGGATTCAAGGGGAAGTTTTTTTTTAAATGTCCGTCTTAAACAGAAGTCTTCAGCGTTAGTAGAGGCTAGTTAACAAGGATAACATTTTAAGAGGTTTAAAGCACTTTATTTCTAGGAGGTCCGCTCAATTTCCAGAAGTCCGTAATTTCCAGAACTCCGAACTCCATATGTTTAGGGAAGCAATCTATTGGAATTTCATAGAGGACACACGTGCGAAGGGTCAAATTGGCCAACCGCAGTCCTTCTGAAGGACACGTGAGTCTGGCTATGAAATAAGGCTTCACAAGGGATCGCCCTCTCTTTTTGCAACTACTCAAGCTCGTAGTTTTCGCATCAAGACCCGCATCACATAAGCCCCCAACGGTAACTATACGGAAAGCGAACCCACTACCTACCAGCAGAGGGCAGACAAACGTGACCCCTGATTCATACCTTCAACAGGGCCGGAACAAGTTGCCTGAAACAGCCAAGTTTCCCCAGCATATTTATCTGCAACCACCCCTTTATCCAACCAACTCTCTGCTTGTTTTATATGTATCTTTCTGTTTTATATTGTTTATATGTTCAGAAAAACTTTTATACTTGCAAAAGTCGTTTGTGACCTTTCTTCAAAAGCGACGCCCATCTCTTCTCACTGCGATCTAATTACGGTTTACTCTCCTACAAAACGTAGGGTTTAAATAGTGTTTTTTCCCGGGGACAAAAAATCCCCACAAATCGCAAGTGAGGACGATGAATGACAACCTGACCAGTGACGGTTGGGTCGACCATAGTTGGTCTGCAGAATATAAAGAGAAGAGATAAGAGCTATACGTTTCATAGAATGGGATAGGAAACTGATTGGGTCTTTGTCCGCCGTCCCTATCGTAAGAATGAGGAATAACCCTCACTCCAAAGTGAAGTACACACCTCGCGAAGTACACACCTCTCTCTCCCGACCAGGCTAAATCAAAAGAGAAATTGTCATCAATAAAAACGGCCATACGTGTGTATTCTGAAATTCATTTTTGGTTCTTTTTTTCTGTTTGTGTAGCCCAGTCGGCTGGTGCTGTCGAATACACAGACTGCATCTTCGCAGGGGGGTAAAACCCACCCCACAAGGTGAGGCTCCAGTCCTGGAGCTTTGGGGAATGTGAAGTACCCTTTCATTGCCATTGCTCCCAGGTCCACTATGGCCCAAGTTGGTAGTACTTGATAAGGTCCTATGTATGGGTCGAATTGTGTGATAACACCCCTAGCCGGTCGAGCCCCGACTTATCAACTTCTTTAAACCAATACTATTCATGGCCAGTGATTCATCCAGTGGTTTCCGACAGGAGTATCACACATTTCTTTACGGCCACATAAAATACAACTGAGAGGGTGGAAGAAAAAGAACAAACGAACAAACACGGACTTGGGTCAGCTCCAAGCGCAAGAAAGGGAGTTCTTGACACTTTGCATTCTCCGTGCATCTGTAGACTATCGCGGGCGTATATTTCTACAAAAGCCACTAGGAATACTAACTCATCTTTGACTGTCTTCCTTCACTGCCTCCTTTTGCTGACCGTCCTTCCCCTGGACTGCTATCTCAAGCCGACCGTCCTCCTCTGCTCTCCGTTGTCGACTGATTCTCTCCGTCTTCCTTTGTCAACTCAACCTCTCTGTCTTCCCTGGGACCTTCTTTCCCTCCTCCACTTCCAGTCTCGCGGGAGATCTCGTCCTCAGTCTTTTGTATGGGTTTCGCGCCAAAGCAGACAAAGAGATTCTCTGACCGGCGCACACACACACACCCAACATAACGAATGGCCACATAGTGTCACAATAGAACTGTTAGACATTTAAACTATGTGCAAACGAATAATTTATGTTCAACTGAATTGTTAGAAATAGAACTCCATTTAACTGTGTGAAAACAAATGACTGGTGTTTAATTGAATTATTAGCGATACATAGCAATAATTGATACCATTTAACTGTGTGCAAACAAATGAGTAATGTTGAATAGAATTATTAGTGTTAAATAGCAATACTTGAAATTCTTCAACTGTGTGCTTGATTTGAATTATTGGTATTATATAGCAATGCTTGGAACCATTTGACTGTGTGCAAATGAATGAATAATGTTGAATAGAATAATTAATAGCAATACTTCACCGTCTGCAAATAAATAATTAATAAATAATTAATAAAAAATGTTAGCAACAAAATAATTAATAGCAATACTTTACCGTCTGCAAATAAATAATTAATAAATAATCAATAAAAAATGTTAGCAACAAAATGTGTTTACAAATCATATATATCTAATATATGTACGTTTAAACGGATTTGGGATAAAATAACTCACAATGGTTGACTTGCCATAAAACCCAACACAATCAATTAAACAAATTTGACGATAACCAGCACTCGAAAACTTTCAGGAGAACCACGATCATTTAAAGATATATGTAGATATAATATTATAAAGATATCATTTGTAGATATTGTATTTTAAAGATATCATCTCTAGATATCATATTATCAAGATATCATTTGTAGATAATTTATAAAGATATCATCAATAGATATCATATTATAAAGATATCTATAGATATCATATAATCAAGATATCATTTGTAGATATATTATAAAGATATCATTTGTAGATATCATATTACAAAGATGTCATCTATAGATATCATATCATAAAGGTATCATCATATTATCAAATAGATATCATATTATCACGATATCATAAGCGTTCGTTCGTTTTACTTGGATGATTTGTGAGAGAGGAGATAAGGGGCCGTACAGCTGTTGTTTTGTAGGGTGTTGCTTCTCAGGTTCGTTGAAAACAGCTCGTAGCATTCTTGTGTAGTTCCCATCTAGCTTTTCTTCCAAATGTTTCATTAGAGTCCATGTGGTGCATCCATATAGTAGTACTGATACGACTACAACTTGGAAGAATTACCGTTTTACCTTATCAGAGAGATCAAATCGTATCAACCTCCAAATAAGTATATTCCTTACATATACACCGTAATTATTTGTGTATAACACACGCCCTTCAATTTAGGCAACCAAATTCTACCCCCTCAAAAAATGTATCTTGTATACAATACGCACTGACTTTTTAAAATTCGTGGCAGCTGAATTTCACAAAGTGTTCGCTAATGGCCGGGAAGACCGGGGTTCAGTCCCAGGTCGAGTCATACCAAAGACTTAAAAATGGTACCTGATACCTCCTTGCTTAACACTCAGCACTATAAAGTACGTATCAAGGATAAAGTGGAGCAATCCAGGGAAAGGAAAACGCTCCCCTCTAAACCTCGGTGAAGCAGCTATTGAAAAGGGGGCCTTCGGGTCGCTCTCGACTACGGTCGCCAACTTTACTTATGTTTTGAAACAAAATATCTACACTATATTACAGCAAACACACAAACATGTTCACATAAAAATGCAGTATGCTTGAGGCACAAATAAACTCACATGATCAGAAACAAAATCATAAACAAACATTCCACTAGCTATTTCTCTCGAGTGGCATTAAAACACAATTGTTTTTTATACATTAGTTTAGATCATAGGACCTAAATTTGGTCATATTGTCAGGAATATGGTGATGCACAGAGCCGGATAAAAAGTTAATATTTAGTTCTTGTATATAATACGCAGCCCAAACTTTTAGTTTTTAAATGTGGAGGGAAAGGGCATATTATACATAAATAATTAAGGTATATATATATAGTCATCCATAGATAGACTGTTTCGTTGTATCACAACTATTCAGTGTGGCTAGACACGCGAAATTCTCGAAGCTGGGATTGAAACCCGGCTGACTTATACGCCAGTCGTAGATTCTATTGCACAGTCACGAGGAAAACTAACGTGAGCGAAGGAATTTCTAAACACATATGTGCCACTTTTTTGTTTACACATATCCGCTTAACGGCTACCGAGAGCTCAATTCATTCGAAGAGCCTTGCCTCACGCGAGTGGCAACCGTTAATTCCTTCGCTAGAGAGCTCAACCCTACGGGGATGAGGGAGTATATATATATGTGTGTGTGTGTGTGCAATTTCATTTTAGCCAACAGTTTCAACGCTGTAGAGTTTGGTTATAAATAATACCTAATATTATCCGTTTTGGTTGAATAGATTGCTTTCTCTCTCTCTCTCTCTCTCTCTCTCTCTCTCTCTCTCTCTCTCTCTTCTAAAAACCAACGATTTAAACATTCAATTTTGATCCATCGATGGGACTCTAACTGGTACAACCACTCTGAGTCACAGTGAACCTGAGAGTAATACAAATGAAGCGGTACTCCACAGCTCCAGAACTGAAGCCTCACCACTGGATACAATTTAGTGTCATACCCAGGACACTTTAAAGATTCGAGCCTTCACATATCCCCAGTGATGATAAGGGGATAAATCTGGTGAATGAGACTGCTACAAGATATAACTCACATGGTGAGATGAGGTACTCGGGTAATTTTTCTCTTCAAACTTGCATAGATGCTCTTACCAAAGCTGCTGCTGCTTACAGATATCATTCATCCGCTTCGAACGACTGCTCGGCGGCAATATTAAATCCTAAAGATCATTCTGCCCGGACCTTGTATATCTAATAGTGCCGCATAACTTGAAATTGACGGAAAAAAATTACTATCCAATCTCACCACCAGTATTAAGGGACGGTTTTACCGTCATTATAAACAGCTATGATCCAAGTCTTGATCTCTTACCTGTTGAAGATGAGTATTTCAGCTAATGATTATATACAAAAGTAACTATAAAAAATTTGCTTTAAACAACTGCACCCCCCCAAAAAAAAACAACAACAGATAAAAAAAAGAACTCTTTCGATATATTCGATACCCAGGATACATCAACTACTTTTTCTCGTTTCCAATTTTTTTTTGTCATGAATTTGAAAATGAATTGGTAAAGGACTTGGGTGTCTGCGGTGGTTAGAGAAAGCGTGTAAAGCGGATAGACAACTCCAGCATTTTATATATACGAAGAAGCTCAGCATCCATTATGTTTATCTATTCTTTAAAAAATGGAATGTGTAATTTTTGTTATTATTTAATTTCTTGAGGGTCAGTTGTAATTTGGTAGCCTTTACTAAAATTCAAGTGACAGCTAGACTCCTCTCTTCTCTGGGAGTTTTCTTTTCAGTATCCCAGAAAAAATACATATAGGATGAGCGTAAAAAATTCTTAAAGAAATAATAATAATAATAATAATAATAATAATAATAATAATAATAATAATAATCGAATGTTTTTAATGTCACGTGAGCACTTTTTTAAAAATAAAATCCAAGACAAACAGAAGGATTTGCTTTTGAGTTCAGGATTTGGTAGAAAGTCATAAACTTTATCGAGAAAACCATGAAAAGCTGGAGAATGGAATTGACAGCAGGAGGAAGAAGCTTAGCTGAAGCAAAGATCCAAAGAGGTATATTCCAAGGAGATGCACTATTACCATTACTATCTATAATTGCGATGATGCCACTCAACCACATATTCAGGAAATGCACAGCCAATACAAACTAACTAAACCGCAGGAAAAGATAAATCACCTAATGTACATGGACGACATCAAACTGTTTGCCAAAAATGAAAAAGAATTAGAAACTCTAATACACACAGTCAGAATATACTGTCGGGACATAGGCATGGAATTTGGCATAGAAAAATGCGCCATGCTAGTAATGAAAAGCGGCAAATGACACCTTACGGATGGAATGGAACTACCAAATCAAGACGAAATTAGAACAGTCGGAGAAAAGGAAACCTACAAATACTTGAGGATACTGGAAGCTGACACTATCAAACAAGAGGAGATGAAAGAAAAAATTAAGAAATAATATCTCAGAAGAACCAGAAAGCTACTCGAAACAAGACTATAGAGCAGAAACCTTATCAAAGGAATAAATACCTGGGCTGTCCCCCTCGTAAGATATTCGGGGCTATTCTTGAAGTGGACCAGAGAAGAACATAAGCAAATGGGCCAGAGAACAAGATAACTAATGACCATACATAAGGCATTACATCTCAGAGATGACGTCGACGATTATGTGTCAAGAAAAGAAGGAGGAAGACGACTTACGAGTATTGAAGACAGTGTTGTCGCATCAATACAACGACTTAAAGACTACTTAAAAGCGTGAGAAAGACTGATTACAGCCACCAAAAACAATACTGAAAACATGAGGACTAACAGAATAACAAAAAACAAAAATAGGAAGAAAAACAACGCTATGGACGTTTTAAGCGGTTAATAAGCAACATATCACACAAGAAAACGTCGATGTGGTTAAGAAAGGGAAACCTTGAGAGAGAAACGGAATCTCTCCTAATAGCAACACAAAACAATGCTATAAGAACCAATCGTATCAAAGCAAGAATAGATAAGACGCAACAAAACAGCAGATGTAGGCTATGTGGTGATAGAGACAAAACCATCAATCACATAATCAGCGAATGCAGCAAATTATCAAAGAAAGAGAATAAGAATAGACATAATTGGGTGGGTAAAGTGATCCACTAGGAATTGTGTGAGAAATAGAAAATTGACCATACAAACAAATGGTATATGCACAACCCAACATCTGTCCTGGAGAATGACGTGGTGAAACTCCTCTGGGATTTTGACATACAAATGATTCACCTAATCTTGACCAGATGATCAGACCTTATGATAAGTTGGTGACAGTAGTCGAGAGCTATCCGAAAGCTCCCTTTTCAATTGGTACTACACCGAGGTGTAGGGGAGGGCGCTACTCTTTCCCTGGATTGTTCCACTTTACATTTGGTACGTACCTTATAATGCTGAGTGTTAAGCAAGAAGGTATCAAGTACCACTTTTTGTGTCTTTGGTATGACTCGACCTGAGATTGAACCCTGGTCTCCCGGGCCATTGGCGAACCCCCTACCACTAAGCCATTGGCCTAATGAGTAGAATGTTTGCCAATGGTCCGGGAGACTGGGGTTCAATCCCAGGTTGAATCATACCAAAGTGAAAGACCATCAGCTAACACTGATATGAAAAACTCTCAAGGAGTAAAAAATAATAATGATGATGATGATGATCACCAACACCACCAGATGACAAGGCTTCAATCCCGGAGCTTTGGGGAATATGGAGTACCCCTTCATTGCTACTGCTCCCAGGTCCACTCTGGCCCAGATGGTTAGTACCTGATAGGGTCCTATCTATGGGTCAAATAGAACTGTTTGACATTTAAACTGTGTGCAGATGACCTCGGTTAAATCGAATTGTTAGAAAAAGAACTGTTTGACCATTTAACTGTATGTAAATAAAGGACTGATGTTTAATTGAATTGTTCGTAATACATAGCAATACTTGAAACTCTTTAACTGTGAACCCAAATTAAATTGTTAGTGTTACATAGCGATGCTTGAAAACATTAAAGTGAATGCAAACAAACGATTAATACTAAATAGAATTATTCATTTTAGAATATTTGTAACCATTTAACTGTGTGCAAACAATAATAATACTTGTGCGCAAACAAACGATATGCGCCTAAAACAGAATCTGTCGTAGAAGATGAGATCTATAAAATCCCCTTGGACTTTGATATACAAACGGATTACCTAATCCCAGCTAGAATAAAGACCTTGTATTAATTAATAAGAAGAAAAGAACTTGTCAACGTGTGGATTTTACCACTCCAGCAGACTATAGAGTGAAAATAAAAGAAAGTGAAAAGATCGACAAATGCTTAGATCTTACCAGAGAGCCGAAAAAGGTGCAGAACGTGCAAGTGATGGTGATACCAATTGTAGTTGGTGTACTTGGTACGGTTCCCCGAATTCCAGGGAAAGAGACTGTGAGAACTGGAGATCAGAAGAACACTCGAGAGCATCTAGACCATGGCACTGTTAAAATCAGTCAGAATATTTAAATCAGACCCGAGAAGATATGCTGTCACTCAGACTTCAATGAAAAACCTGCAAAATGAAAAACCAGCTAAGTGAAATACTCGCTAAGAGTAAAATAATTTTAATATTTTCTTTCATCTTTTTGTTTTAGTTGCTTTTTTTCCTTTTAATCACCGTTCACTGGAGTCATTATTTTTACGACAGTACGTATAACAAGAAATTGAGTTCCCTCAGTGAGACTCGAAGTCAGGCCCATTTTACTTCAAAATAAAACAAAATAAAATGCGATGACGTGATGAAGTCAAACATAGTTGTCTCCCCTTTAATCAATTTCCCCCCAATACTCAAGCATCTTCACCTAAACTTGACCACAGTTAAGTTATAATCGATAAAGCTTAAGTCCATCATTTACTTTGTTCGTCTCTTATTACTGATAAAAATAAAGTATTTTAAACAGAATTATTTTCATAAATCTTCCTACTTTATATATCAAAATTCAAGTGTCCATTATTCTATAAGTTTCTGGAGTTTGAAATATACTTATTTGTGGAATTTTTATTTGAAATTTCAACTTAAATTTCCGATCGATATTCTTGATATTAACCACCGAATTAAGCGCATTGACAAGGAATGAGAATATGTTTTTTTAACGTTTAAACATAAACGTAGAATAAATTCTTTTTTTCATCAATCGACGTCGGTTTTTTTTTTTGTTGAATTTTAAAAAAAAGTTTTACCTACGTTATTGCTACGATCTATTTGTAAATTTAGATTTGAAAATCAATTCAAATTATTTAAAGCGACTCTTAAAAAAACAAAAATAAAACAAAACAAAACAGAATAACAACAAATAAACAAGAAAAATAACAAAAAAAATTTAACGGTGTTATTTTCGCTTATAAAGTCTTGCACAAATATTTTTTTTTAAGTAAAAAGAATAGACAAGTAGTAAAAAATCAAACAAACCAAAAACAACACAATTCTTTCTTTCGGTGTTATATTATGAAAGATCTTAATGATATGAATTATTTAAAAAATAAATAAATCAATTTAATTAAAAAAGAAAAATAAATAAAGCGAAAAGAACCTAAACATCAAACGAAAAGCAATTAAAGCATAATGGAAGAAAAATTTAAAATAGAACTAATCCTGAGGTAACGTTACGTGTTTAACTAATTAATCAAGTAATTTTATAATCTATCTATCTATCTATCTATCTATCTATCTATCTATCTATCTATCTATCAGTTATACCATGAGTACATACTTATGGTCTCTCTCTCTCTCTCTGTACATGTTTTCCTCAAGAAAAATCTCTGTCTCTGTCTCCCTCTCTCTCTCACACACACACACATGAGCTGGAAATGTTTTTCGTCGCAGGAGTTGTAAGAATAATCTCTGTGCATACACACAATACACAAAAAAGAAATTACTACAACATATGCATGTGTGTGTGTGTGTGTGTGTGTGTGTGTGTGTGTGTGTGTGTGTGTGCGTACGTGTATGTGTGAAATGTATAGAAAGAAAGACAATGTTTTTAACAAAACTTTGAAAAAAATGATTTGATGAAATTTGTTTTACACACACACACACACACACACACATATATGTATAAATTTATAATCTATCTATATAGATTTTCAATTTATATATATATATATATATATATAGATATATGCAAAAGAAATATATATATATATATATATATATATATATATATATATATATATATATATATATATATATACACGAGGATCTTTAAATAAGTTTCCAGACTTTTTTCGTATGGGCACTTTTATTGATAGTACACACATGAAAATCTAGCCCCTTCGAAGTAATCTTCTCCTGCAATGCACTTGTTGTACCGTTCCAACAACTTCTGCAAGGCCCCATTGAAGTCCTCTTGTGTGAGCGTGTCAATAACCTTCGTCACAGCCTCTTTCAACTCCTTAATTCTCTCATAACGACAGCCTCTGAGCTTAGGGAATAACCAAAAGTCACAGGGAGCAAGGTCTGGACGATTGGGACGGTGACGAACTGTCTTGATGACCATCTTGGTCAAATAGTCTGTGACAAGGATGGAGTTATGGACTGGTGCATTGTCCTGGTGGAAATGCCACTGACCCGATTTGAAGAATGCTGGCCTCTTCCGACGGAATCTCTTCCTGAACTCCCTCAAAACATCAACATAGTAACCCTAACCCTAACCCTTTGGCCAATAAACTCTGGTGTATTGACTTCCTTACTCCTCCCACACCTCTCACCATCCCTCACAGACTCCCTGCCTTCCTTGAATCTCTTATGCCACTCAAAAACTGATGATCGATTCATGCAAGATGGTCGAAAAGCAGTCTGAAGCATTCCATACGTTTCTGTGGCATTTTTTCCAAGTTTAAAACAGAATTTTATTGCATATCGTTCTTCTAAAGTGTCCTCACGTCCAGATTGCAATTTTGAAATTCACCAGCTGTGACAATCAGGCTTTAGTAAGGTGTATTCCAATTGCTGCTGTAGCTGTTGATTTGAAGCTGAAATCATAAAAATTGGTCAGTCATCTCATAAGATGTATAGCGATAACATACTGCATTTTTAAGAGTCCACAACAATTTTAAATGCCTGTACAAAAAAGTCTGGAAACTTATTGAATGCCCCACGTATATATATATATATATATATATATATATATATATATATATATATATATATATATATATATATACGCGTTATACCAAAGACTTTGTAAATAGTACTTGATACCTCCTTGCTTAATACTCAGCAATATAAGGTATGTTTCGAGGGTAAAGTGGGGCAATCTAGGGAAAGGAGTTGCGCCCTCCCTGAAACCTCGGTGTAGTAGCTATTGAAAAGGGAGCCCTCTGGTCACTATGGATTACGGTCACTAACTTTACTTATATATATATATATATATATATATATATATATATATATATATACGCATATGAAAGAAATATATATGCATAAAAAAATATATATAAATATATATGAAATATATATATATAAGAAATATACACACATATAGAATAAATAAATAGATATAAAAGAAATATATATATATATATATATATATATATATATATATATATATATATATATATATATATATATAAACATAGAATCGCTTTTCTTTCTCCTTTTCTTTACGAATCAGAATTGAAATGTTCATTTCAAAATTATTCGTAGCAGACGCCGCGTCTAAAATCTGCTGAGAAGAGAACCTCAGACGCTGCAAGTATCCATTGCATGTCGAAGCCAGGTACTCTTATTTATTCATTCAAGTGATTTATATGTTCTGGTCAAGGCCCCCGAAAAGGACCGAAGACGGGTTTAAAAAAAAAAAAGAAGTTCCTCGCAAAGTGACGCATCCATACCGCTTCTTCCAACCGAGGAAGAGTTAGATAGATAGCAAGAAACAAAACTCTTGTAGGCAGTTGAATTCAAGGGCAATAACTAATTCATTACATTGATGAAGTGAGACAGAGAAGGAGAAGGAGAGAGAGAAAAAAAATTACCGTCTGGGTTCGGGTTTTACAGTCCCTTGATTGTAAGTTATCAAATGAATTTTCTTTGAAAATATCACTGAAAACTCTCTTTCGTCGAAGAGTGTTCATCTTCCCTTACGCTTATTAATAATAGTTTCCTTCCTTATTTAAAAAATTTTTTTTTATTAATTTACATCTAATTTAAGAGACAAAAAATTGATAAGGTGTAATCATTTCAACCAGAAACAATCGGCTCCCTTTTTGAAAAACAGACTTTTGTATAAACAAACACTAAAAACAACTGTCGGACGTCATTCAATTTTGATTTTCTGTTTAAAAAAAATATTGATCCTATGAATAATTATAATTGTCAATCAGGGAAGAGGAATTCTCCCTATGCACTACCCCGTCGTCGTGATAGAAAGCAACCCCATGAAATTCAAAACAATCTATGTGACGATATACAGATTTTAGAAGTATCGTTTCCGAAAACTGAACTTCAAAAGGAAAGATCCCGAAAGAGAAATTCCTCGGAAAATAAAAAAGAGAATATTCCTTCTGCTGAAGTCTACCAGAAATTTCCGGGCTGTCTCCTGGAATGTCAAAATGAAAACCTGGACGTTAGTTACTTAGAAGAAGAGGCGGAAAAGACACAAGAATGGAAAAGTTTGGATTTTAAGAAAAATATTCAGCTAAAAATGATGAATTGTAGCGAAGTATATTTCACCAAATCCGAAGAAAATTACATTCATGAAAGCGCTAAACTCTATGTAATGAATTTGCTTCCAGACCAAAATTATTACCACCTCCCAGAAACAGATTTTGATGATATCCAATTCCTTAACACTACAATTGAAGATGATACCCTGAAGAAAAACCAGTTTTATTTCACAAATTCCTTAAATTCCAAGAAAGGCAAACGGAGATCTTATAATAATTTTGATTGCTATGTAACTTCCCATAATGACAGTGAACAACATGGAAATTCCCATATTCTTCCAAAAGGAACCCAACTCCTAAAACCTTCTAATAAATTGGTTGAACTTGTTGCCCAAGCAATAAATGATTCTCCAAATGGTCTCCTTCAAGTGCATCAAATATACAGTGCCTTACAAAATAAATATCCATACTTTCGTTTCATGGATAAAATGGCTATAAATAGTTGGCGAAGTTCAATTCGTCATGCCCTTTACCAAAAGTGGTTTCGGAAAATCCACTTTAAGACTGAGTCTATTAATAGAAAAGGATGTTACTGGGCAATCAACTGGCAGTACAGTCCCAAAACCTGGACTCTCCCTGGGGTCCAGAAGGTCACCCAACTTTATTTCACCAGAGATTCGATGGAAATGCTACCATCGGATCTCCAATCAGTGGTTATCGTTCCAGAGAAAGAAAAACAGGAAGATGATTCTGTTTCTTATGCAGTACAATGTGATTCTGCAGAAGAATTTCAAAATATTATCAATGTCACCCATGACTATGCCATTGAAATTAGAGATGAACAACACAGCAAAGAAATTTCAGAACTTGTCCAAGATCCTGACCCTGTACTGGTACCATGGTCTGCCGAATCTTTGACCTCCAACAGTTTGACAGAACCAGGAACTCTGCTTCCAAAAGATTCTCAAGTGTCCCATGTCCCCATAACTCTGCAGATGGGAGCTGGAATTGATACTGAAATGCTGGACACAAGTCCTGATATTTGGCTACAACAATGTTCAGTCCCATCAGTGTGGCAGCAAAATGTTGAAGATCCAACGCTCTGCTACTCTGACACTCAACCCATAATGCTAACTACTCTCCCTTATTCAACACCCTTAACTAATGTATGGAAGATTGGAAACTAGGAATAAGTTCTGTTATGATATTAGTTTCATAAATTTCATTTGTATATGAACTGAATGTTGTCTTTCATTTTGCAAAAATTCATTTTTCAATTTCTTGTAATATTAAAGTACAAACTCTGAGGGTGTTTTTTATTTAACATTACAGTTGATATCTTATTTTAATTAAGACTGGTTTACAATTTGCCAAGTATAAGTTGTTATAAAAGAAGTTGTTTCTTGAGCAAATTGTATTTTGATTTTCTTAAGCAGATTTTTTTTCTTTGTATTTTTACTTGGATTTTTAAAAAAAATTCTTTATTCTCCATGCTAAAACCTTCAATATGCTTCACCCTATGTGAACTAATAAAATTTGGCTGTTTTACAGCCTTTCTAAAGTTTTATTTTCTAATATTTCAAACAGAAATGGCAAAAAAGAAATAGTTTTTTTTTTTTGAGAATAATTAAAATTATTGATTTTACTTTACTTTATTCTATCAAATGTTTTTATTATACATAGTATTTGTAAGTAAATACAAAAAAATTGATTAAAATATTTTTGATTAATTTCTTTCAAGTTAAAATATTTCTTGTTAGCTATTGTAGAATTGTCCATATTTTGTTTTTCTTTCTTAAGATTAGATTTTTTTGTGGTGTTTATTTTTTTTTGTCAGATATCAATTTATGTTTTTGGAAAATGGTATAAGTTCTTGTAGATTATGCACCTATTATTTCCTTACTAACCAGCCCATTGGCATAATGATTAGAGTGTTTGCTAATGGCCCGGGAGAACTGGGTTCAGTCCCAGGTTGAGTCATACCAAAGACTCAAAAAATGGTTCTTGATCCTTCCTTGCTTAACACTCAGCATTATAAGGTATGGATCAAGGGTAAAGGGGGGCAATCCAAGGAAAGGAGTAGTGCCTTGCCCTACACCTTGGTGTAGTAGCTATTGAAAAGGAAGGCTTCGGGTTGCCCTTGACTATGGTTTCCAACTTTACTTATTTACTAGAGGAGAATATAAACTGTAATATAGCTGGCAGGATCTATCAAACAAATATATCAAAACTTCCATTTGCTCTAATGATTACACTGTAAATTTTGGCTGCAAGGTATAAAAAATCTTACATTAATTTCTGGTGAATTTAAGCATTGGCTGGATTTAAACCCAGCATAAATAGAGTTTCAGATTTACCTCTTTCTACTCATTGACTTTAATGTTTCTCCATAATTTCTTTGCTTTAATTACTTTCTACACTAATGAAGGAAATTTTTCTTGCTGTTGATGAAAAATTAAAGGTTAAAGAATTTTTATTTAAAATTTGTGAAGAGCTAGAATAGCAAATTTTACCACTTAATCAATATACTGTGCATCGAAAATCAAGAAGAAAGGGATTGTCAGTGGTCAGGATTTAAGACAGTCTGCTAAAAGACAGAATAGGTTTATTATCTTTAAAACATTACCTCTCTTTTATAATAATTATACTTGTGTATAAATTTCATGCATTAAATGTAACTACTATTATGGGATGCAAGTAGTTCTTTCTTTTGATTTTAAGTTATAATTTTAGAACTTTTAACAAAAAAGAAGAAAAAAGCTGAAATGATATAATTTAATCTTTAAAATTGAAGGTAAGTTTTTTCTTTTTTGATTATTTTTTATTAATTTCTATTTTGAGAAAAAAATCTTAAATTTTTTTCAAGCTTTTCAGTTGTATGAGAGATTCATTGCAACTGATTTAAAATCATTTTGTAATGAAAAAGAGATTTTTATACTTTTTAAAATGAATCATTCCAATCACCAAGATACCATCCTGGTGTATATATTGCAGAAGATGATATCAATGCATAAATATCTACAAGAACTTAACCAAAGCAGATCATAGCTGAAAGTCAATAAACCACATTCCAAATGCTATTTTCAGAAAATGAAAACTGTTTTCAAATGAGGTGTAAGGTACATTTACTCTAGCACTTACGCCAAAATTTTATTAAAATTTTTAAACTAACCCTAGGGTAACCAGATCCCTTTAAAGGGCATAAAATAAAAAAGGCTTCACAATGTATATTATAACTCCTAGGCAGAATGGGCTCTTTAGTCTTGGTAAGGCAACCAGTCTAGGAGAAGGAAAATATTAACCTGGTGTATTCCGTTTGAAAATTAACCTTTTGTTGTTGCATCCTGCCCATGATGAAGGGGTTGGGTAAATAGATATAACTTCTAGTGTTACCAAGAAAAGATTTTATTTTATGTGAAATATGAAGTTTAAAACTAAAAAATTATTTTCTTACATGGTATTGTTGAAACATATATAAATTTGTATATAATAAAGTTTTAAAATGAAAATAAAGGTAGTTTTCTATCATTTATCCTGTTTAACATTGTTTTTATTTAATTCAAATTTTTTCATAGTTGTGTGATGTTTTTTTTAAACATTATACAGTTAAAAAGTTAAAACTTAAACTTTTACAAAAGCTTTCACTGAAGATTTTGCTGTTTCTATATCAAAATTCTTCAAATTTGAACAGTGCATGTTGGCCAAATGTACAGATTTTTGTTGCAACCCTTTATGAATAGAATCTTTTGTGAGTCAGTGTGCAAACAGCAGGCAAGAAATAACTTTGAATGTGAATGAGAGTGTGGAAATTTGGAGTTAAAGAAAGCATTAATTTTTATTTTAGCATTTTTTTTTTATTTAGGTTTTCAACATTTCCAAACTTTTGGGTAATACCTCATATATATGTTATTAACCCTTTTTAGCCCACAGATACCCTGGAGCTGAGCCCTCAAAATTCATTGAGGGTGGAGATAGCTATCTCATTGTTCCGTTTAAAGAAAGGCTTTGAATTATTGCCATATTATATCTTTTCTTATTTGTGCCTAACAGGATCTCCCTGATCCTAAGCTTAGGTATAAAGCACAAAAATAAAATGGACTTTTGTCAGTACCTTTATCATAATTATAGCCCAAGAAACTGCTGCCTATATATATATATATATATATATATATATATATATATATATATATATATAAAATTTTCTTGATAATGATATATATATATATATATATATATATATATATATATATATATATATATGAAACCATTATTCAGCAAAACCTGTAGATTTTCATTAGAGCAATTCACTTAAAGTGAAAGTGTAACAGTTAGCATTATAGGGAATGGACTCAGCTAGTCAAATTCAAATTCCGCACAAGTTTACGTTTCCCAAGGACATTAGAGCAATGTCCTTGGGAAAGCCATGATTCTATCCATCTATCCATCCTTCCTCCATGTATGGGTAAATAGTAGTGCTGACTGGGTATCCTAGTTCTGCTGGTAGACAAACTGATCAAGAAGAAGGAAAAATTCTAAGTACAAAATTAGGGGTATGGGTCAAGCAAATCCCCTGCTAAAAATCTACTTGCCACTGAAATTACATCCCACATCACTGTATAAAGCTTGATTGATAGAAGGATTGGTTTTAATTGAACATCAACTCATCTATTGTCATGGGTAGAGGTTAGGGAATCGAATTCCTAGTATGTTTATATTGACATGTTTTGTGCAGTTTCTTAAGAGTTTTTTGTACACGGATATCAAGTATTCCTATCTAATGCAAATAATTTGCACACAATTGCATGGTTTCATGTATTTTCATCTAATACTAATAAATATTTCTATTTAATAAAAACATTTGTTTGTACTGATTTATATGGTTTCAAGTAACTAATAATAATCCTGAGTAAACAATTAAAGCTCTAAGTATCTGTTCTGAATACAATTTACAGTTTTACAGTATCATGTATTCCTATCTATTTATTCCTAATAATTTTCAAACTGTTCTATTTGACCCATAGATGAGACGCTAACAGGTACTGCCACTCCAGGTCAGAGTGGATATGATGAAGAGATTTTCCACACTCCTCAGATCTCCAGAACAGGAACCTCACTCTCACATGCAGTTTAGTGTCATACCCAGGACCCCTTTTTTGAGGACAGGGTCTTACTCTGCAGCAAGGTTGATTGGTTGGATTTTAATGACAAGGCATTGTTTTGAGGTTAGAGGTTTTGTGGCTATATTTTCATTTTTGTAGTTAATGGCTTGTGTTTTATGGCATATCAACTCTTGTAGTTTATTTAATGCCTGACCCTGTTTATATATATATATATATATATATATATGTGTGTGTGTGTGTTCACCAATGGTCTGGGAGACCAGGGTTCAATCCCAGGTCGAGTCATACCAAAGACACAAACAATGATACTTGATGCTGCTTCACTTAGCACTCAGCTCTTTAAGGTAAGGATCAAGGGTAAAGTGGAGCAATCCAGGGAATGGAGTAGTGCCCTCCCCTACACCTTGGTGTAGTAGCTATTAAAAAGGGAGCCTTTGGGTCACTCTCGACTAAGGTCGCTAATTTTACTTACTATATATATATATATATATATATATATATATATTGTGTATTTTGCCAGCAAGTCATTATTCAAACAGGCTTTCTTATAGACCATGGAGTATTTTTTTTCTTATGATCTGCATGTTTAGACATTCAAGTCTTCTTGTTTCCTTTCATATATCAGGATCCAAATGGTGGAGTAAGTGTCCCATATTTATTCAAGCACTTTCAACCATGTCTCTGGTTGTCCTCGGGAACTGTTGTTTTTTTTTTTGGTCCGAGTTTTATTTATTTGGAAGGGTTTTTATCATTATTATTATTATTATAATTATAATAATAATATATGGTTGATCCATTTAGTTAGATGGGCTGTTAAGGTTAATTGTTAAACATGTTTAGTATATTGGAGCCAGTGTTAAATGCTATTTTGTTTATGCTAGGTTTTTTATTTTATATATATATATATATATGTGTGTGTGTGTGTGTGTGTGCTTATAGTTTGCATACTTTTAAATGGTTTCAAGCATTGCAATGTATACTAATAATTCAATTTTACAATTATTCATTTGTGCACCGTTAGATGGTTTGAAATCAAGTAAATGATTTAACAGTTATATATGACTCATAGATTGAACTCTAACAAGTACCACCACTCTAAGTCAGAGTGAATCTGGGAGTAATCTCAATGAAGAGGTACTCCACATTCCCCAAAGCTCCAGAATTGGAATGTCAACATCAGATTGTTTAGTGTCATACCCAGGACATTTGTTGGGGTAGGGTCTTACCCACTCGGCAAAGGATACAGTCAGTGTATTCTAAACTCTGGAAACAGGCTAGGCTCTATAAGGCATCTATCTACATGATCTCTTGATATGTTTAAAACTTTAATGACAGGAAAAAAATTAAATTTAAGTTGTTGAGAATAAAATCTTTTTGCCTTTACAGCTTCATTAAGGCCTAATGAATTTTTTATCGGAAAATTTTATAGTTTCTGATGCAGCTCTGAAAATGAAACATACAATTAAATTGTTATTTTCAGCAATTTCATTTTTTCAGTCATATTATCTACATTGTCAGATATCATCATTGAAAATATTCAGTTGGAGTCTCTGTCATTTAGTGGCTAACATCATCATAGAGAGTAAATTCAAATTATGGTTGTGCTATTACATTCACTTTTGAACTAATGCCCTTGAAAAAGGTATGAACCCCCTTATCTCCCCAGCTATAGGTTAGATAGTACCACTACTGTCCTTCTACAAGGATGGTTTTGGCATAAATAATCCATGATGGTTGATAGGCCATTAACAAAGAAACCAAAACATTCATCACTTAAAATACTCTAATATAGAGAATAAAGCAATTTCCAATCCAATTTGCAATTCCATGTTAATTTTGTGCGGTTTGTGTTTGTGCAGAACATCATTTTTTAACCATACAACGTCTTGATATGTAACTAGCAGTGAAATGCTAATTAGAATCCTTTACTCCTTCCAAAATAGAAACATCAATATCAACATAGACCATGGTTACAGTGGGAACACAAAATATTTATGGGTCATAATATTATAATAATGTACACATCAACCTATTCTATTCTTTATATACAAACTGAATCAGCCAAGGGGTTGTCTTCGTGGTGTAATGGTTAAAGTGATGGACTGCGGAATCATAGTAAGTGAGTTCAAACTCCAGTCACACTATTACGTTCACTTTCAGATAAATACCCTTGGGAAAGGTATGAAACCCCTTATCCTCCCAGCTATGGATTAAATAATACCACTACTGTACTTCCATATGGATGGATTTAGCATTAAATTACCTAAAAAGGTTGATATGCCATTAAACAAAGAAACCAAACCAAACCATCAATCAGCCAATATTGGGATCTGGCCATTGCTCGATAATATAAAATACTAAAAAGCAGAAATTGAACCCTTATAATGTGAAAAATAGAACAAGATTTAAAAAAAAATATTTATAAATTATATAATACAAATCCTATAATAAATGACTTGTTTACATTTGCTCATTTCTAAAAAAAAATGTTTGTATAAAAAATGATGCTTAGATTTCGGAAAAATTTAATAAATATATATTCTTGGAATAATGTCCTTCATCTTGTCTGTTCAAATATATCAATGCATAATACTACTTTATCTCAGAAATTCAAACAAGAATACATCTGATTCTCTGCTAAAAGAGTTCTTTGATTTGGTTTCAAATAATGGTTAAGTTTGAACAAGTTGCTTTATAAACAGTTAATTGTTCAATGGTCATGGTAATCTTTCGTTGGCTGTTTTTATTCCCATCTACAGAAGCCACCCTTATAGATAAGCAGCAGTAGTTCCCTGATCGAGCTATTCGATCCTGGCCGTTGAACTGTAGGTTTCATATGCCCAGGAACTGATTAGGCATTGTGTTGAGCTGTCAGAGGGTTCATCAGTTTGTCTTTACACCCACCATGCTGCTTCCCATGGCTTTTGCAAAAGAAAAAATTTTTTTGCCCTTTTGCAATTATTAAGTTTTAACTTAGTTAAAGTCCACAATTTTTTTTTTTTTTAAATTCATTAAAGTACTTATTTATGCTTCTTAGCATCCTAATAGGCATTCTATTTTACATTCACTTAGGTTTTTAAGTTCTAATACGGTCCAATAGTGTTAGCTTCTCTTGACCAGGTTCAATTTTAATTTGGAAAAAATAAAATGCAGTTTCTTCCAAGCAGCGGTCGTGTTGATACTGCTATATGGATGCACTACATGGACACTAACTAAACAAATGGAGAAAAAACTTGACGGCAACTACACAAGAATGCTGTGAGCAATACTGAACAAGTCCTGGTGGCAACAACTGACAAAACAGCAGCTGTACTGCCATCTACCACCCATCATGAAAACTATCAAAGTTTGACAAACCAGACATGTGAGACACTGCTGGAGAAGTAGGGATGAGCTCATAAGTGATGTACTCCTGTGGACCTCTTCACATGGACGAGCAAAGGCAGGATGACCAGCTAGAACCTACATACAGCAACTCTGCGCCAATACAGGATGTAACCCTAAAGACCTACTGGAAGCAATGGGCGATAGGGAGGGGTGGTGAGAGAGGGTCAGGGATATCTGTGCTGATGGCGTGATGTGATGATGAATCATTCTAATTGCGGTTTGAAATCAAATCTAAAAACCTTAGTGGAAGAACCATGAACTAATGGCAACAGATTCAAAATATGCCCAATCATGAGAGTTGCTGGATCAGAGAGTACAGAAAGACCTTTGTACAGCTGTATATTTATCCCACTAAAAGATTTGAAAGAGTGATAATAAATAGTTCTATATTTAGGCATACACATAATTGGATTTATATCCAGTTTAAGAATAAATCTTACTGAAAATTCATACATAATTTTGACTGGTTAATAGTAATTAATTTTAATGAAAATAGTTAATATTAACCAATCAAATTTCTCCTTTCTTTATACCAAGGTGTAAATTTTAAAATCTCAAGACTAAAATTAAATATATTGTTGAATAACTAGAGCCAATATCATAGATAGCGTCTCTATTTCTTTGACAAAGATGAAGAAAATAGGGGAAAAAAACCTAAGAGATTAAAGTGTTGGCAGGATTGAATAGACTCCCATCAGTATGATCTTGACTTGTACAGCTGGAAAATCTTGAGACAGCCAGTAGCTGCACAAATTGTTGCAATTGATCAACTCAAGTCACTATGCTGGAGTTTACAGTTGTCTCCCCTTAGCCATCAGTCATCTCAGACTAATCCATAAGGCATCTTTACTGGAAGGGTACATAACTGATTTAGTTGATAGTTTTTGTAAGAATTTTTTTTAACATGTTGGTAAAAAAAGGATGTTATTTCCTCTTAGTCAATTACAAAATTGTGAATAAAAGTTGTCAGTGCTCATATTGTTTACTGTAGATATTTAGTGTCTAATTCAGAGCTTTTCAAACTTTTTGCATTGGCAACATACTTAACTACGGTAGAAATTAAATATATTTTTTGGCAGGAATTTTATGCTTCATCCTAAAGAGATGAGCTTTTGTAATAATTAAAAAAAAAAACATTTGTAAAAAATAATCAGAGTTGACTTCATTTTGGTTTGGTTTGGCATATCAACTTTTGTAGATTATTTAATGCCAAATCCATCCTTCAAGAAGAACAGTAGTGGTACTATTTAACCCATAGCTGGGAGGGTAAGGGGGTTCATACCTTTCCTAAAGGTATTTGTTTGAAAGTGAACGTAATAGCATGACTGGAGTTCGAACTCACTTACTACGATTTTGCAGGCCAGCGCTTTAACCATTACACGAGAAGGACCCCCCCCCGACACACACACACACATGCAGAGGATATCGGAGGTACATTAAAGTGTTCCAATACACTGTTCAGAAAACTTTGGACAACCTTCCTGTGAAAAAAAATCAAATTCATCCATTGAAAAAAAAGAAAAAGATTTTCATTTTTGAATAAACTTGTTAAGTATTCAAGTACATATTCATCCAAACAAAATTAATGTGCACACAAATTAATTCTAATTCATTAAAAAATAAAATTACCTACAAACTATTCACTTATGAATCATATATCCTTTTAACTATGAGGTAACATGATAAATAGTAAATAGAATTAATCATGTTAGATAGAAATACTTGAATTGATTTAACTGTGTGTAAAGAATGAGCTGTGACTCGTTTAAAATGTTATCAACAAAATGTGTTGACAAATCATACATTAATATATATGTATAAAGAGGATTTGGCATTAAATAACTGACAATGGTTGATATCCCATCAACATAAACAAAACCAAAACAAATTGTATATGATATATATATATATATAAAGAGGATTTGTTATTATATAACCTACAATGGTTGATATGTCATAAACCCCAACCAAACCAAAGCCTATATATTTGATATATATGTATAAAGAGGATTTGGCATTAAATAACCTACAATGGTTGATATGCCATAAAACCCAACCCAACCCAACCAAACTCTGCAGAAGAATAAGACATTCCTCCCCTCTCCAATGAGGCTACCTGTTGGTTATAGGTGGTGACCTGTAATGCTTGAGAACAGGTTCCTGATCGTTGAGCAGTCCTTGACCCAGTTAAAGAAGTGGACACGACTCACAACACTCCACTTTGGCCCTTACTAAGTGAGATGGATGGTTGGAGAGGTTTGATCAGATCAAATGGCTGGTCATATCAATCAAGCCCTCATACTTATATGATTGTCCTGACTGTATCGTTCAAATTGCTTGTGGCAAACTAGGTTGGTTGGGTTTTATGGCATTGTAGGTTATTTAATGCCAAATCAAATATATATGATTTGTAAACACATTTTGATGATAAAATTTTTAGATGAGCCTGAGCTCTTTTTTTTGCACACAGTTAATTGGTTTCAAGTATTGCTATGTAATATGAATAATTTTATTTACAATTAATCATTTGTTTGCACACAGTTGAATGATTTCAAGTATTGCTATGGAACAATAAGAATTTAACATCAGTCATTTGTTTGTATACATTTAAGTGGATATGCATATATAATTTGTAAGCAAATAGTTTGTTGGTAGTTTCATTTTTAAATGAGTTAGAATTAATTTGTTTGCACACTAGTATTACTATTGTTTCTACACAGTTAAGTAGTTTCACTTATTGCTAACACTAATAACTCTATTCAATACTAATCACTTGTTTATAGACAGTGAAATGGTTACAAGTGTAGCTATGTAACACTAATAATTTGATTTAGATACATAGTTAAGAGTTTCAAGGAAAGAAGCAGAAGATACCCCGTACAAAGAATTACAGACATGGACTACACCGATGACATATAGGGCTTCTGGCAAATACACCTGCTCAAGCCAAAACCCTGCTACATAGTCTTGAACAAGCAGCTGCTGGCATAGGCCTCCATGTCAATGCACACAAGACGGAATACATGTGCTTTAATCAAAGAGACGACATCTCCACACTAAACGTAGCTCACTGAAACTAGTAGACAGGTAATCATTCATTTTGCACACAGTTAAATGGTTCCAACTATTGCTATATATCTCTAACAATTCAATTAAGACTCAGTCGGCTGGGGCTGTAGAATACTACGACTGCATCTCTGCTGAGGGGTAATACTCCCCCAATGAGTGTTCTGGATATGATACAAAACAATCTGATGGTGATGTTCCAGTAATGCTAGAGCTTTGGGGAATGTGGAGTAACCCTTCATTGCTATTGCTCCCAGGTCCACTCTGCAATAGCAATGAAGGAGTACTCCGCAGTCCCCAAAGCTCTAGCTCCCAGGTCCACTCTGGCCTGGAGTGGTTGCACCTGATAGGGTTCTCTCTATGGATCAAATAGAACTAAACTGTGTACTTATGCTATATAGAATTGTTTGAAAAAGAACTATTTTTGCATGCTAAAATGAATTGCTTGAATAGAACTGTTTTGACATTTAACTGAGTAAACAACTGAAATTTTTATCAAAATGACTTAATTTGGCATTAAATGACCTGAAAAGGCTTGATATGCCATAAAACAAAACAATCAACCAACCAACCAACCAATTCAATTAAACATCAGTTATTCATTTACACAATTTAATGGTTAAATAATTCTATTTCTAACAATTTGATTGCGTATAAGTCATTTGTTTGCACACAGTTTAAATGTCAAACTGTTGTATTTGACCCATAGATAGGACTCCATCAAGTGCTACTACTCCAGGTCAGAGTGGACCTGGGAGCAATGGCAATGAAAGGGTACTCCACATTCCCCAAAACTCTAGGGCCAGAGGCTTACCATCAGATTGTTTAATGACATATCCAGAGCACTCATTGTGGGGGTGCAGTCAGTGCATTCTAAAGCCTCAGCAGACTGTGTAGCAAGCTAGTACTTAACCCTACTTTATCTTAAAGGTGTGAGGTGATGGTGGCTGAAGGTCATTTGTGCTGAGATAACAATACTTTAAACCTTTCAACTGAGTACAAACAAATGAGCTTTAACTCATTTAAAAATATTGTTACCTACAAACTATTCAATTACAAATCATAAACAGAATTTGGCATTAAATAACCCACTAGGGTTGATATGCCATACAAGACAACCAAACCAAAAATCAGTTTAAACTGACATTTTGAATTTACCTAAATCCCTCAAATGTCATGTTTGTAGTCAATGATTGAATGCCTGTGTAATTTTTTACTTTCCTATACTTTGGCTGCAAAGACCATTGACCAGTGACTTGTCAATCATACCTCTACAAATACTTGACACCTGCACAATCCAGGGTGCTAAGTTGGAATGGGTACTTGTTAAATTTGATTTCAGTCAGCCCTTTTGTGAAGAACAAGTCACATTTTCTAGCAGAAAGAAAAAGAAAAAAAATTACGTTAAATCCTTTTAAAACAACCATAAAATGTTATAATAATATCAATGTAATGAACTGATGTTTGAACATTTTTTGATTCAAAGCTGTAAATTTTGTGCTTTTTTTTCCTTTTTTTTTTTTTGTTTAAATAAATAAAAGCAGTCAATTTCTCTTTGTTTCTCTAATTTAAATTTGTAATACTTGACCATGTTTTCTCACAAAGCATTTCAGAAGACACATGGACGAAACTTGTGTGCTTCCATCTTGCAATCCCTACATTGAATTCTTGTTTGCTTGGACAGGAAAAAGCAGTTAGGTTTATATTTGGAGTCTGGAAACCCAATCATGTTGGTTTGGATTTATGGCAGATCAACTCTTGTGGGTTATTTAAAGCCAAATCCTGTTTATACATGTTATACATGATTTGTAGGCAAATAGTTTGCAGGTAACATTATTTTTAATTGAACCAAAGCTCATATGTTTACAAACAGTTAAATGGTTTCAAGCATTGCTATTTAACACTAATAATTCTATTTAATATCAATAATAATTCCTCGTAAAAAAAAAAATTGAACTGCTCTATTTGACCCACAAATAGGACTCTGACAGATACTACTTCTCTGGGTCAGTGTAGACCTGGGAGTAACGGCACTGAAGGGATACTCCACGTTCCCCAAAGCTCCAGGACTGGATCCTCACCATCAGATAGTTTAGTGTCATATCTAGGACACTCATAGGGGGAAGACGGGGGAGTTTTATTCCTTTGCAGAAATGCTGTCAGCATATTCTACAGCCTCAGCTGATAGGGTGGGAAACATGATCAAAAAACAATGTTCCTTTAGATTAAAGCTTCTCAAAGTGGTCGATAGAGACTCCTCGGGGTGAATAACATTTTGGCAGGTTGAATAAAAAAAAACTTAAGGGTCTATAGGAAGTTGAGTTCCTAATTTATATTTATAAATCCCTCTATAACAAAACAGAAATGTGGAGGTGCCCGTGGTGTAATTGTTATCGTCGGAAATGGACACGGCGACACGAGTTCAAATCCTGGACGAGACTGATTGCATTTCACATAGCACTAATACCCTTGGGAAAGGTATGAATCCAATTATTCTCCCTCCAACTATGGGTAAATAGTAGAACAGACTAGGTTCTTCTGCCTTGGTCAGGCAACTAGTCTAGGAGAAGGAAAACTCTGAATTAAAACCTGTTAAACTCCGCTTAAAAATTGACCTTGTGTCATATCCTGCCCGAGCGGAGGGGTTGGTAAATAGGATAACAAAACAGAAATTGCCGGATCATTTAGACTATTGGCCAGGTATTGTACACCTAGCAGAATGCCTGATAAATGTGTGATGACCACTAATGATGCGTTGTACGCATACAGTCTGTTCAAAACATACAGGTTATTTAAATGAGCGAATGATCTGGTTCTGACCAAAAATATTTTGATCTTTTCAGCATCATTAACAAAGCATATAGTCAGATTTTCCCTAAAAAAAATATTCAAAAGCAACTATATTTCAAATAAATTATTTTATAAAAATATTGAATTAAAAAATACCCCTTTTTATAATCGGTTCTGAGACGTCTTTAGAAAAAAAGTTTATATAATAATGAAATGTACATTTGAAAAAAAAATGAAAAAATGGAATTAAAATACAATGTTTGAAATGGTAATTCATAGAATTCCATGGAAACAGATTTTTAATGAATAAAATTAAAATCCAATTTTGACTGTGTGCAAACAAATAAACTTGGGTTCATTTAGAAATAATTTTACTTCCAAACTATTTGGGAATGGACCATATATATATATATATATATATATATATAAACAGGATTTAGCATTAAATAACCCACAAGAGTTGATAACCCTAACACATAACCAATCAACGTGTTAGTGACCCATCTATGGTTCAAATAGAACTGTTCAATTGTTTTGTTTGGGATTATTATAAGTGATTTGAAACCATACAGTTATGTACAAGTTGTTCATATTAGATAGGAATACTTGATAAATAGAATTACTGATATTAAATAGCAATACTTGAAACAATTTAACTGTGTACAAACAAATGAGTTCTAACTTGTTTTAAAAGGAAGTTACCAACAAACTATTCACTTAAAAATATAATACATATATATATAAAAGGAATTGTGATTAAATAACCATCAAGGGTTAATATGCCATTTAACCAAATAACCAAACTTAATCTAAAATTAAATTATTATAAAAAAAAAAGTGCCTCTCTGACCAAGAAATCTGAATCTTCATTTTTTTTATGTCTGCTTCAAAATTACTAGATATTTGTTGGTGTGGGTGTTATATGATGCAATATTCCATTTCCAATAACTTTTCTGTATTTTGTTTAAAATCTTGAAACTGAAAATTTTTTTAAAAATCAACCTCTCTCATCATGGCATCTAGTAACAATATTCACTTGGATCTTCACTTGTTAAGTCAGTATCAGTATTGTCAGGTATTTGTTAATGACACATCAACCTTTGTGGGTTATTTAATGCTAAAGCCATCCTTGTAGAAGAACAGGAGTGGTACAATTTAACCGATAGTTGGGGATAGGGGAGAGGAACAGGAGTGGTACAATTTAACTGATAGTTGGGGATAGGGGAGAAGAACAGGAGTGATACAATTTAATCGATAGTTGGGGATAGGGTAAGAGAGTATTTATTGGTATAGGTGCTATTATATGATTCAGTATTTCACTTATAACAATTTTTCTGTATTTTGTAAAAATTTGAACCTTGAAACTGAAAATATTTAAAAAATCAACCCCCTGTCATCATAGCATCAAGTGAACCAACATAAAAATGTTGGTAATCTTCAATTACTTTATTTGGGAGTGAATGGAAATAAAAACAACTAAAAAATTAAAATTAATGAACCCCTATATATATATATATATATATATATAAAAACAGGATATTGAATTATTAAATCAATCAAACTGTTTGCTTTGAAAAACAGAAGCTTTGAGCACATGTAACTGTCACATCAGCAGCATTTGTCTTCAGACCAAAAAAGTGAACAAAAATCCACCTCCTGAAACTTTAGCTAAGATGATTTTTTTTAATACATCAAGCAAAAGTAGTCTCCCTTGTTACAAACATATGAAAAATCACCAGCCTACTTATCTTGAATGGAAACACTTAATTTTTCTGTATATACATTTGGAGAATATTTATTTTTTGCATGAATAAAAAAAATATGGAAAAACTGTTACAGTTTTATATGACAAGACATTATATAAAGTTGTTACGAAAAACAGACAGTACTCACATGATTTGGTTAAAAAAAAAAAAAAAAAAAAAAAAAGGAATAATCATAACCATATAATTTCTGGCACTCCTTCATTTTATGTCAGTAAAGAGAAAAGAGAAGCTACTTTTCATTGATGAATTAGGAAGTATTTATACACGTACCTTACTACGAGGCTAAAATGTGAGAAGATAAACTGATTTTCATGGGATATTAATCCCTCTGTTATTTTTTGCTTATCGGTTAGGAAATCATATTTACTGTATGTTTATATTAACATTTTTTGTGTAGTTGTTTCTTTAGTCTTTTTATACGATATCAAGTATTCCAATCTAATACAAATAATTTGCACTCAGTTGTATGGTTTTCCAGTCGACAGGGGCTGTAGAATATACCGACTGCATCTCGGTAGAGGGGTAAAACCCCCATTAATGAGTGTCCTGGATATGACACTAAACAGTCTGATGGTGAGGCTCCAGTAATGCTGGAGCTTCGGGGAATGCGGAGTACCCCTTCATTGCTATTGATCCCCAGTCCACTCTGGCCTGGAGTAGTAGCACCTGATAGGGTCCTATCTATGGATCAAATAGAACTAAACTGTGTACTTATGCTAAACTGAATTGTTTGAAATAGACCTTTTTTTCATATCTAGACTGTATACTTATGCTAAACTGAATTACTTGAAATAGAACTGTTTTGATATTTAAACTGCATACTTATGCTAAACTGAATTGTTTGAAACAGAACTTTGAGATTGAAACTGTATTTATGCTAAACTGAATTTTTTAAATTAGAACTGTTTGACTAAACTGAATAGTTTGAGATAGAAATGTTTTTGACAATTAAAATGTGTACCCATACTAAACTGAATTGTTTGAAATAGAACTGATTATTTGTATAAAAATGGATTTGGCATTAAATAACCTACAAAGGTTGATATGTCATAAAACCTAACCAACCAACCATCAGTTCTATGGTTTCAAGTATTTCTATTTAATACTAATAATTATATTATTTCAAATAATCATTTCTATTTAATAATAATCATTTGTTTGTACAGTTATATAGCTTCAAGTAACTCATTACAATAATCCCTAGTGTTGTGTCATGGTACAGCACTTGTTGATATGCAAGTGTGTCTGGTCGACTGACAACATGCATGTCTGTTTATACCATGTCATCTCCAGAAGATGACATCATATGTTAATATTACTACACTTCAATTATAGTTTCAAGTAATTATTCTTAATAGAAATAATTTCCGCACAGTTATACAGTATCACGTGTTCTTATCCGATATTCCAGGCTCCCTAGAACTGGAGCCTCACCATCAGATGCAATTTGGAGTCATACCCAGAATACAAATATAAGACAGGACCCTCACACATTATGTGGGTTAGGAATACAAATTACTTGGTTCTCTTGGCCCTTTAAAAGGTGGGCAGAAGTTCTCAGTGTATATAATCCAAAATGAAAAAAAAAAAATGTCAGCAAAAATTCTACGAAAAACGAATGTTTCCTAGCAAATCAGCAACCCCCGAGATCTTTTGCACATACACCTTCATAAAGTGGGTATAGCTTTCTTATTATTTCTTGACTTCACCGACATCAAACGAAAGAGTGTTTGTTTTCTTTTTGGTTAAATAATATTAATAATACTGTGATATCAGATGTTTTAGATTTTACTTTACTATTTGTTATATTACAATTTTTTTTCCTTTGTGCAGTAAAGGCAGGGTGCTTCTGTAAGTTGTCAAAGTACTAAAAAAAGACTAAATTCCATTACTAGAATTCGAGGGGTGGGGGTAAGTAATTCAGTGTCCCCCAATTATCACAGGTTGGATAAATTTGTAGAGAAAATGATTAAACCAACATTTTTGGGGTAGCAGCTTTTATGTGACATAGATTCAACATTTTATCGACAAACATACCAATATGACAAAAATTTTCATTGTGGCTGTGTGTTATCTACTAAGTCTAACTGCAATCCAGCAATACAATTAAACACTCTAATTTAAAGAATAACCCAATTTTCAATTAAATTTGTAAGTAAATGATAATTTTGAAGTGTCTCCATATGCGTGAAACATCGTCATCCAAATTCTCAATATAATGGAGATAACAGAAATATTTATTTATTAGAATCCCACACAAAATAGCAGCATCAATATCATCATGGACCACAATTAAAACAGGAACATATGGATTCACAAGTCATCTATCTTCCTATAAGTTTTAAACATGAATCTTTTTTTTTGCATAAAAGCAGATTTTTGCTGGAAATTAAGCCAATGTTCATTACGAGAAATCCATCTTTTAATGCAAAAGTTTTTTGAAAAAAGTTTTAAATCTAAAACAGAAAAACAACTTTATTATTAGAAATTTAAAGAGAACTCAAAATCTTTGAAATAAAAAAATAACAATTTAAAAGTTTAGAAAAAATTAAATTTAAATGAGGAAATGAATATCTGATAATTCAGGACAGACATTAAATTACAAGATTGTTCGAGCACTAACACTTTTTAATACTCAACCACATTTCAGGATGATCATTCAGAATATATATATATATATATATATATATATATATATATATATATATATATATATATATATTACATGGTAGTGTCTGTGACCCTGGGTTTCATGCTTTCTGCATTCGTCAGAGTGAAGGTTTTAAAAAAAGATTGATTAATAGGATTAATTTTTTTTTTTTTCTTTTGAAAAATGGGGGTTATTTGTAAGCATAAGTTTGTGTACTATTGAATGTATGTTTGTGTGTGTGCAGTTGCTTGTGCATATGTACTGGCATGAATCTTTACATATATACACATATTTGCAGTGTCTGGGAAGGGGGTGAGATGAAGGAAAAGAGTGTAAGAAGGGAAGAGTGGATGAGGAGGGTGTGGGAAATGGATTGATGGAATCAGAATGATTTCTTTTTCTTTTAATTAATCCAACTGAAGTTTATGATAGCTAAAGGTTTATTTGAGGTGAATATGAAATGTCTGTTTTGTGGTGCATTTTGTTGAGTTATGATAATGATTAAAATCATATTAAGTACTATTCAATAATATAGTAACATTTGGTCCTCCATTAACTCACCAGGTGAGCTAGTAAGAACCATAAACCTATATATATATATATATATATATACACACACACACATACACCATTATAAAACTTGTTTTTTAAATCAGAAAAGCGCTCAAATATTGGCCAGTAGAGCAGGATAAAACCTAAAATAAATGTTTTCTTTCCTCCTCATGACTACAAGTTTCACTTTATATATGTGTGTGTGTGTATATATATATATATATATATATATATACACACATATACATACATACATATACATATATATATACACACACACACAAAGTTTCTAAAATCACAAGTTGTAGTGCAAGTGTATAGACATTTATTCTAACTCAATCTCATTGGCCAAGTGGTTAGAGTGTTCGGCAATGGCCAGGTAGACTGGCATTCAATCCCAGGTTGAGTCATACCAAAGACTCAAAAAAAAAAAAAAAAAAAAAAAAAAGAAAGAAAAAAAAAAAAAGGTACTTGATGCCGCCTTGCTTAACACTCAGCATTATAAGGTACGTATCAAAGGTAAAGAGGAGCAATCCAGTGTAAGGAGTAGTGCCCTCCACTACACTTCGGTGTAGTAGCTATTGAAAAGGGAACCTTGAGTTGCCCTCAACTACGGTCGCCAACTTTACTTACTTTTATTTAATTAAGAAAAGTAAAATATAACATATTGTACTAATTAAAATATTTTGTTTGAATGTTTAATTTTGTTAATATATATATATATATATATATATATATATATATATAAGGAGTGTGTGATGACTTTATTTTAACGGTTTTTTTTTTTGTTTTTTAAATTTATTTATTTACAAAGAGACAATTTTCATAAAATCATTTATAAATGAATGTTTGAATTAATGGACGAATAAGTGCCGAAAATTTAACTGGAAAATCAGATAATTAGTATTAAATTTTTTTTTTGTGGTAAATCTTTAAAATCTGGGTGGATTTTTTTCTTTTTGCCTACAACTTTTCTTACGGAAAAGTTTGTTTTTCTAGTGTAAACAAACTTTTCAAATATAAATATATTCCGTGTTATAAAATGGACAGAAGTATTTTTTTTATATCAGAATTTTATCCAACTGTTTTCTCAGAAGGTGTGCCAACAAACTGAGGGTACAAATTTTGACCGAGTTTGATACTTATGTCACTTTTTAGGCTAAAAGGTGTGGAGGTACCGAGTTTAAACAAAATATTTTGGTACTCGACCAATACCGAAATTGAACATGTGGTTAAATATTAAACTTTAGCATCGCTCAAGAACATTGGAATTTTAATTTATATTTAGTGACCGAACAACTTTTAGCACCCATCCTTAAAAAAAAAAAAAAAAATCTGAAAGGAAATGGCCCTTACTTGGTAACCAATTTAAATGTAACTTTTTTTTTTAAATCGATGCATAGACAAAAATAAAGATTTCTCTGTTTTTTTTTTCTTCATTAAGGTTAAGTAAATAAAAATTAACAATAATGTACTCATGTTTTCGTGATTAGATATGTTTTGTGTTCTCATTATCAACACAAATCATTGACTTTTTGGTTTGTATTCTTTAATTTTCCAGGCTCCTATGGAATAACGGAGCCAGATAAGGACAAGGTCCCTGCCCATTTGCAACCAACTCCAGAAAGGGACCAGTTTGGAACCTTCCATTTCTTGCCAATTTACAGCCACCTCGCCGATGGGCAGTTTGAAGTGCTGGGCTAAGTAGAGCAAGTCCACGTCGAAAGCCCAACGTTCAACGTGTAAATTAGAGAAAAGTAGCAAGGCAGTTTCTCTGGTCATCAACTTGAAGCCACACTGTGTGTCCTTCACACCCCGGACGCACAACAACCAGACAACAAAATGAAAGCCATGCATTAGGATAGTCCTAAAGATACTCCGGGTGGCGATGGATTCCTTTTCCAGATGAGCCCGGGACCCACAAATCACCGCTTGGTTATCGGACTTACTCCTAAGCAAAATTTTTTCCATTTCTTGTTCCAGTTTGTCCAAGTCGCTAAACTCTGTGGCACCATCAGCATCGGCAAAAAGAAGCCACTGTCCACGGGCCGACATCATTCCTAACCGAATAGCACCGCCTTTGCCCCTGTTTTGTTCCAAAGTTAAAACACGCACCTTATCAACACCGTATTTTTCCGAATACATCAGAGCCGTCTCGGTCGTCTTATCTTGGCTACCGTCGTCGACAACTATAATTTCGTATTTGTAGGTGGGACTGGATTTTTGTCTCTTGTTCAGGTGAGCAATAGCTTCGTTCAACATCTGAGGCATTCTTTCTTCTTCGTTATAAGCCGGAACAATAACAGATAGGTCGTTACTGGGTGTATCGTCTAGACTCGGGAAACTCTGTTTGGTGTTACCGTGTTTGGGATCTAGGAAGAACATTTCGCTTTCATGACGCTGCAGGTTCGGGTAGGCCTGAGCCGTGAAATAAACTCCGAGAATAAACAGGAAGATGAAAAGTAAACCAACAATTGCCAGGCCGGCGAACAACGTCGCCACGTCCATCATTCTTAAACAGTTTCACATTGTAGTTATTATTTTCATTTTTTATCTTTGAAGAGCGACGAACTCAGGCATACAGAGTTATGTCCCTTGCACCGTTCCTTGATGATTTTCTCATGGAAGCATTTTTACTAATAAACCTTTTATTCTAAAATTCGGTCATTATTCTCAAGCAAATTATTAAGCAATGAATTGTAGAGAAGAGCGGAAAAATCTAGATAAAAGGTCACGGAACAAAAGTCACAGAAAAAAGTTACCAGAAAAGCCGAATCTTAAACCTAAAGTGTTTAATCACTCGAATCAAAAACATTTCTCAATAAAACTTAAACATAATCCTAATCGGCTACTATGAATTAATTGTGACTTTTGTGTTTGCTTTTTCATGTGTCATTATTACCTGTCAAAGAAGTTTATGAACTCATTAAACCTCATCAACAATTACTATTTTTGGAATTTGAATGACAATATTGTCTTTTACTAGTATTTATTTCCTAATTTTATGAATCATTGATTTTTAACTTGTCAACCTGTCCGGGGTTATTTCATGCCTAGAGGTTAGGGAATTGCGTACATTGTACATTTGTATTTTTATTTTTGTCTAGTTGCTAAAGAGTTCATTTATTTTTTGGTAGTTTGTTTTAATGATATGTCAAAATCCTTTTAAATAAGAACATGTGGGGATTTAGGAATAAACAATAAAACTCCCACCAGATGTTGACCCAACGTTTCTGACCATGCCTAACATTAAAAAAAAATACGTGTTTCTCTTTAAATAATTTGAGTGACTAAAAAGCTAATTACGAAGCCGTGTTTTTTTTCTTCTGAAAAGAAAACATTGTCTTTAAAAACCTCCTTTATTTTTCTCTGAAAATAATTACATTTTCTTTTTTTCTATAACAAGCAGACAAAAAAATACACACAAAAAAATCAGCTAAAATAATATTTGTACTAACCATTAACGTTTCACCTACCAAAATCTACAATGGAGGATACTGTCTCGTCGGTGTCGTAAAAATCCCAGGGTTTATGCATGCGGGTGGTTCGCTATATGCGAGGCTCAGTTCGAGTTGAGGAACATATCTAAAGAGACCACAAGATTTTATCATGTCTTCTCAAACTTCCCTCCTGACTTAATCTCAAACCTGCCCACCGCCATCATTACCTCAAAGAGCTACACAGAACTGAGAGAGGCCGTTATAAACATACATGAACAATCAAAGCCCGAGTTGTTCAACAGACTCATTGGTGCCACAACTATGACAGGAAAACCGTCAACATACCTACACGAACTGATGGTGACGGCCAGTAAAATAGGCATGGGAGAGGAACTCGTGTGGCAATAATTTATCCAGGCGCTGCCCACTGAGATAACCCCAGTTATAGCGGTGGTTAAAAACGCCGCTGTATAAGAATTAGGTACTTTGGCAGATGAAATAGTACCATTTTTAAATCAAAAATATAACGTTACTGCACCACCACCATCAAGATCCAATAGACACAGAGTCTCCACTGGCGCTGCCCCGAGGACAAGTTATAATGTAAGGCCTTTCTATGAGGACCAAAACCCCCAAATATGTCGTGGACACCTATACTTTGCCGATAAATCGAGGACCTGCAAATCATGGTGCAAATGGCCGCAGAAATCGAACTGCAAAATAATGCCCACATCAAGATCATCCTCACCCACCAGACAAGCTAGCCTACAACCTTCGGAAAACTTATAATGCTAGTTGGAGCAGCAACCAACAACTCGCAACTATTTGAGGTTGCAACTAAAATTGGACAAAGGACAATAAGCTTCATTATAGATACAGGTGCCTCTATAGTCTGGCACCCGGTCTATCCATTAATTTAACACCTGTGCGTTTCTCAGCGGCAAATGGAGAGACCATAAAATGCTTTAGGGAAATAGAGTTGGACATTCTTATTCCAGGCCTACGCCGTTCATACCCTTGAACTGTTGCAATCGCGGAAACTATCAACCCCCTTTTAGGTGCAGATTTTCTTCGCCACTATGGCCTCATACTGAACTGCAGTGATGGCAGACTGATAGATGAGACAACACGCCGTTATGTGCAAGGTGGACGGCCCGCATTTAAAATATAACGGTGAACAACCATAACGATCTACCTGAAAGGATACAGTCCCTTCTTCAAAAATTCCCCAAACTCACCAGACCACGCACGGAACAACCTCTAGTGTCTAATACGAGAGTAACTCACGTCATAGACACTGGAGATAATGCTCCAACCTATGCCAAAGATCGACAACCGTCTGAAGAGAAATATGAGGCAGCAAAGCAGGAGTTCACGGAACTTTTAAGAGCTGGTATAATAAGACCATCAAAATCTCCATGGTCCTCACCAATCCATCTAGTTCCAAAATCAACTACAGGAAAATGGAGAGTATGTGGTGACTTCAGACACCCCAACCACCTGACAAAACCAGACAGATACCCGATCCTAAACATCAACAGCCTCGGATCCAAGCTTTTTAAGAAGATATTTTCAAAGATCGACCGGCTACAGGCCTATCATCAAATTCCTATTCAAAGGGCTGATATTGAAAAATCTGCCATGATAACGCCGTTTGGCATTTTTGAATATTTATTTATGCCATTTGGATTGCGAAGTAGCAGTTTGACCTTCCAAAGATTTATGGACAGCATATTCATGGATTTTGGTTGCGTTTTTATGTATATTGATGATATTTTGGTGTTTTCTGAGTCAGAAGAACAACACCACTGTGACCTCGAAAAGGGTCCTCTCACTTCTTGAGGAAAACAATCTTAAAATCTCCATCGACAAATGCCAATTTTAAAAAAGCAATATTGAATTTTTGGGCTATAGTGCAAGTGCTGAAGGACTTAAGCCTACAGCACAGAAAGTTGAAGATATAAAAAAAAAACTTCCCAGAGCCAACGGACTCCGAATCTCTCCGACGATTCCTGGGAAATTTTTTTTTACAGAAAATTAATCCCACAGGCTACAGATGTGCTACTGCTTTTGACTGAAGCCATTAAACACAATCCTGCAGATAAAACACTGGAATTAGGCCCACCTGAAAAAGAAGCATTTACCAAAATAAAAGACATCCTTGTCGAAGTATCTGTATTGACACACCCTGATCCAAATGCCACACAATACCACCTAGTCACAAATAGCTCCAACCATGCTGTAGGTGCAGCACTGCACCAAATAATAAATGGTGAATCAATCCCTATCGGATTCTACTCGCGAAAGCTATAGGAGAGCCAAAAGAAGTACTCCACCTTTAACAGAGAACTATTAGCGGCATACCAGACAGTCTTGCATTTTAAACCACAAATAGAAGGTAGAAATGTTACTCTGTTCTCCGATCATAAACCACTGTCCCTAGCATTTAAAAAAGACACCAATAAAATCTGATATAAAAAAGCGATATTTATCAATCATCACGGAATATGTTGTAGATGTGTCTTACATCAGAGGAGAAGACAACATTGTTGCTGACTGTTTATCTCGACCAATGTGCGCAGTGACCATTGATCCCTGTGATTTACCAGCTATCAGCGAATCACAGAAAACGGATGAGGAACTTGAAAAATACAAAAGTCAGTTGAAAACTTATGAAATACAAGGGTCATCCATCTGGTGTGACTTATTAACATCCACTCCCAGGCTCTACATACCCGAACAACTATGCAGGAGGATCTTTGACATGTTCCACCACATCTCACATCCAGGACCTACACCAACAACCAAGATAATAAAATCAAGATACTTTTGGACAGATATGTATACGAATTTGGGCAAAAGGCTGTCTTCAATGTCAACAATACAAAATTTCTAGGCACACTAAAACAGAAACCACACCATTCTCCTTACCATCTAGGAGATTTGAGACAGTTCACATTGACATCATTGGCCCATTACCACCCACCATTACATACGATGGTGTATACACATCTCCAGCTAGATATGCACTTGCATGCATTGATAGAGCAATAAGATGGGTGGAAGCCACACCTTTACAGAACACATCTGCTTCTACCATCTGCCTTCTTAAACACATGGATCTCCCGTGGTGATAGATCGAGGAAGCCAGTCTAAAAGCGAACTGTTCAGAAACCTATCCACTATTATTGGATTCCATAGACTCCGCAAACCAACGGGATTATTGAAAGGTTACACCGAACCCTAAAGACTGCAATCATGGCACGAAAGCAGAGTTGGCTGGATGCACTACCAATCGTACTACTTGGGATTAGGAATATGCCAAATGACTTAGGTTTTTCCCCAGCCACCGCAGTTACAGGAACCCAACTACTACTGCTAAAACTCATAATGAACAAAGAGGATCCAGATCTACATGGAGATGACGTAAGAAAAATTGCCAAAGAAATGCGAAAGTTGGACATAGCTCTACTCTCAGAAGGGCAGCTACATACTACACAGAAAGCATTCATACCGAAAGATTTAAAGTCAGCAACCTATGTGTGGCTCCGAACAGAGAGAATTCGAAAGCTGCTGGAAGCTCCATACTCGGGCCCACATAGGCTCATCCAAAAACAAAACAAATACTTCCAAATAGAAACACCATCCGGAGAGAAGCAAACAGTCTCGATAGAAAGGCTTAAACCAGTTAAGTTCCGTGGTGCCAACAACAACGGTAACACTGGCAACAAAAACACCAAACGGTGGACAGCAAACGACAATAAATCGGGAGGTATATCAAACACAAGACACACCAGAAGAACCTACTGTCACCCGCTCAGGCAGACGTGTTCACTTTGCGAAGCACAATGACCATATTTGCTACACATAAAGGAGGCAATAACAAAAACTCACCTTCCTGCATAAGTCCTAACAATAGTAAGAAACCTAAACACACTCCACGAGTTACAACCACTCGGGTGGCGATGTATTGTGGAGATTTAGGAATAAACAATAAAACTCCCAACCGGATGTTGACTCGTTGGCTGCCACATAAAAATGTATAAATGCGTCGCTACGCATCGTCTCCACGCACCCATCCAGTCAGAAGTCAGAAAAAAGAAAAATAATAAAAATTAATGTAGCCAATAGGAAGCGGTCGCGCCAAAAATGAGAGGGATTGTGGAGTGACGACTTTGGAGCCAGCGGGGAAAGATAAAAACTCGAGGTTATGTGAACCGAGAGAGTGAGAACAAAAAGAGACCAAAGGAAGCATATAGATACAGTGATCAAGCGAGAAGTAAAATCCGTCCTTGAGCTATGAGTTGAAACTACTTTTCCGCTAGTTACCGCTACCTGACCATAAAAGAAAAAAAAAAAAAAAAAAAAAAAAAGAATAAGTACACTTTATAAACATTTTTTCCCCTTCCTCCTTTTCTTAACATCTGACTTTCCACCACTTTGAAAACTTACTACAGGTAAAGGTGAACTTCTGAACATTCAAATCCCAGTTAACGCTTTATTGTTTTATAAAGGTTGTTTAAATTTTAGATGTTCCTTGTTTGTCTTGTTTTAAATGAAGTTTTTTCTTATTGTATGTTGTAATACTCAAAAACCCCCAAAAGGCCATTAACGATGTCTTTTTGTTCTGTAAACGTTTGTTGTCCACTGATAATGATGAAGATCTACTAAAGATAGAAACGCAACAGTTAACCAAGAACAGTAAACATGGTAATCCTATATCTCCCCACCCACAAGTCTTTGTGTGAATACAAGTTTGAGTTGTAGGTTCAACATTCACAAAGACTGATACCAAAATGTCAATAATGACGTGAACGCTAGTGAGGCATATAGATCGGAACACCGAATCAGACGTCATGTGAGGTCTCGATCATCGTTATATAATCTTCTAACCACTTCGGTGCCTTTTTAGGGCGACTCTATCTTCTCGATGTACGTAGCACAAAAGGGGTTGGGGAAGCCATCGCTGGATCACCGGTCGTAGTCGTGTGGGTTCGGCTTAGTGACACAGTGGGTTCATCAATAGCCAATTGTCTACAGTCAGGTGGAGTGGTCCCCAGTACCGGCGAGTTACTCGGAAGAGTATTTGGTTCCTTCGGTGGGATCACCGGCTGGGTGGGAGAGCTGGGATTGATAGGGGTCTTGGGTTCTATTAATTGTGGTGATGGCATTGCTAGGTCATTCGAAGTAGGTTTTGATGTTGAGGCGGGAGTTTGATGATGGAGTTTCATGTCAATATCGATCGTCAGCTTTCGGGCTGGCAGCAGCATGGGGATATACTTGCGTAGGAACTTCCTGTTGCAGAGCATCACGCTTCTTGACCCGTCGGTCCTTACCACGTATTGATCGAATTGGCGGACTTTAATGACATAGCCAGTTTTATCCTATTTCAGTGCATGAGGTCCAATCTGGTTTTGGTTGCGCACATTGTCCCCAACGGCGAGTGGTGATAGCCGCTGTGTATGCTCCGATAGCCTCTCGGCACACCTCATGTGTCTGTTGCGCTGGGCCTCTTCGCGTGCTGTCCATGTGCTTCACCAGGTTTCATGCGGTCGGTAATTACCTGCGATGATCAGTATGAAATCCCGAATAAAGCGACTAAAGATGCACATGGCGGGGAGAATTTTGTGTCCCTTCTGGTGTGTTCCTATACTGTAGCATTGCACGTTGGAATGCGCCTGTATCAATGGTTCCGGACGGGCCAGTGTTATCCATTAGGAGACGTTTTATTGTCTTAACACCAACCTCCGCTCGGCAGTTGCTGTGTGGGAATGCTACTGACGCTAATCTGTGGTGGACACCCCAATCAGTCAGGAACTGTCAAGTAAACTCGGGACCCCCATCAGAAGCTAACTCAGCCGGTACGCCTGAGGCAGGAGATGAGTCCTTGTGCGCCATCTGAGGATCTTTTGACGATCGGCCAGTCAGAATACCGGTCCACGACAACAAGGTAATGGTGCCCCATATATGTGAAAAAGTCAGCACAGAGGCATTAGAATGGATATTCTGGGCTTGTCAGAGGAGCCGATGGAGCGCTCGGATTGGACGGAGCATTGCAGTTACACTGGCGGCAGTTCGCAAGAAGTGCTGTGATGGCAGGCGTTATACCGGGCCAAAACACAGATGTTTCAGTTCTAGTGATCATAGAGGTTATCCCCTGATGAGCCGAGTATAGGGCACAGAGTACCTCGTCTCTCAGTGATGGAGGGATGACGATGCGGTCTTTGTAAACTACAACACCATCTATAGTATGAAGGTAGTTGCGAAACTGGAAGTACTCACGAATGGCTTTTGGAATCTCATGGCGGAAGTCGGGCATACCGGATTCTATGAGTTCAGTCAGGGTGAGCATATCCTCATCACTGGCAGTCGCGGTACGTATCCTGTCCCACGTGACCGACTTGAGGTTGAGTGTATTAAGTGACATGACAGCGGCTACAGTCACGTCGTCTTCAATATTGTCATTTGTGGTATCATGTATCCTCAGGTCAGGTATTGGAGGAGGCGGCTATCGAAAAGCCTTGCAGTCAGATGTGATTGATGCCATATCATCGAGTAATACCAATTTCACGGGCTCGCCTACTGGATGACGTGATAGGCAGTCGGTGGCGCGATGCTTCACTCCAGGGATGTAGACCATTCTGAACCTGTAGCGTAGTGTTTTCTCTTTAAGGTTTCGTAGACGTGCATTTGAGATGTCCTCGAGTGACCTGTCGAGGAATATCTTCAGCAATGGTTTGTGGTCAACTGCGATGATTAGGTCTAGACAGCCTAGGACGAAGTATCTAGCCTTGCCTAGGGCGTCAGTGACAGCGAGGGCCTCACCTTCTATTGGTGCATATCGAGACTCCGCTGCATGGGTGAATAGATTGCCAACCAGTGGAACCTTCCAACCAGAGCAACAGCAGAATGGTTCGCTTTTGGGGCAGTCGCAGTGCTTCTGTAAAAGCCAAAATCCGATGTCAGATTTCGACCAATCGGTCGCTAGACATGTTGGTTTGTCTTTATCAAATATGCGTACACCGTGTTCAATTTTGGCGGCAATTGATGCCTTGGATTCTTGAAAAAAGTCCTGCAAGTCTCTATTCCAGTGGAAATGGGTGCCAGATTTGTGGAGCTCCCGGAACGGTAACATGCGGTCTGCCATGCTGAACGTGTAGGAGACCTGGTGGACCAGACCAAACCACGAACAAACATCAGTAATGTTTTTCGTTGCCGGGAAGTCTAAGATGGCTAGTAAGTACCTCTTGCATGGGCGGACTTCATTGGTAGCAATTTCAAATCCGGCCATCTCAACCACATCCGCGCCAAAAGCGAACTTATCGGGGTTCAGTATAATGCCGTTTCGTCCACAGTTTGCTGTCTGGAAAAAACTATCTTCTAGGTTGTCAGCCCAAAGTAGAGCATTATCGACGCACTTATTTTTGTTAGGGACGTCGGTAACAATCTCGTCGTAACGCTGAGTGTATCCATCACCCGAGGCAATGTAGCCTTGTGGCGCCGTCTTTTACTGGTACCGCCCTCAAGAGGTGATGAATGTGGTCAGATGGCGATCCTCTCCACACAGAGGCACACTGTGATAGCCATTCCAAGCATCAAGGACGGTTTTCTTCTTACTAGGCGGTACTGATCGTGCTTGGAGGAATGGTGACGGTGTGTGGTGTGTCTCACGGATTGCGTAAGCCTTTAAAGCTTAGCGATCAACGGTGCACCTGGGTTGACCGTTCTTCTTCGCACAAATCACCATCCTTTGACACCAATAAGCACGGTATCGATGACACCCAACTTCAGATCTTGGTCTAGCCCACTCTTGACATCCTCTCACCAATGTATTGGAACCGGTACAGGTGTATGCTGAGCTACAGGCTCGGCGTCCGGGTTTTTCATCAGTTTGAGGGGCGGACAGTTCATCAATGGTAACATCTGATGTTCACATGTGTTGAATGTATTAGCGTCGTAATAATCCAGGAGGAACTGCTGAATCTTCTCACGGTTGTCGTCGGTTGGTGTGCATGGCAGGGTAGTTGGCAAAGGCGGTGGCGGTTGTCGCACGAGGCATCCACATGATGATTTAATTATATTGTCTATACTAGCAGCATCGTCGTTGTGCTTTGCATGCAGCGTTGGAAAATCGTTTGTTATGATGCCAAGATCAACGCAAGCCTCTCTACTTAAGTACAATTTGTTTGACGAAGGTGTAATGTAGGTCATCTGCCTGGTTTATATCAAACAGCTATCTGAATCCCGACTGGAAAGGCGCTGCAGGATGGCTCCTAAGATCTTGATACCGCTGTCGTTTGCCGTGTGCATGCGCATCGTCACCGACATCAGGTCCCTCTCACACAAACCAAGGCGATGGATCAATTTGTAAATTTTTTTTTTCCATCAATACAATGACTTGAAGACTACATGGAAAAGCACGGAGGAAGACTGATTACAGCCACCAGAAACAATACTGACAACACAAGGACCAACGGAACGGAAACAACCAGAAAACAAAAATGGGAAGAAAAACGACTGTGTACATTTTAAATGACTAACAAGCAACATCACAAACAAGAAAATGGGGATATGGCAAATAAAGGGAAACCTTAACAGAATCTCCTCTAATAGCAACACAAAACAATATCATATAAAAAAAATAAATAGATAAGACGCAACAAAACAGCAGATGTAGGGTATGTGGTGATAGAGACGAAACCATCAATCACATAATAAGCGAATACAGCAAATTAGCACAGAAGGAGTATAAGACTAGACATGACTGGGTGTGCAAGGTGATCTATTGGGAATTGTGCAAGAAATTGAAGTTTAATCAGGCAAACAAATGGTATATGCCCAACCCAGAATCTGTCCTGGAGAATGACACACTCAAACTCCTTTGTAATTTTGAGATACAAACACATCACCTAATCTCGGGATCTTTGCCTTTAGATGTGTATTTGAAATAAATTTTAGAGTAAAAGTTTTAAAGAAATGAAAATAATTTTTTTAGACCTTAATATAAGTATATGGTATCATAAAAGGGAAACAATATGGAAAATCAGATTGACACATTTTTCTATGAGAAGAGATACATTGAAAATGAAATGGCAACACCTCTGTAAGCAAAAATAGAATTGTATCAAGGTGTGTATCTATTTTTGTGCTGTTACATATTCATCCTATTGGTAACATTGTTTCATTAGTAATAAACAATACCTAATAATAACTGTTTTGGTTGTATCATATTCCATAAGAAATGATAAAATCTTTGGTATACAAGAAAATTAAATACTTATAAAACATTTTTTGTGATGTACTAATTTATCACCTATATATATATATATATATATATGGGAGAAATTTGGAAATAAACCCTCTGATATGTTAATATACAATGTAAAAAACAAAAAGATATTCTGAGGCTGTATTTATTTATGTATAAATGATATGCCAATATTTAACATTTCATTTATATTTTTTAAGCAAGAAAATGTATCTATGGGAGAAATTTGGAAATAAATCCACTGGTATATTAATATACAATGTAAAAAAAATATATTCTGAGGATGTATTTATTTATGTAAAAATGATATGCCAATATTTAAGATTTCATTTATATATTTTAAGCAAGAGGATGTATCTATTAATGTTATAATCTTTTTAAAGCCATGTTCAAGCAATGTTAGCATATAATATTATATCTTTACCTAAAAATAATTTCAAAAGAATGAGATATAACATCACATACTAACATCACCCGGAAGATGGCTTAAGAAAATCTGAAACATTAATAAATAACCCCTCTGAATATTTTTTTCTAGCCACACTGAAGAGTTCTGATAGAACGAAACAGTCTGTCTGTGAATGACAATATATATATGCTTCAAAATGAAAAGGTTCATAAAGAGATTTATAGTTTTTTAAAAGTTATTTTTTATAGTTCATATGTATGTTTCCAGTCTTGTGGCTTCCTTCAGAGAACTTTTAATGTTTTTTCAGATGTAGTTTTCGGTTTATATAGAGGTCACTGTTTCGATGGGGTGGTTGTTTCTTTTAATTTAGTGATAGATTCCTTGTCGGGTTTAGTTCTTTCTTTCTCTTCTTTTTCTTTTTTCCTTTCTTTCTCTTATTTATTTTCCCAATTAGTCTTTGGTATTTGACATGCTATAAAGCTTTTTTGTTGGTTTACTCTGGGTCATTTTGTGTATGTGTATGTGTGTCTCTCTGTGTGTATAGTCGATATGCTATAGTATTTATTGGTTATTTTTTGTTTTCAAATTGAAAACCACACCCCAAAAAACATCATATATATATATATATATAACTTTAAGAAAAAAAAACCCAGGTCACATTAGGATTATAAATTTATTTCCATCCTTTTATGGGTATTGATA
>OY757935.1:44547586-44655086 GCA_963585895.1 Sepioteuthis lessoniana | reverse complement strand
TGATGATGCAGATCCAACATTTAAAAGATATAGGGTCTGCTAAAATAAATATTGTTGCAAAAAGTATGAATGATTTTTAAAGGTTTTTCTTTTATACGGTGTATATATATATAGAGAGAGAGAGAGGCCATGTTATATATATATATATATATATATATATATATATATATATATATATATATATATATATATGCCATGCTGCTGAAGTCACAGCTACGCTGGGCCGGGCATGTTTCCAGAATGAGGAGGGTATCACCTCCCCTGAATGGTGAACTCTCTACTGGCCACCATGAATGGGAAATGCCGCAGGGGGAAGATCTGGGGAGCCTCAGCAGCTATACAAGATCAGGCCTTTAACTGTAGTTGCTACGGCCGGCATTGCCTGTCCCGCATCGGCATAGTCAGCCATCAGTATGCCTGCAGTCGACGTGGACAGCCTCCATCAAAAATCTTCGTTCGCAATGTCTAGCCAAGAATATATATATATATATATCAAAGGTTTATGGTTCTAACTATCTCACTTGGTGAATTAATGGAGAACCAAATGTTGCAGTATTGTTAAATAAGCCTTTAGCTACCATAAAGTTGTAAAGAAAAAGAAATTCTGATCGCAACAATCCATTCCCCCACCTACCAACTCTTCACTTCTCCCACTCTTCCTTCGTCTCACCCTTTCTCATCAACAGACAGCGGAAATATGTGTAAATATCTAAAGATGCATGCCCTGGGTTCAATCCCAGGTCGAGTCATACCAAAAACTCAAAAAAATGGTATTTGATGCCTCCTTGCTTAACACTCAGCATTATAAGGTACGGATTAAGGGTAAAGTGGGTCAATCCTGGGAAAGGATTTGCACCCTCCCCTACACCTTTGTGTTGTAGCTATCGAAAGAGAGCCTTCGGGTAGCTTTCGACTACGGTCGTCAACTTTACTTATTTACATACGCAAACATACGTATATATGTAGGTACGAGCAACAACACACAGAAACATAGTAACATTCAATTACACATAAACTAAGGCACACATACACACAAATAACACCCACTTTTCGAACAAAAAATTAACCTAATTAATCACTTTTATTTTGAACATTTTCATTCTGTTCGACGATTGCAAAATGCTTATATATATATATATATATATATAGCTTACGGGTGAATACAAGATTACCTGAAAATAAGCAATGTGAAACTCAACCTTGAATTTTTAACTCGTTTTATTTTATCTTATTGTTGAAAATATGGTGATATTGCTCAGTATTTTCGTGTATAGAGCACTATTTTTCTGATTCAAAATGGTTTTTGCGTTAATTTTTGAATATATATATATATATATAGTTTAGTTTAGTTTGGTTTTCATGGCATATCAACCATTGTAGGTTATTTAATGCCAAATCAATTATTATACATATATGCATACCATGCTACACCTCCTTGAACCTGTGAGGTTTATTTAGTCTATCACTTTTTCTGACTACTCTGGAAGGTCTATGCTACTTCTGCATTTGTTCTTCTGTCCTTTTAAAGGAGACCTTGATCTATCTTCATCTTCTAAATCTGTTACGTCATTCTCGCTTTCCTCCATTTTTTGTTCGGTTTCATTTTCCTCTTCCTCAGTTTCTTTGTGTTCCTCCTCGGTAATTTCTACATCTTCTGGCTCGAACCTGGCTCTAAATTGGTCAGCATGAGCTAATATTGGCTGCCCCTTTTTTTTAATAATACAGCTGTGTCCTGTCCTTTTTGTAGAATGAACTCCCCCCTCTCTCTCTATCTATCTATCTGGCTTTGCCTCCTTATTTCTTTTATACCAAACTTTCTCCTCTGAGGCAAATGACATGGTTATGGGGGCTCCAATCTGTCTGCCCATTAATGCTGATGGACTTTGCTTTTTATCTGCATGAGGTATCGTTCGATAACTTAAGAGCAAATTAGGGATGTATGCCTCAATATTCTGGTTGAAAGGTGAAAAAAACCGTTTAACCCATTTTTACAGTTTGGACCTTCCTTGTCGCTATGCCATTTAACTGAGGGCGGTATGGGGTGTTTTGTATGGCATGTACTCTATTTTCCTTAACCACGACACAAAACTTTCATCACAGGATTCTAGTGCGGTGTCTATGACAATGGTCTTAGGTAGTCCATTTCTTGCAAATATTGTTCTCAATATTTGTCTTACAGTAGTAGCTTTCCTATCTCTCACCTTTATTACTTCCGGTCAACTCGAGATCAAGAAAATGACCCATGTCTCCTATATGTGCATGGTCCATGTGGACCCTTCTCCATGGCGCCCTCTTTTTGGGCCACGTATGTGTTTTGGTTTCTTTAAATGTTTTGATATCCGTACATTTAGGGCATCTTCTTGTGTGTTCCTCAACATATTTAAAATATCCCGGCCACCAAGCCTGTAATTTCAAGCTTCTTTGCATCGCAGCGACTCAATCATGGATATCGTCGCGCACGCTTTTAATAACGCCCTTCCTTAAAATTTGGAGCGGCACTAAATGTAACGCCCCTCTCTACCGTTAATTTATGTCGTGCTTCTTTGAAAGGTCTCTCCGCTTAGTACTGTTAGTCCATACATTCTTTCTTATGTGTTCAAGTATTCTGCTTAGTATCGAGTCTCGAAGCATATATCGTCTTGATATATTATTATGTTGTCCACCTTTCCTAATCAGATTTTCTCGATGGCTCTTTGAAAAACATGACAAGCAGATTTAATTCCAAACGGCAAGCGAGACCATCTAAATAATCCCATGGGTGTGTTCAGTGTGGTAATTTCTTTAAACTTGTCGTCTATTTCGATCTAGTTGTAGGACGACTTTAAATCGATTTTCGTCAAATGTTTCATATTTGCGAGTTCGTGACTGGCGGTTTCGGTACTCGGTAAGGGAAATGAATCCGAACATATCTGGAGGTTGACGCCAATTTTATAGTCAAAGCATATTCTAATATCTCCATCGGTCTTTTTAATGGCGACTGCTGGTGATGCTTAATCGCTTCCTCCATGAGCGACCTTTTTCAAAATACTCTTTTGAATCATTTTTTTAGCTTTGACACTACAATAGGTAAAATGTGTATGGGTAATCGTCTTGATTGGATACATCTAGGATGGTAGTTTTTTTTTCAAGCTTTATAACCTTTAAGTAATCATATTTCTTATTCTTCCGACTCCATAGAATTAACTAATTTCGATGTGGCAACTTTTAGTTCATCTATACCTAGCAGTCCATGGTCTTTAGTACATGCCACAACTGTAATAGGTATAATATCAAAGCGATTCTTAGTTTCAAACGTACCTTCGAAGGTGCCAAATGTTTTGATTATCGTACCATCGAATTGTTTTAGTTGCAAGACTGACTTTTTCAACCTCGGGTTTTCTAAATACTGCCAAAAATTTACTGGAATAAGTGTTATGTCAGAGCCAGTATCTACTTGCAAGTGGAAATATTTCTCATTTATTATTACCTTTTCTCTAGTTTTGTTGGTGAGTTTAGCGTGTTTAGCCCCCCCCCTCTTGCAAAGACACACAAGTAGATAGAAGAGGGCTGAAATTCCTCAACTTTTTTTGTATCTGCAGAGCTTCGAGGCGTGATTTTTTCTTTTGCAAATGGAACAAATGTGTCTCCGGTCAGCTTTTTGGCTAGATCCTCCGAGGGCAGCTGGATGTCCTTCGTGGCGAATTTTCGCCTGCAAAAGTATCGACATGGGACGCCCGCGGTCTTTAAGAGTTCCTAGAATGTTTCTTTCTTTAGCTCGGCCAATCTCCTGGTACTCAAGTCTGATGACGAAGGATAAGGTTTTCGGCACCACTGTTTCTACAAGCCCTGGCATTGGCAGTTAGACTCCTCCATAGTTGCTTGAAAAATTGGTGTTGAACGAGGCGTGTTCGAGTGAAAAAATGTGCTCAACAAAACAGAAAACAAACAAACCAAGAAAAAACAAAAAACAAAACAAAAAAACAAACGTGGCTTGTCCCGACACAAAACAAAAATCAAATGATAATGGATCGATTATTTGGGGAGGGTCATTGATGTAACCTTTTTCTGTCTGACGTAAGTATTCAACAGAAATCGAAACCGTGCTGAGTCCCGGTAGCAAGTACCCGAGGTTTGCTCTATTTAGTCAGGTGTCTAATTTGCATACCAAGCTACAGGGACTTTGAACCCTATCAGGAGTATTGACATAACAATTGAAAACGTGTTCCACAAAAATAATACTTATCATACAATTCGTTATATTTTTGGCTCCTGTGGCACAATCAGTGCCGAGTTCTCATATATGGTAGTTTATTACGAAAATATGAAGGTTGAGAGTTCGATCAGTAACAGAAAATTCGATTTTGATTTTGAAAACGTGTTCTGCAAAAATAATATCTATCTTAGATGTCGGCTCCGGTGGCACGATCGGTCTGCACATCGTTCTTATAAGCTGTCCTTTATCGGAAGAATGCAGATCTTGTGAGTTCGAATATCACCTGGAGTATCGATTTTACAACTGAAAACGAGTTCTGAAAAAATGAAACTTACCATTGAATCGTGTGCACTGGTGGCGTCGGTGGCACAATCGGTCTGCGCTGCGTACATAGAGACTGAACTTCTTCGGAGGGATGCAGAGTTACTGAGTTTGAACCTTATCCGGAGGATCTATTTGCTATTGAAAAGGCGTTCTGTAAAGATAATATTTATCTTACAAAAATAATATTTATCGTTCTGCAAAAATAATATTTATCTTTTATGGCGTGCACAGTTGGATCAGGTGGCGTAATCGGGCAGCACGCCATAATTACAGAGAGTATTTTTCGGATTGATACAGAGTTAATGGGATTTAACTTCACTCAGAGCATCTATTTGATTAGTGAAAACGTGATCATATGTATTGGAGGATTGAGCGCAAGTCCCGAAGCGGTGGAACAATTGGTCAGCGCGCAGTTCCGAAAGAGAGTACTTTATTGGAGAAATGCAGAAGTTGTAGGATCAAACCTCAGCAGGAGAATCGATTTTACTGTTGAAAACATTCTGTAAAAATATATGTATCGTAGGAAAGAGATGGCACAGTCGGTAAGTGCGCCTAACCTGTAAGTTTTGATGGCTCCGGTGGTGCAATCGGTCAGCGTGTCGTACTTATGGATAGTACGTTATGGGAGAAATGCCGAGGTTGTGAGTTCAAACCTCACCCCAAACATCAGTTTTTTCAGTGAAAATGTATTCTGTAAAAAAAAAAAAATAAAAAAAAAAAATAACAAAAACAAATAAATATTTATCGAGCGCTGTGACGGGTCCATGGGTGCATTCAGTTCGCGCACCGAACTTGTCGACAGTATTTTAACGGAGGAATGCAGACGTTTTGACCTCCTGCTATTAAAAACATGTTCTGCAAAAAAAAAAAAAAAAAAAATGTATCGTGGGAAATTGTGCAACGTCTGTTCAAGGCATCCAATCCCTGAAGGCACCTAACTTATAGAATACTTTACCAGAAGAAAGCTGAGATTGTGAGTTCAAACCACAACCGGACTATCGACTTCACTAGAGGAAAAGTTTTCTGCGAAAATAATATTTATCTTAGAATCCTGCACAACGGCAGGTCAGTTTGGGAAACAGGCCAGCACACCGTACTTTTAAACAGTACTTTATCAGAAGAATGCGGAAATTGTTAGTTCAAACATCAGTCGTAGCATTGATTTTACAACTGAAAACGAGTTATGCAAAAATAATTTTTATCTTAGATTAGGCACCGGTGGCATAATTGGTCCGTACTCTTGTGAGTTGGAACCTAACCTCAAATCATTGAGTTTACTATTGTAAACGTGTTATGTGAAGATTTTTTTCATCTAAGGAAAACGATTTCAGCCAGCTCCGGTGGCGCAATCGGTTAGCGCGCCGTACTTATAGATAGTACCGTTATCGGAGAAATGCGGAAGTTGTGAGTTCGAACCTCACCCGGAGCATCAGTTTTAACATTGAAAACGTATTCTGCAAGAATAATATTTATCTTAGAATCGAGCCAAACGGTGACTGTTAGCGCTATTGGTTCGCGCGCAGCACTTGGAGACAGTATTTTAACGGAGGAATGCGACAAATCGCTTTTACTATTGAAAACATGTTCTGCAAAAATTATATGTATCGTAGGAAATCGTGCAACGTCTGCTCCAGGCACACAATTACTGAATGCACCTAACTTATAGAGTACCTTATCGTATGAAGTCTGAGATTGTGAGTTCAAACTATTGAAAAGGTGTTCAGCAAAAATGATATGTATCGTAGGAAACAACAACCAGACCATTGATTTTTTTTTGTAGAAAACGTATTGTGCGAAAAATTTATTATGTAAGAATATTGGCTCATGTCGGCTCAGTTTGTGCAAGCGGTCAGGACACCGTACTTTTAGACAGTACTTTTAAATAGTTCTGGAGCCGACACTCCAGTGGCACAATCGGTCAGCGCGGGGAACTTGAAGAATATTTTATCAAAAAAATGTTGAGATTGTGACTTCCACAAACAGAGCATCAATTTTACTATAGAAAACGGATGTTGCAAAAATAGAATTTATCTTACAAGGCTACACAACATGTTCTGCAAAAATACTATTTATCCAAAAGCATCTACCGGCTCCGATGGCGCAATTGATCGGCTTCCCTTACTTATAGGTAGTAGTATATCGAAGGAATGCGGAGGTCGTGTGTTCGATGCTCACCCACATCGTAGATTTTACTATAAAAATGTTATACAAAAAACTCTTTAAGAATTGTGTGTACTGCCGGCTCAGGTGAGGCAATTGGTCAGCGCACCGTACTTATAAATTGTACTTAATGTAGAAATGCGGACGTTGTTAATTTGAATGTTACACGCTGACTGATTTTTACTATTGAAAACATGTTCTGCAAAAATGACATGTATCGTAGGAAATCTTATAACGTCCTTTCCAGTGGTGCAATCGGCTAGAGAGTGTAGCTTTATCGTAAAAAGGCTGAGATTGTGAGCTTAAACCACAACCAATGCATCGATTTTTTTCTATAAAAAGTGTGTCCTGCTAGAATACAATTTATCTAAAAATCTTAGTTATCGTCTGTTTAGTTTGCGAAGCTGGTCAGCGCACTGTACATTTAAACGGTACTTTGTCAACGGTATGCGGAAGTCATGTATTCAAACGTTTGCAGAGCATCGACTTTACTATTGAAAACGTGTTCTATAAAAATGCTATTTATCTATGAATTGTACGCATAGTCGGCTCCAGTGGCGTAATTGGTCGCCACCCCTCCAGGCACCCAGCCGCAGACCTTCGCTCTTATCAAAATTGACTTTGGCACTTGCTACTTCTTCGTACCTCTTGACCACTGTCCTTACTACGTTTATGTCTGATCGGCAAGTCACAAAGACAGTGATATCATCGGCGTACGCAGAAACTTTCATTCTGAAACAACCAGAAAAAAGGACTCCGTGCAGGGCTGGATTTGCCGTCCCATCCCTAAGCGTATGGAGCAGCGGTTCTCAAGCAAGCACTCAAAGAAGAGGCGACAGGGGGCAACCCTGCCGGACCGACCGCTCGAGTGTGAACGCTTCCGAACGCTCCCCGTTCACCTGCACCACCGCCAGCGGGTTGTGGTACAACATGCTGATCCATTTGCAGAACTCCGGTTTGATTCCGGCGGTCTCCAAAACCATCGCCAAAAACCGATGGTCCACCCTATCGAAGGCTTTAAACTGATCCAAATTGATCAGTGTCATCTTTTAACCCCACTAGGACCTTGCATACCAGATGCAAGTTGTCTTGGATCGATCTTCCCTTCACAGCATAGTTCCGCTCAGGTCCGATCAGATCGCTGAAGACAAGGTGCAAGCGATATGCTGAGACCTGGGCCAAGTTCCCTGTTTAGCAGATTTATGGGCCTGTAATCATCTAAGTCCTTCCAAACATGCCCGCTACCTTTCTTCAGTCATGTGATCACACCCTTGGTAATGGTACCAGCGATGGCTCCCTGGGCAAACCAATAGTTGAATACATTAGTTAGATTAGGGACAGACATGTGCAACATCGTCAAGTACACTTCGTAGGGTAAACCATCCAGTCCTGGCGACTTGTTGAGGCCGACCTGCTTCAACGCATCAGGGACATTCAGTAACCAAACCCTCGCAGCTAGCCGCTTCCTCCTCCCAAGGAAGTCAGCTAAATAGCTGCGAAACTCCTGAACCGAGAGGTCAGGACAGCGGGCAAAGCGATCATGGAAAGGCCCCGTGCATCTCATGATTCGATTGTAGCACGTGCCAATCTGGGGACTTGGCGAACTCAATGTGCTGATGAAGAAACCTTCTCACTTCTTCCTTACGTGCGAACGCACCACATTTCACGGCTTCGATGGGAACTCTTTTTAACCTAAATCTAACTACAAAACCCATGTAGTACTTGCTACCCTCAAGCTCAAGGTCCCGCCTTGCTAGCTCTGCGGCTGGGGAATCCTCTCTCGCCACCGCTCGGACCTATTAACTACCCGCAGACTGACCTTAACTAGTTTACGGCCAGTCAGCCCAATCCAGTAAAACGTGGGACATCTAAAAAATTCGGTGTCAGCTCTCTTAATAAACAGGTAGGTCCAGAGGGCAGGCTATCTTGCCACGTCAACATCTCTCTTCCTGGGTAATCCAGACGAAACCTGTTGACCAAATCGTGCTGGGCCATTAGGTCGATCAGGCTGCCTTTACATTTATCCAACCCGCTAGCGTTCCTTCCGGCCTAATCTATTCTGGGATCAATGATCACATTCCAATCGCCCACTAGAATTATCCGTTTCAGGTCATCAAGGAACAGCTCCAACTGTCGGAAAATGGAGCGTCTCTCGCCAACGCTATTGGGCGTATAAACCGCAACCACACGAAACTGGAAGCTTTTAACGGCAACATCGGCCAAAACTAACCGGCCCCTGTCACCTCCAAAGACAAGTTTGACAATCGCATGAAGGCTGTGTCCAACTAGACGAGAAATATCAGCGCTGTAGTGGCTGCCAAATGCTGAAAAGAGCTCAAAGCCGTCCCTCAGCGCCCAACAGTACTCTGCGTAACTGAAATGAGTCTCTTCACCAAGCAAGCGCGTGCAGTTGCTTGGATCCCTCAGCCCCCCATTCAAAGTGGCAAGGTTTAGAGACATCAAACCCGCTTACCTTACCCACTGTCGACTACGGTCCAGAAGTTGTCAGCGGTGAGGATGCTGACGGCGTGCCTCAGAAATCCGGTGACGAGCTCAGTCTTAACTCGGCAGTCCCTGGATACTCCTACGACATCTATAGGATACCACAGCTTTAGGGGGCTATAGAAACTAGGAAAAATGTAAATGGGGAGCCTTCCTGAACAAAATGACATATTTTTCAAGGAAGCGTGCTCCAACCCCCCCAACCTAATGTCCACCCAACTGGCCTTCTCATGGAAGTTCCACACAGCCTTCGTGCGGTTACCAGTCGAAAGGACAAAGGTGGTCACCATGGGTGCACATCTGAATAGGTAAGGGTTTGCTACTTTCTTTTTTCCAATGAAGTCCAAGTTCATGAGTGGTTTTAGTGCTCTGCAGAGCTGAAAGTCTGCGGGGGGGGGCTCCTCAGACTCAGTGATAGTCTTGGGGTGGGGTTTCCACCCTTTACGGTTAACCTGAGTTCACCCTTCTTTGTCGGGATGGCTTCAGATCTGTCTTACTTGGCGAGGTTGCCAATGTTTCTGCTGTAGTTTCTGTGGGTTTGGTAGTCTTTTGAGGGCAGGATCTTGCAAAATAGCCTCACTGCTTGAAGGCCCAACAGAGGGCCTCCTGCCCTCAACATCCACCATCATATTTTGATCCATATTGGCTATGACATGAGGAATGGTCGGGAATCCCTACCTATTCTCGCTTATATTTATTATGTAGTCACCGTGTGCTGTTCCGGCTGCCGATCTTGCTGGCAAAACTTCTTCCACGACGCCATAATCGCTAATGTAGGCTGCGAGGACATATCTATTGAACTCCATCGGGACGTTGCACACGGTGACCCTAATTCTGCCGTGGCCTTTGTATTCGGGCTGAAGCCGGAAAAATTTCGTTGTTATGTTTCCGGCCAGCTTTTTGGCTAGATACTCCGAGGGCAGCAGGATGTCCCACATGGCGAATTTTAGCCTGCAAAAGTACCGACATGGGTCTTTAAGAACTCCTCGAATGTGTATTTCTTTACCCCGGCCAATCTCCTGGTCATCAAGTCTGATATGACGAAGGATAGGGTTTTTGGGCTCCACTGCCTCTACAAGCTCTGGTATTGGCAGGATCCTATCTTTTTCGAAATATTGGGCATATTTGCCCACTCAGTCTCTCGCATAGTCTTCTGCTGTTTTTTTGGGGGGGACCAGGGAGTGGGTGTTACTGTTTGTTCAGTGATTCTTTGGCCGGGCTGGATAGTGCTGGCTGTGGACAAAGCCTTTTCAGCTTGTGTCGATGATTTTGATAGAGCCGGTCATTTCCGTTTCTGAGAGGGGGCTTCCAGGTCATTTGTTCCGAAAAGGTCTGGATGTGAGTTGGACTCCTCCATAGTTGCTTGAGGCATCTAGGAGGAATGTCCGAAAGTTGGTGAGTTGCGAGTTGATTTGAAACTGTGAATAAGAAAGGAAAATAAGCAGGGAAAAATTGGAATTGAACGAGGCGTGTTCGAGTGAAAAAAATGTGAACATCGAAAAAAAGAAAAAAGGAACAAAACACTGACGTGGTTTTTCCCGAGGACCCCCCCCCAAAAAAAAACAAACGTTAATGGTTGAATTATTTGGGGAGGGTCCCTGATGTAAGCTTTTGCTGTCTGACGTAAGTATTCAACAGAAATCGGAACCGTGCCTTGTGATTGCCCGAGGTTTTCTCCAATTATTCAGGTGTTTCATTTGCATACCATGCTCCAGGAAGTTTGAACCTCATCCGGACTATTGACATAACAATTGAAGACGTGTTCCACAAAAATAATACTTATCTTACAATCAGTTCCAAGTACTCATATGCGGTAGTTTATTACGAGAATATGAAGGTTGAGAGTTCGATCCGTAACAGAAAATTCGATTTTGATTTTGAAAACGTGTTCTGCAAAAATAATATCTATCTTAGAATGGTCAGCGATGTCGGCTTCGGTGGCACGATCGGTCTGCGCATCGTTCTTATAAGCTGTCCTTTATCGGAAGAATGCAGATCTTGTGAGTTCGAATATCACCTGTAGTATCGATTTTACTACTGAAAACGAGTTCTGAAAAAATGAAACTTACCATTGAATAGTGTGCACTGGTGGCGTCGGTGGCACAATCGGTCTGCGCTGCGTACATAGAGACTGAACTTCTTCGGAGGGATGCAGAGTTACTGAGTTTGAACCTTATCCGGAGGATCTATTTGCTATTGAAAAGGCGTTCTGCAAAAATAATATTTATCTTTTATGGCGTGCACAGTTGGATCAGGTGGCGTAATCGGGCAGCACGCCATAATTACAGAGAGTATTTTTTGGATTGATACAGAGTTAATGAGATTTAACTTCACTCAGAGCATCTATTTCATTAGTGAAAACGTGATCATAAAAAATATGTATTGGAGCGGTGGAACAATAGGTCAGCGAGCAGTTCTGAAAGGGAGTACTTTATTGGAGAAATGCAGAAGTTGTAGGATCAAACCTCAGCTGAAGAATCGATTTTACAGTTGAAAACATATTCTGTAAAAATGATATGTTTCGTAGGAAAGAGATGGCACAGTCGATAAGCACGCCAAACCGGAAGAGTATTTTATTAAAAGAAAGCATCAATTTTACTACCGTATTTTCAAATAGTAATTTAACGGAGGAATGTGAAGGTTATGAGTTTAAACCTTATCCGGATCAACGATTTTACCATTGTAAACGTGTTATGCAAAAATTCTATTTGTCTAAGAAACGTACTTACGGACTGCTTCGGTGGCGCAATCGATCAGCGCACCGTACTTATGGATAGTACGTTACTGGAGGAATGCGGAGGTTGTGAGTTCGAGCCTTACCTGGAGCATCAGTTTTATCAGTGAAAACGTATTCTGCAAAAATAATATTTACCTTAGAATCGCGTGCACTGGCGGCTCCGTAAGCGCAATCGGTTCGCGTGCCTTACTTGTAGACAGTATTTCAACGGAGGAATGCAAACGTTGTGACCTCAAATGGCGAATCGATTGAAAACGTGTTCTACAAAAATAATATGTATCGTAGGAAATCGAGCAACGTCTGTTCCAGTCACACAAACACTAAAGGCGCCTATATTATAGAATACCTTATTGGAAGAAGGCTGAGATTGCAAGTTCAAACCACAATCGTAGTATCGACTTCACCCGAGAAAAAGTTTTCAGCTAAAATAATATTTATCTTAGAATCCTGCACGTTGGCAGGTCACTATGTGATTGTTAGTTTAAACCTCAATCGAAGCGTCGATTTTACAACTGAAAACGTGTTATGCAAAATACTATTTATCTAAGGTGTGTACACATTGTCGGCGCTATTGAGAATCATGAGCAATGGCAGGTTAGTTTGCGAAACCAGTCAGCACACCTTAATTCTAAACAGTACTTTATCAGAAGAATGCGGAGATTGTTAGTTCACACCGCAGTCGGAGCGTCGATTTTACTATTGAAACCGTGTTATGCAAAAATACTATTTATTTAAGTAGCGGACGCGTTGTCTGGGCAATTGGTAAGCGCCATGTACATATAGACAGTTCATTATCGGACAAAAGCGGAAGTTGTGAGTTCAAACATCACCTCCAGCATTGATTTTAGTACTGAAAATTTGATCTACAAAAATACTATTTATCTAAGATTTTCTACGCTTTGTAGGTTGCGGTTCTGTAATTGGTCAGCGCTCCGTATTTATTGACAGTACTTTATCGGAGGTTGTGACTTTGTACCACAGCTAGAGCATCGACTTTACTATTGAAAACATGTTCTGCAAAAATGATATGTATCATAGGAAACAACAAACAGAGCATCTTTTTTTTTCTTTTTTGGAGAAAACGTGTTCTGCAAAAACAATTTTTATGTTAGAATCTTGGCCAATGTCGTCTCAGTTTGCGCAACCAACTTTTCGACAGTACTTTTAAACAGTACTGGAGCCGACGCTCCAATGGCACAATCGGTCAATGCAGGTAACTTGATGGGTATTTTATCAAAAGAATGTTGAGATTGTGTCTTCCTTAACCGAAGCATCGATTTTACTATGGAAAACGGGTCCGGCGAAAATAATATTTATCTTACAAGCTTGCACGTCGTGTTCTGCAAAAATACTATTTATCTAAAAATAGCACGCATTAGCGGCTCTGGCAGAGCAATTGGTCAATATACTGCACTTATGAACAAGGGTATATCAAAAGAATTCGGAGGTTATCAGTCCAAACTCCATCCGAAGCATCGATTTTACAATTAAAACGTGTTTTCAAAAAACTTACTCATTGGAAAAATGCGGAGGTTGTTAATTCGAACGTTACCCGCTGCATCGTTTTTACTATTAAAAACATGTTCAGCAAAAATGATATGTATCATAGGAAATCTTATAACGTCGTCCCGAGCGGCGCAATCGGCTGGCGTGTGTAACTTAAGGTGTTTTTATTGAATAAATGCTGCGATTGTGAGTTCAAACAACAACTATAGCATCGATTTTACTGTTGAAAACGTGTAATGCAAAAATAATTTTATCTTAGATTAGGCACTGGTGGCACAGTTAATCAGTGCTCTTGTACATGGAGACAGTTTTGTATCGGAAGAATGAGGAATTTGTGAGTTAGAACCTTCCCTCAAATCATTGGTTTTACTATTGAAAACGTGTTATGCCAAAATTCTATTTATCTAAGAAAATCAATTACTCTCAGCCCCCGTGGCGCAATCAGTCAGTGCTCCGTACTTATAGATAGTACGTTATCGGAGTAATGCGGAGGTTGTGACTTCGAACCTCACCTGGAGCATTTGCTTTATCATTGAAAATGTATTCTGCAAGGATCGAGCCAGCCGATGACTCCGTTGGCGCAAACCGTTCGCTCGCCGTACTTGTAGACAGCATTTTAACGGAGAAATGCGGACGTTTTGACCTCAACCGGCGAATCGATTTTACTATTTAAAATATGTTCAGCAAAAATAACATGTATCATTGGTGTAATGAATAACCCGAGGCGAATAAACTTAGGAAAGCTTTATTCAACGTAATACAAATAACCACCCCCACCCCCAAGAATTAAGCTAGCTTATTTTATAAGCATTTCTGGAGTCTGTCTATTACCCCAAACAGTGGGGAGCAGGTTGTGGGGTATTACTTACAACAATAGGAAACAACAGCCAGAGCATCGATTTTTTTGGTAGAAAACGTATTCTGTAAAAACAGTTTTCATGTTACTATCTTGGTCAATGTCAGGACACCGTACTTTTAGACGGTACTTTTAGACAGTACTGGAGCCGACGCTCCAGTGGCACAATCGGTCAGCGCGGGTAACTTGAATAGTATTTTATCAAAAGAATGTTGAGGTTGTGACTTGCACAACCGGAGCATTGATTTTACAATAGAAAACGGGTTTTGCGAAATTAATATTTATCTTACAAGCTTGTGCAACGTATTCTGCAAAAATACTATCTGTCTAAGAAGAGGACAGATTTCCAGCTCCAGTGGCCTAATTGGTTTGTACACTGTACTTATAGACAGTAGTATATCAAAGGAATGTGCATTCGAACCTAACCCGAAATATGTTGTAATATTAAAAAGTGTTATACAGAAAATTCTTAATCTGAGAATTGTGCGTACTGCCGACTTCTGTGGCGTAATTGATCAGCGCACCGTACTTATAAATTGTACCTTTTTGGAGAAATACGGAGGTTGTTACTTTCAATGTTATCCGTTGAACGTTTTTTTAGTATTGAAAACATGTTCTGCAAAAAGGATATGTATCGTAGTAATTCATTTAACGTCGTCTGCAGTGGTGCAATTGGCTAGCGTGTGTAACTTTAAGATTTTTTTACCGAAAAATATGCTGAGATTGAGAGTAACCAGAATATCGATTTTTATATATAAAGCCTGTTCTGCGGATATACTATTTATCTTAGAAATTTAATTAAATCTGTTCAGTTTGAGAAACCGGTTGGCGCACCGTTTTTTGGAACATTACTTTATTGGAAGTATGCAGAGGTTGTAAGTTCGAATCTTTGCAGCTGTATCGATTTTACTATTGAAAACGTGCTCAGCAAAAATACTATTTATCTAAGTATTTCATGCATTGTCGGCGCGGTTGGTCTGCGCAACGTATATAGTCAGTACTTTACCAGTGGAATTTTGAGGTTGTGAGTTTGAACCTCCACTGCAGCGTCGATTTTTCCATTGAAAACGTGTTATGGAAAAATAATATAATATTTTAGATTAGGTACCAGTGGTCCAATTGGTCAGTGCTCTTGTACATGGAGGCAGAAGAATGTAGAGTTGGAACCTTCCCTCAAATTATATATTTTACTATTGTAAACGTATTAAGCAAAAATTTTATTTATCTAAAAATTATCATCTTTGTCGGCTCCAATGGCACAATCGGCCAGAGCGCCATACTTATTGATAGTACGTTATCGCAGGAATGCAGAGATTCGCGCCTCGTCCGAAACGTCAGGTTTTATCAGTGAAAATGTTTTCTGCAAAAATAATATTTATCTTACAATCGAACGGACTGGCGGCTCTGTTGGCGCAATCGGTTCACGCGCCGTACTTGTAGACAGTATTTCAACGGAGGAATGCGGACTTTGTGACCCCAACCGGCGAAACGATTTTACGATTGAAAACATGTTCTGCAAAAATAATATGTATCGTAGGAAATCGTATAACGACGTCTCCAGTGCCATAATTGGGTGGAATTTGTAACTTCAAAGGTGTTTTATAGAACAAACAAATTCAAACCACCCCCAGAGTATATATATTTCTATAAAAAGTCCGTGTCGTTTGCGAAGCTGGTCAGCGTACCGTACATTCAAACAACGTTTTATCGCTGGTATGTGGATGTTATAAGTTCAAACCTTAGCTAAAGCCTCGATTTTACTTTTGAGAACATGTTCTGGAAAAATGCAATTTATTTAAGAATTGTACGCATCGTCGGCCCCGGTTGCGCAATCGGTCAGCGCGCCGTGCTTATAAATAGTACATAATCGTAGCAATGTGGAGGTTGTGAGTTCGAACCTCACTCGACGCATGAGTTTTATCATTGAAAACGATTTCTGCGAAAATAATATTTATCTTGGAATCCTGCACAAGGTTTGCTGTGACGGTCAGCGCATCCTAATTTTAAATGGTACTTTATCAAAAAGAAGAGTTGTGGTGATAAAAAGAATTGGGGGAGGCGGAGACTATTGTCACCATGCACAGGAAGAGGAGGGAAGAATGACTCCAATGTTGCCCATTTCGTACGACCAGGCTCGCTGCATACACTCATCTTTTGTCGAACGTTCGACGGCCCAAGCATTTTCTATCGCATTTGATTTTGACTCTAAATTGATGCCTTAAGAAGAAAATCAGATCACGATGAGAAAAGTTTTCGCCGTCTTACAATCCCTTCTTTCACGTCGTCCAAATCCCCATTCTAGCCACAGTTAAGATCGCGAGAAACACCACACGCTTCTCACGTCGATACGGAGGGTCAACATTGTCCACGACGTAACCAACGTCGAGCAGCACGAGCTTTTTGGGATCGATGCTGGCCGTCCACTCCCTGACATGACTCCAAAACGGGCGAACCCACTCGCAGTAGTAGAAGGCGTGCAAAGCCGTCTCTTCCTTGCCACTGCCGCAGCGGAGGCAATCGGGAATGTCTGCCAAAACCGATTTGAATGCCTAGTCTGCAATGGGTAACACGTTCTGTGCAAGCTGCCAGGTGAGACAGAACTCGGACTTTTTCAAAAAGCCCGAACCTGGCGCCCAATTCCACTGAGTGTGAATCTCCCCCAGTGACCAGCCGAGTCGCTCCACGAGAGGAACCGAAGCTGAACCCACCACTAACTCACGATAGTGTTACTTTCGAGACCAAGAAAGGTCACTTGACCGAGGAAGTTTACGGAGGGCCCTTCGGCACCCTTAGTCTTATGGCGGCCTTCGGTTTAGGGGTCAGACTTCGGGTGAGGAAAGACATCTCTCACATTTTGTCTCCACACCGTGTCCCTCGACAAGGATCGGCCGTGGTAAGCCAGTCTTTCAGTGAGCCAGTGTCTTTCCAGATCGGTCATCCCAAGACCACCATTTCGAAAGCGTTGGCAGCAGACCTGTCTGCGGAAAATCGGCTCTCGACCACTCCAAATAATTTGGAGAGAGACTATAGTAGCGCGAGCCAGTGAACCTAAGGAAGTACGGACAACCGGTAAAGGATCAAGGGGGAGATGTACACGACACACTCCTCTGCCCGGCCCTTCAAGGACAAACGCCTTCGAAGCCAGGTACCTACCTGCGCTTCTACCTTGTCCCGTATCTCCAACCAATTTTGCTCCAGTTGGAAGCCGTACCTGAACCACAGTCCGAGGATGCGAACGGGTCTGTCACTCCAGCGGAAGCGTCCAGCCAGGGGAACGCCACCCCTCCAGGCACACAGCCGCAGACCTTCGCTCTTATCAAAATTGATTTTGGAACCTGCTACTTCTTCGTATCTCCTGACCGCCTTCTTGACTGCCTTTATGTCTGATCAGCAAGACACAAAGACTGTGATATCATTCGCGTACGCAAAAACCTTCGTTATGACACAGCCAGCAAAAAGGAATCCACGCTGGGCTGGATTTGCTGTCTAATACCTAAGCCTACGGTGCAGTGGCCCAAAGCAAGAACGCCTTAGAACGCTCCCAGTTCATCTGCACCACCGCCTGCAGGTTGTGGTACAACATGCTGATCCAGAACCGTCTCCAAAAACTGATGGTCTACCCTATCGAAAACGTTAGATTGATCCAAATTGATCAGTGTCGTCTTTTTGCCCCACTATGACCTTGCATACCAGATGCAAGTTGTCTAAGATTGATCTTCCCTATACAGCTTAGTTCTGCTCAGATCGCTGATGACAAGCTGCAAGCGGTTGGCTAAGATCCGGGCCGAAATCTTTAACTCTTTGTTTACCAGAGTTATGGGCCTGTAATCATCTAAGTCCTCCCAAACATGCCTGCCACCGTTCTTCGGTAATGAGATCACACCCTTGGTAATGCTAAGAGCAATGGCTACCTGGGAAAACCAATGGTTGAATACATTCGTCAGAAACAGGACAGACATGTGTGACATCCTCAAGTACATTTCGTAGGGCAAACCATCCAGTCCTGGCAACTTGTTGAGGCCAACCTGCTTCAACTCATCACGGACTTCCCATTCAGTAAGCAAACCCTGGAAGCTAGCTGCTTCTGCTTCCCCAAAACGGGGGAAATCAGCTAAATAGCTGCGAAACTCCTGAACGAGAGGTCAGACAGGGGACAAAACGATCAGGGAAGTGCACCTGAAATGCACCGCTCATCTCACGATTCGACCGTAGCACGTGCCCATCCTGGGACTTGACGAACTCAATAGGTCGATGGGGAAACCTTCGTACGTCTTCCTTACATGCAAACGCACTACATTTCACGGCTTGGTTGGGAACTTTTTTAAAACTAGATCTAACTATAAAACTCTTGTAGCGCTCGCTACCCTCATACTAAAAGTCCCTCCTTGCTTGGGAAATCCTATCGTCTAAAAACTTCGCCTTCTTCGCCCAATCTACATTGAGCTGTTGGATGTATTTGATGGCAAACTCCCCCATACAATACTAAGGGATCCTCACCACTTATTCCCGGTGCCCGCCCTCACTAGCGCCCGCTGAATGAAGGTTTCAAGCCACTCCTGGATGTCCCGTATCCCCAGTAAAGAGGTTTTGAACTTCCAGTAGCTGGCCAGACTAGGCCTATTAACAAATTACAGACTGACCGTAACCAGTTTATAGTCAGTCAGCCCTAGCTAGTAGAACTTGGGAATCTAACGATTTCGGTGTTTGCTCTCATAACTAACACTCCGTGCAAGTAGGTCCTAATACGGACAGGGGGCGAGCAATCTAGCCACGCCCACATTTCTCTCCCTGGGTAATCCCGACGAAACCTGTCAACCAGATCGTGCTGGGCCATTAGGTCGATCAATCTGCTTTCGCACCTATCCGACAGAATAGCGTCCCTTCCGGGCTTATCTACCTTGGGGTCAAGGATCGCATTCCAGTCGCCTACTTGAATTATCCGTTTCAGGTCATCAACTAACGGCACCAACTGTTGGAAAAAGAAGCGTCTCTCGTCAACGCTATGGGGCGCAAAAACTGCGACCACCCGAAACTGGAAGCTTTTAATGGCAACATTGGCCACAACCAATCGGCCTATGTCACCTGCAAGTTTGACAATTGCATCAAGGCTGCATCCAACTATCAGAGAGATTCCAGCGCTGCAGCGGCTGCCGAATGCCGAAAAGACCTTAAAGTCGTCCCTCAGCACCCGACAGTCCTCAGCATAGGGAAAGTAAGCCTCTTGCACTGCAGCAACATTCATTCAGAGGTTTGAGAGGTCACCAAGCAAGAGCGCGCATTTTCTTGGATCTCTCAGTCCTCTCGCATTGAAAAAAGGCAAGGTTTGGCAACTTCAAACCCACATTACTCACTGTCAAATATTGTCCGGAAGTCGTCGGCATGTTGGCATGCCTCAGAGATCCAGTGCCGAGCACAGTCGTGACTCGGCCGTTCCTGGACACTCCTACGACATCTAGATGATATTGCAGAATTAGAGACCAATAGAATAAAGGATGAACATAAATGGGTACCCTTTCCGAACAAAATGACAACATATTTTTCAAAGAGGGATGCTCCAACTCCGCCATCATAATCTCCGCCCGACTGGCCTTCTCAAGGAAGTTCCTCACAGCCTTCGTGCGGCTACCAGTCGGGAGAACAAAGGTGGTGACACCGGGTGCACCCCTGAATAGGTAAGGGTTTGCTACTTTGTTTAATCCTATAAAGTCTAAATTCATGAGTGATTTTAGTGAAATTCTGCATGGAATTCCTCAGACTCCACAGAGCACAGTGATTGTCCTGGGAGGCTTTGTCGGTCCTCTGTTGAGGCGGACTAGGCTCTGTAACGGATTTTTGATGAATCCGAAGGGGTTTTGGGCTGTCTGGATGCTGAATGAGACCAAGAGAACAGAAGGTGAGAGAGAGGTGAGAGAGGGTAGTGTCAGGGAGAAGGAGACGCAGATGATAGTTTCAATGGGGTTGAAGTTTGATTTGAGAGGGCTGATATTTGGTCAAAGTTTTTTTGGTGGGTAAAAAGGTTTTTTTGATGAGTGGGTGTTGAAGTGATGTCGATGATGAAAGGTATTTTTCAGGTGACTGGAGTTTTGACTGTGGTTGTGACTGTGGTTGTAACTAAGGTAGCGATTCGAGTTGGGGCTGAGCTTGTGACTGTGGTTGGGGTTGAGACTCCTTACATCATTTTTTCTCTTCTTTTTGGGGGTTATCCCCACTGCCCTTTCTCCTTATTAAATTGGTTGAGGTCTCAGTCTCCTCAGGTCGTTCTTCCGGTGAATGATGTTTTCCTTTTGCTTTTTATGTTCGACTGGAGATGATTCTGTTAATGCTGGTGGTTTGGATGTGACTGCTGCTGTTGCTTTTGCTGTTGTTGCTTCTGTTGTTGCTTCTGTTGTTGCTGTTGCTTCTGCTATTGCTTCTGTAGTTGTTGTTATTGATTCTGCTGCTGCTTCTGTTGTTGGTGTTGCCTTGTTTTGGGGAGGATGGGGTTTCCTCCCTTTACGGTTAACCTGAGTCCACCCTTCTTTGTTGGGATGGTCCTCAGGCTCCAGATCTGAATTGCTTGGTGAGGTTGCTGCTGTTTCCGTTGTTGTTGCTGTGGGTTTGGTAGTCTTTTGAGGGCAGGATCTTGCAAAATGGCCGAACTCCTTGCAGGCCCAACAGAGCGGCTTCCTGCCCGCAACAACCACCTTCATATTTTGATCCTTATTGACTATGACACGAGGGATGGCCGGAAATTCCTCCTTATTCAGGTTCATATTTATTATGTAGTAACCATGTGTTGTCCCAGCTGCCGTTCTTCCCGGCAAAACTTCTTCCACGTTGCCATAATCGCTACGAGGACATCTCCATTTAGCGCGATTCGGACGTTGCACACAGTGACCCTAATTCTCCTGTGGCCTTTGTATTCGGAGTGAAGCCGGAAAAATTCGTTGTTATGTCCTCGGCCAGCTTTTGGCTAGATCCTCTGAGGGCAGCGGGACGTCCCACGCGATGAAACTTCACTTGCAAAACTACCAATATGAGACGCCAACGGTCTTTAAGAGCTCCACGAATGTCTCTTTCTTTAGCTCGGCCAATCTTCTGCTACTCAAGTCTGATATGGAGAAGGATAGGGTTTTCGGATCCACTGCCTCTACAAGCTCTGTTATTGGCAGGATCCTATATTTTTCGAAATATTGGGCATATTTACCCACCATATCCTACGCATAGTCTTCCGGTATTTTTCTTTTTTGGGACCAGGGAGCGGGTGTTACTGTTTTTTCAATGGTTCTTTGGCCGGGCTGGATAGTGTTGGCCGTGGACAAAGCCTTTTCAGCTTGTGTCGATGATGTTGATAGAGCCGGCCATTCCGGTTTCTGCTAGAGGGGGTTTCCAGGTCATTTGTTCCAAAAAGATCCGGTTGTGAGTTGGACTCCTCCATAGTTGGTTTAGGCAACTAGGAGGAGGGGCCGAATGTTGGCGAGCTGCGAGTTGATATGAAACAGTGAATATAAAATGCAGGAAAAATTGGTGTTAAACAAGGCGTTTTTGAGTGAAGAAAATGTGCAAAAAAAAGATAAATTTTTTTTTTTTTTTTTAAAGTGGCTTGTCCCACTGCAAAACAAAAATCAAACAATAATGATTGGATTGTTGGGGAGGGTCATTGATGTAAGCTTTTGCTGTCTGACGTAAGTATTCAGCAGAAATCGGAACCGTGCTGAGTCAAGCCTCGTGATTTCCCAGTAGGAAGTGCCCGAGGTTTGATCTACTCATTCAGTTGTTTCATTTGCATACCATGCTACGGGGAGTGAGAACCTCATCCTGAGTATTGACATAACAATTGAAGACGTGTTCCACAAAAATAATAATTATCCAACAAATCGGTGTATTTTTGGCTCCTGTGGCAGTCAGTGCCGAGTTCCCATATATGGTAGTTTATTACGAGAATATGGAGGTTGAGAGTTTGATCTGTAACAGGAACATCGATTGTACATTTGAAAACGTGTTCCGCAAAAATAATATCTATCATAGAATAGTCATTGATGTCGGGTTCGGTGGCACGATCGATCTGCGCATCATTCTTATAAACAGTCCTTTATCGGAAGAATGCGGATCTTGTGAGTTCGAATATCACCTGGAATATCGAAAACGAGTTCTGCAAAAATGAACCTCATCTTCGAATCGCGTGCACAATCGATCAGCGCCGTATAATTAAAGACTGAACCTCTTCGGAGGGATGCAGAGTTACTGAGTTTGAACCTTATTCGGAGGATCTATTTACTATTGAAAAGGCGTTCTGCAAAAATAATATTTATCTTACAATGACGTACATTGTTGGATCAGGTGGCGTAATCGGGCAGCACGCCATAATTACAGAGAGTATTTTTCGGGTTGATACAGAGTTAATGAGATTTAACTTCACTCAGAGCATCTATTTGATTAGTGAAAACGTAATCATGAAAAATAATATGTATTGGAGGATTGAGCGCAAGTCCCGAAGCGGTGGAATAATCAATCAGCGCATCGTTCTTATAGAGAGTACTTCATTAAAGAAATGCGGAAGTTGTGAGATCAAACCTCAGCTGAAGAATCGATTTTACTGTTGAAAACATATTCTGTAAAAATAATATATATCGTAGGAAAGAGATGGCACTTAACCTGAAGAGTATCTTATCAAAATAAAGCATCGATTTTACTACCGTATTTTCAAAGAGCACTTTAACGGAGGAATGCGAATGTTATGAGTTCAAACCTCCCCCGGATCAACGATTTTTACAATAGAATTTTTTTATAACATGCTTACACATGTTATAAAAAATCAATTCGACGGCTCCGGTGGAGCGCCGTACTTATCGAAAATACTTTTTCGTAGGAATGCGGAGGTTGTGAGTTCGAGGCTTACTCGGAGCATGAGTTTTATTATTGTAGGCACTACTTTAACGGAGGAAAGTGGGCGTTTTGAATTCAACAGGCAAATCGATTTTACTATTGAAAACATGTTCTGTAAAAATAATATGTATCGTAGGAAATCAAGCAACGTCTGTTCCAGTCACACAAACACGAAATGCGCCTAATAGAGTACCTTATCGGAAGACAGCTGAGATTGTTAGTTCAAACCCCAACTGTTGTATGGCTTCACTCGGGAAAACATTTTCAGCGAAAATAATACTTAACTTAGAATCTTGCACAATTGCAGGTCAGTTTGCGAAACTGGTCAGCAAACCATATTTCTAAACAGAACTTTATCAGAGGAACGGGGAGATTGTTAGTTCAAATCTCACTGGGAGCGTCGATTTTACTATTGAAAACGTGTTATGCAAAAATACTTTTTATTTAAGTAGTGGACGCTTTGTCTGGGCAATTGGTCAGCGCCCACGCACATTTGTCTGATAATGAACTCATTATCGGACAAATGCCGAAGTTTTGAGTTTAAACTTCACCAACAGCATTAATTTTAGTACTGAAAATTTGTTCTGCGAAAATGCTATTTATGTAAGAATTCTACGCTTTGTAGGCCGCGGTTCCCGCAATTTGTCAGCGCCCTGTATTTATTGACAGTACTTTATCGGAGGTTGTGAGTTTGCACCTCACCCAGAGCATTGATTTTACAAGTGAAAACATGTTCTTAGCCAATGTCGACTCAGTTTGTGCAACCGGTCAGGACACCGTACTTGTAGACAGTACTATTTATCTAAGAATAACACGCATTAGCGGCTCCAGTGGAACAATTGGTCAGCGCACTGTATTTATAGACAGTGGTATATCGAAAGAATGTAGCGGTTGTGAGTTCACACCTAATCCGGACCATTTAACTATTAAAACGTGTTATATAAAAAAACTATTCATCGGGCAAATCGTTACCCGCTGTGTCGTTACTATTGAAAAGATGTTCAGCAAAAATGATATGTATCGTAGGAAATCTTATAACGTCTTATCCAGTGGCGCAATAGGTTAGCGTGTGTAATTTAAAATGCTTTTTATCGAAAAAATGCTGAGATTGTGAGTTGAAACCGCAACCACAGCATCAATTTTTCTGGAAAAAGGTTGTTTTGCGAAAGTACTATTTATCTTAGAATCGTTTATAAAATCTGTTTAGTTTGTGAAACTCCACCGAAGCATCGATTTTACTATTGAAAACGTGTTATGCAAAAATAATTTTATTTTAGATTAGGCACCGGTGGCGCAGATGGTCAGTGCTCTTGTACATGGTAACAGTTTTATATCGGAAGAATGCGGAATTAGTGAGTTGAAAACGTCCCTCAAATCATTGGTATTATTATTGAAAACGTGTTATGCGATAATTCTATTTATCTAAGAAAATCTGTTTTAGTCAGCTCCGGTGGCGCCATCGGTCAGGACGCTGTACTCATAGATAGTGCGTTATCGTAGGAATTATCTATCTTAGAATCGAGCCAACTGGTGACGCCGGTGGCGCAATCCGTTCGCCCACCGTACATGTTGACAGAATTTTAACGTGACCTCAACCGGCTAATCGATTTTACTATTGAAAACATGTTCTGCAAAAATGATATATAACGTAGGAAACGGAGTTTTTGAGTTCAATGCTCAACTGAAGTAGCGACTTTACTGTTGAAAAGGTGTTATTTATTTTACGCAACGGTGGCCTAATTGGTCAGTACTCTCGTACATGGAGACAGTTTTATATCGGAAGAATGCGGACTTTATCAGTTGGAACCGTTGCTCAAATCACTGATTTTACTATTGTAAACGTGTTATGCAAAAGTTCTATTTATCTAAGAAGTAAAGTTAACGTCAACTCCGGCGCGCCGGACGTATAGAGATCAGGTTGGTTGGGTTTTATGGCATATCAACCTTTGTTGGTTATTTAACGCCAAATCCATTTTTATGTAAATAATCTGTTCTATTTAAAACAATTCAGTTTAGCATAAGTACACAGTTTAATGGTCAAAACATTTCCATTTCTAACTATTCAAGCAGTTGTATGTGACAATTCCGTTAAGCGTAAATACAGTTTTAATGTCGAAAAACAGTTCTATTTCAAATAATTCAGTTAAGCATAAGCACGCAGTTTAAATGTAAGTACAGTTTAATTGTAAAAGTCATTTCTATTTCAAACTATTCAGTTTTACTCAAACAATTCATTTTAGCATAAGTATGCTGTTAATTCTATTTAACCCATAGATAGGACCCTTATCAGGTGCTACCACTCCGGACCAGAGTGGACCTGGGAGCAATGGCAATAAAGGGGTACTCCGCATTTCCCAAAGCTTCAGCATTGCTGGAACCTCACCATCAGATTGTTTAGTGTCATATCCAGGACACTCGTTAGGGGGGGTCTTACCCCTCTGCAGAGGTACAGTCAGTGTAATCTATAGCCCCAGCTGACTGGGCAATACACAGAGTTAAATGTCAAACAGTTTTATTTCAGATAATTCAGTTCAGCATAAGTACACAGTTTAGACGTCAAAAACAGTTCTATTTCGAGCAATTCAGTTCAGCACTAGTACGCAGTTCCAATGTCAAAACAGTTCTATTTTAAACAATTCAGTTTAGCCTAAATACGCAGTTTAAATGCAAAAATCAGTATAGTGAAAAAGGCACGTAGTTCTATTTAACCCATAGATAGGACCCTTATCAGGTGCGACCATTCCGCGCCAGAGTGGACCTGGGAGCGATGGAAATGAAGGGGTACTCCGCATTCCCCAAAGCTTCAGCATTGCTGGAACCTCACCATCAGATTGTTTAGTGTCATATCCAGGACACTCGTTGGGGGGGTGTCTTACCCCTCTGCAGAGAAGCAGTCGGTGTATTCTACAGCCCCAGCCGACTGGGCAAGGACGTATAGAGAGTACGTATCCAGAGGAATACGGAGTTTGTGAGTTCGAACATCACCCGCTGTATCGGCTTTATCAGTGAAAACATTTTCTGCAAAAGTAATATTTATATTAGAATCGAAATAATATATTTCATAGGAAATCATGCTGCGTCTGTTCCAGTCACACAATCACTGAAGGCGCCTAACTTATAGAGTACTATATGGATGGACAGTACTTTATCGGAGGAATTCGGAGTTTGTGACGGTAAAAATGCTATTCATCGAAGAATTGTACACATTGTCAGCGCAATTGGTCAGTGCTCTGTATATATAGATAGTACTTCATTGGAGGAATACAGAGTTTGTGAGCTTGAAGCATCGATTTTACTATTGAAAATATGTTATACAAAAATGATTTTATATTAGGCACAGGTGGCTCAAATGGTCAGCGCTCTTGTACATGGAGATAGTTTTGTATCGGAAGAAGCGGATTTTGTGAGTTGGAATCTTCTCTCAAATCATTAGTTTTACTATTGTAAACGTGTTATGCAAAGATTTTATTAATCTAAGAAGTGCTGTTTCAGACGGCTCTGGTTGCACAATCGATCAGCACACGGTACTTATAGATAGGAGGAATCCAGATGTTGTGAGTTCGAACCTCACCCGGAGCATCTGTTTTATCATTGAAAACATATTCTGCAAAATTAATATTTATCTTAGAATCGAATCAACTGGTGACTCCGATGGAGTAATACATTCGTGTGCCGTACTTGTTGACAGTACGAGGTGCATACGATAAGTTTCCAGACTTTTTTCGTATGGGCACTTTTATTGATAGTACACACATGAAACTCTAGTCCCTTTCGAAGTAATCTCTGGCTGCAATGCACTTGTTGTACCGTTCCAACAACTTCTGGAAGGCCCCATCGAAGTCCTCTTGTGTCAGCGTGTCAATGACCTTCGTCACAACCTCTTTCATTTCCTCAATTGTCTCATAACGACAGCCTCTGAGCTAAGGGAATAACCAAAAGTCACAGGGAGCAAGGTCTGGACTATAGGGACGGTGATAAACTGTCTTGATGACCATGTTGGTCAAATAGTCTGTGACAAAGATGGAGGTGGGGACTGGTGGAAATACCACTGACCTGATTTGAAGAGTGCTGGCCTCTTCCCTAGGAATCTCTTCCTGAACTCCCTTAAAACCTCAACATACACCATTGTGCTGTGCGTTCAGTAGTGGTTCCTGGGCCAAACGCTATGTTGATACCGCGAGCTGTTTCAGCAGCTTTTCGCCTAGCTTAAAATGAAATAAGAAAATTGTGCGAATTTGCTTTTTTCCATCTTGTATTCAACGTTCTGGAAAAAAGACATAATTGTTTTAAAACGATTGTAATTTAAACGAATAGATAGAGCGAAAAACGCTCTTTAAAATGATATATAAAATAAAGGTATCATAACGAAAACATAATTTTAAAATACATCATTTGAAATCAAAATTATAAATTCCGCAAGAACTTTCTTGTCAACCTAATATTTATGTAAGAATTCTTGACGCTAGAGACTGCGGTAGCGCAATTTGTCTGCCCGCCGTACTTATAGATAGTACGTTACATGCACATTTAAACAGCATTTTATCGCTGGTATGTGGATGTTATAAGTTTAAACCTTAGCTGAAGCATCAATTTTACTTTCTGCAAAAATGCTATTTATCTAAGAATTTTACGTATTGCTGATTGCCCTGGTGTCATTGGTCGGCGCGATATATGTATAGACTGTACTTTATCGGAGGACTTTGGACTTTATTTATCTGAAAAGTTAAGTTCCGAGCAGCTCCGGTGGCGCAATCGGTCAGTGCGCCGTATTTATAGATGGTATCGTTATCGGAGGAATGCGGAGGTTGTGAGTTCAAACCTCATCCGGAGCATCCGTTTTATCATTGAAAACGTTTTTGCGAAAATAATATTTATCTTGGAACCTGCCCTCGATTTTACTATTGAAAACATGCAAAATTTCAATTTATCTGAAAAGTATAGTTTCAGACGGCTCCGCTAACGCAATTGATCAGTGCCCCGTACTTATAGAGAGTACGTAACCATAGAAATGCGGAGGTTGTGTGTTCCAACCTCACCCGAAAGGCACGTTTTATCATTGAAAACGAGTTTTCAAAAAATAATATTACTTTTGGACAGTACTGGAGCCGATGCTCTAGTGGCACAATCGGTCAGCGCTGGTAACTTGAAAACTAATTTATCAAAAGAATGTTGACATTGTGACTTCCACAACCGGAGTATCGATTTTACTATAGAAAACGGATTCTGTGAAAATAACATTTATCTTACATGCTTGCACAACGAGTTCTGCAAAAATACTATTTATCGAATAATGCTATTCATTATTGGTTACGGTGGCGCAATGGGCTAGCGTCTTTGTTCTTATAGACTATAGTACACCGAAAGAATTGTGATTTTGGCCCTCATCCGTAGCATCGATTTTACTATTAAAACGTGTTATACAAAATATTTACCGGGAAAATGCGGGGGGTTATTAATTCGAACGTTACCCGCAGCGTCATTTTTTACTGTTGAAAAAATGTTCAGCAAAAATGATATGTATCGTAGAAACCTTATGACGTCGTCACCAGTGGCGCAATCGGCTAACGTATGTTTTTTTATCGAATAAATGCTGAGAATGTGAGTTCAAACCGCAATCATAGCATCGATCGAAAGTACTATTCATCTTAGAATCGTATATAAAGTCTGTTTAGTTTCTGAGACTACACATAAGCATCAATTTTACTATTGAAAACGTGTAATGCAAAAATATAATTAATCTTAGATTAGGCACCGGTGGTCCAATTGTTCAGTGCTCTGGTACATCGAGACAGTTTTGTATCGGAAGAATGCGGAATTTGTGAGTTGGAACTTTATCTTATATCATTGATTTTATTATTGTAAACGTGTTATGCAAAATTCTGTTTATCGAAGAAGTACGGTATAGATAGTATGTCATCGGAGGAATGCGGAGGTTGTGAGTTCGAACCTCACCAGCAGCGTTAATTTTGTCATTGAAAACGCTTTCTGCAAAAATAGTATTTATGTTAGAATCGATCGGACTAGCGGTTCCGTTGGCGCAATCGGTTCGCTCGCCGGACTTGTTGACAGTGTTTTAACGGGGGAATGCGGACGTTTTGACGACACCCGTCGAAGCAATTTTACGATTGAAAACATGTCCTGCAAAAATAATATGTACTGTAGGTATTCTTGTAACGTCGTCTCCTGTGGCGTAATCTGTTAACGTGTGTAACTTTAACGGAATTTTATCGAAGAAATGTTGTAATTTTGAGTTCTAACCACTATTAAAGTATCAATATTTCTATAAAAAGCACGTTCGGCAAAAATGCTATTCATCTTGGAATTTAGATTAAAGTCTGCTTAGTTTACAAAGATGATCAGCGCACCATACGTTTAAACAGCATTTTTTCGCTGGTATGGAAATGTTATAAGTTCAAACCTTTGCCGATGCGTCAATTTTACTATTGAAAACATGTTCTGCAAAAATGCTATTGATCTAAGAATTGTATGCATTGTCGGCTCAAGTGGCGTAATTTGGTCGGCGCGACATACGTATAGACTGTACCTTTATCGGAAGACTTTGGAGTTAGTGAGTTCAAAGATTAACGGAAGTATCGATTTTACTGTTGAAAACGTGTTATGCGAAAATATTATTTATCTTAGATTAGGCACTGGTAGCCCAATTGGTCACCGCTCCTGTACTGGGAGTCATTTTTGTATCGGAAGAATGCGGACTTAGTCAGTTGGAACCGTTGCTCAAGTCATTGATTTTACTATTGTAAAAATTCTATTTATGCAAAAATTCTATTTTAAATGGTACTTTATCAGAAGAATGTTGATTATTAGTTCAAACCTCAGCTGCAGCATCCATTTTATTATTGAAAACCTGTTATGCAAAAATACTATCTATTTAAGAAGTTGATACATTGGCAGCGCATATACATATCGACAGTTCATTATCGGACAAATTCTGAAGTTACCTCACCTGTAACAATGTTTTTTTAACTGAAAATTTAGTCTACAATACGATTAATGTAAGAATTCTACACGTTGTAGGTTGCGGTACCGCAATTGGTCATCCCACCGTATTTATAGACAGTACTTTATCGGAGGTTCTGAGATTGCACCTCACCCGAAACATCAATTTTAATATTGAAAACATGTTCTGCAAAAACAATTTTTATCTTAGAATTTTGGTTAATATCGGCTCAGTTTGCGCAGCCGGTCAGGACACCGTTGTTTTAAACAATACTGGAGCCGACGCTCCCGTGGCAAAATCGGTCAACGCTGGTAACCTGAAGAGTATTTTATCAAATGGATGTTGAGATTGTGACTTCCACAATCGGGGCGTCGATTATACTATAGAAAATCGGTTCTGTAAAAATAATATTTATTCTACAAGGTTGATCAACGTGATCTTCAAAAATACTATTTACCTAAGAATGTCAAAGGTTAGCGGCCCCGGTATCGCAATTGGTCAGCGCGTCGTACTTATAGACTGTAGTATATCGAAGTAATACGGAGGTTGTGAGTTCAGACCTCAGCAGGAGTGTAGATTTTACTATTAATAAGTGTTATACAAAGAAACTATCTAAGAATTCTATGTACTGCCAGCTCCCGTGGTGCAATTGTTCAGCGCAAAGTACTTATAAATTGTACTTACTCGGAGAAATGTGGAGGTTGTTAATGGGAATGTTAGCCGCTGAATCTCTTTGTTACTATTGAAAACACGTTCTGCAAAAATGATATATTTCGTTGGAAATCGTATAAGGTTCTTTCCAGTGATGCAATCGGCAAGCGTGTGTAGCTTTATCGCAAAAATGCTGTGATTGGGAATTTAGAGTGTCAATATTTCTTTAAAAAGCGTGTTCTGTAAAAATGCAATTCATCTTAGAATCGTAATTAAAGTCTGTTTATTTTGCGCCGACGGTCAGCACACCGTACATTTAAACAGTACTTTATCGCAGGTATATGGATGTTATAAGTTCAAACCTTAGTCGAAGCATCGATTTTACTATTTAAAACGTGTTCTGCAAAAATGCTATTTATCTAAGAATTGTACGCATTGCCTGTGGCAATGGTGTAATTGGTCGGCACGACATACTTATTGACAGCACTTTATCGGAGGACTTTGGAGTTCGTGAGTTCAAAGCGCAACCGCAGTGACGATTTTATTGTTGAAAACGTCTTATGCGAAAATATAATTTATATTCGATTAGGCACGGGTAGCCTGATTGGTTACAGCTCTTGTACATGGAGCCAATTTGTAACGGAAGAATACGGATTTTGTGAGTTGGAACCTTAACTCAAATCATTGATTTTAATATTGTAAACGTGTTAAGCAAAAATTCTATTTATGTTAGAAGTTCAGAGTTAAACAGCTCCGGTGGCGCAATCGGTCAGCGCGCCCTACTTATAAGTAGTACGCTATTGCAGGAATGCGGAGGTTGTGAGTTCGAACCTCACCCGGAGCATCTGTTTTATCATTGAAAACATATTCTGCAAAAATAATATTTATCTTAAAAACGAGCCGACTGGCAAATCCGTTGGAGCAATCTGTCCGCGCGCCGTTCTTGGCGAGACTATTTTAACGAAGAAATGAGGGAGTGACGCATTTTTGTCTCAATTGGTCAGTGCCACGTATAGACTGTACATTATCAGAGGAAAGCGGAAATAGTGAGTTCAGACCTCACAGTCAGCATTAATTTTCCTCCTGAAAACGTGTTCTGCAAAAATAATATGTATCGTAGGAAATCGTGCATCGTCTGCTCCAGTCACACAATCACTGTAGGGACCTAACTTATACAGTACCATACGTATGGAAAGGTACTTTATCGGAGGAATTCGGAGTTTGTGAGCTCAAACCTCCACCAACGCATTGCTTTTTTTTTTTTTTTTTATTGAAAACGTTTTCAGCAAAAATGCTATTAATCGAAGAATTGTACATTGTCAGCGCAACGTACATATAGACAGTACTTCAATAGAGGAATACAGAGTTAGTGTGTTCGAAGCATCGACTTAACTATTGAAAATGTGTTTTACAAAAATGATATTTCGCGTAGATTAGGCACCAGTGGCCCAATTGGTCAGTGCTCTTGTGCATGGAGACAGTTTTGTATCGGTAGAATGCGGATATTTTGAGTTGGAACTTTCCCTCAGATTATTGATTGTACTATTGTAAACGTGTAATGCAAATATTTTATTAATCTAATAAGTGCTGACGGATCCGGTGGTGCAATTTGTCATCGCACCGTACTTATTGATAGCAACGTTATCGGAGTAATGCTGAGGTTATGAGTTCGAACCTCACCCGGAGCATCAGTTGTGACCCTATCTGTCGAAATGATTTTACGATTGAAAACATGTACTTTTTCAGTGGGAACTCTTGCTCAAGTCTTAATTTTACTATTGTAAACGTGTTATGCAAAATTTCTATTTATGTTGGAAGTACGTGGTGTAATCGGTTAGCGCGCCGTACTTATAGATAGTACGTTATCGGAGGAATGCGGAGGTTGTTAGTTCGAACTTTACCCTGAGCGACTGTTTTATCATCGAAAGCGTATTCAGCGAGAATAATATTCATCTTAGAATCCGGCACAATGGCAGTTCAGTTTGCTCCACTGGTCAGCACATAGTAAATTTAAATGGTACTTTATTGGAGAATACGTTGATTATTAGTTCAAACCTCAGTCGCTGCATTCATTTTATTATTGAAAACTATTTATTTAAGAAGTGGATACATTGGTAGCGCATTAGACAGTTCATTAGACAAATACTGAAGTAGTGAGTTCAAACCTCACATGTAACAATGACTTTTTTAACTGAAAATTTAGTCTACAACAATACGATTAATGTAAGAATTCTACACGTTGTAGACTGAGGTACGGCAATCGGTCAGCCCACGGTATGTATAGCCAGTACTTTATCGGAGGTTTTGAGTTCGCACGTCACCCGAAACATAGATTTTACTATTGAGAACATATTCTGCAAAAACAATTTTTATGTTAGAATCTTGGCTAATGTCGGCTCAGTTTGTGCAACCGGTCAGAACACCGTACTTTTAAACATTACTTTTAAACAGTATTGGAGCCGACGCTCCAGTGGCAAAATCGGCCAGCGCAGGTAACTTGAAGAGTATTTTATCAAATGAATGTTGAGATTGTGACTTCCACAATCGGGGCGTCGATTTTACTATTGAAAATCGGTTCAGCAAAAATAATATTTATCTTACAAGCTTGCACAACGTGATCCTCAAAAATACTATTTATCTAAGAATGTAAATTGGTCTGCGCGCCGTAGTTGTAGACTTTAGTATATCGAAGTAATACGGAGGTTGTGAGTTCGGGCCTCAGCAGGAGCGTAGATTTTACTATTAATAAGTGTTATAAAAAGAAATTATTTATCCTGCCCAATGGCAGTTCAATTTGCTTTACTGGTCAGCACATTGTAAATGTAAATGATACTTTATCGGAGGAATTCGGAGATTATTAGTTCAAACCTCAGTCGGAGCATTGATTTTATTATTGAAAACGTGTAATGCAAAGATACCATTTATTTAAGTTGTGAACGCTTTGGCAGCGAAATCGGTCAGCGTCATGTACATAGGGACCGTTCATTATCGGAGAAAAACAAAAGTAGTGAGTTCAAACCTCACACACTGCATTAATTTTCCTACTGAAAACATGTTCTGCATAAATAATATGTATCATAGGAAATCGTGCAACGTCTGCTCCAATTGCACAATCGCTGAAGTCGACTAATTTATAGAGTTCCTAATCAGAAGAATGCTGAGATTGTGAGTTCAAACCGCAACCGGAAGACGAGGGTCATTAAATAAGTTTCCAGACTTTTTTTCGTATGGGGACTTTTATTGATAGTACACACATGAAACTCTAGTCCCCTTCGAAGTAATCTCCTCCGGCTGCAATGCACTTGTTGCACCGTTCCAACCCTGACACAACACTATGTGTCTTCACTATCGTCCAAGTGGCCGCCTCTGGTCGACAGCTAGGTTAACGGAAATTCCTCTGGGGTCGACTATCTGGGTTGAGGTCACAACCTTCGATCTGACCAACCTATCGAAAGGTCAGAGACGGTGATCTTCTAACGATATTTATATAAAGGAATAATAATAAAAAAACATTATAAATTTGCGAAAAAACAAAAGCCCATCCTCTTTCTGGAGTAATATGGCATTTGTAATTAACAGCCCTCATGGGTGGCAAGAGTTAATTCAGACGATCAATTACAGTTCATGAAATTTTCTCTTCATCTCAGTGACAGAGACTGGGGCTGTAGAATACACTGACTGCATCTCTGCAGAGAAGTAAGACTCCTAGATATGACACTAAACAATTTGATGGTGAGGTTCCAGTAATGCTGGAGCTTTGGGGAATGCAGAGTACCCATTCATTGATATCGCTCCCAGGTACACTCTAGCCGGAGCGGAAGCACCTGATAGGATCCTATCTATGGGTCAAATAGAACTGAAATGCGTATTGAATTACTTGAAATAGAACTGAATTATTTAAAGTGGAACTGTTTTTACATTTAATTGTGGACAAAAACTATATTTATACTAAACTGAATTGTTTGAATTCGAACTGTTTGACTAAACTGAATAACTTGAAATAGATATGTTTTTGACAATTAAACTGTTTACTTACATTTAAACTGTGTACTTATGCTAAGCTGAAATGGAACTGTTTTTGTATACTAAACAGAATTGTTTGAAATAGAACTGATTCTTTATATAAAAATGGATTTGGCATTAAATAACCTACAAAGGTTGATATACCATAAAATCCAACCAACCAACCAACTAGTGACAGAGAATGTGTACTTTTTGCGGATCCGTTTCGGAGCATAAGTTTGATAGATGACATCAGGTGCGAGTATCGTGGAGACAGCCTTCGATGCGAATTCTTTCTGTTTGCCTGACCGACTGTTCTTCCGTCTGACTGTTCTTTGAGCGCTGAACCGCTCTGTTTTTATCAAAGTTGGCAATACTGCGGAAGAGGTCCAACGGATTTGGGGGCTATATGGATTCTCTGTTAACTTCTCCTCAGTTTACTTCGACCTCTCTTAGATTTTACCTATTAACAACACTCAACCAAAGTGGAGTCTCTGAGGAATCTATCCTCCTACTCTCTCAATAAGAAATATTAGTTCCTCGTTTCTTGCTGTTTAAACAGATAACTCCCCCCACCTGGATGTCATGATCCATCCATTTTGACAAAATTATACTTTAAGATAATTATCATTATCAGCCAGGTGAATGGTACCACTTCAGTACCTATGGCCCTACCACAATTATTCACGATAAGTTCCTATCTTGACGCTACAATTTCCAAAACATTTTTCCGAGGATAGGTTCGTTAGTCACAATGGAAATCCACTAATTTACGACAAATGCTTATTTTCGAAATTTTTATTATTTTCCAAAACATTTTATCGTAAAAATATTTCGCTTGCACATTTTACACATCTGAAGCTTTAGATAAATAATGGCGTTTCCACTGTTCTTGATTTATGGGAATTTTAAAGACACCCCCATATGAATAAGCAAGAAAGAATAAAAAACGCGGTAAGACGTTTAAATACGTTTATATAAGAAGTGCGAAAGAGTTACTGAATCATATTCCTTTTACGGTGAATAATATTTAAGAGAACAAAGTTAAAATTATTATACACTCATCTGTGGTTGGTGAATGTCTGTTGTCTTTCTGTATATTTTCGAGTTGTGTTTAAAACTGTTTAAAGAGGATTGTTGAAGTTTGATTTTGTAGGGCTCAAAATTGTCTTCAGAGTTCTGTTAGTAGAGTTGGGTGGTCTGCTAACACCCTCAGTTATTAGGCTGCCTATAGCCACGTCTCGCCTCGTGGAGACCCATGTCACTTCTGCCTCGTCTGGCCGTGCCCAAGTCCCGTGCTCAAAGTTCTTCCGTCATGCTTTCTTTCAATACCCTCGGCCTCTCTACACCCGGGTACACAGCCGTTTAGAGGATAACTCGTAATTTTCTTATAAATTTCGGTCACACCAGGGTCCTTATGTGAATCATTCAGTCTTATTATTTCTGGTTTCGGTTATCTCTTATGCTTAAATCTGGGACTTGCCTTTTTCGGGTTGTCTGGCGTTTCTTCTAAACAATTTAAGTACGGAATTTTATTTTGTCGGTTAACTCTTCCCAGACGGTTGATAGCATAAATTTTCGGATTAACACTTTTTTTCCGTATCATCTATTTCGTCATAATAATTTTACTATTGAAAATGTGTTCCGCGAAAATAATATCTATCTTAGAATTGTCTGCCCTGTCGATTCCGGTGACCCAATCAACCAGCATGGCAGTGCTGCGGAGGTTGTAAGTTTAAACCTCATCCGAAGCTTCGATTTTACTATTGAAAACTTGTTCTGCAAAAATAATATTTATCTTAAAAACACCTACACCGTTTGCTTCGAACATCACCCGGCGCATCCATTTTATTATTGAAAACGTTTTTTGCAAAATTAATATTTATCTTAGATTGTTTGGTGTTGTCGGCCCTGGTAGTCTAATTGCGCCGTAATTATAGATATAACTTTATCGGTAAATTCTGAATGGTGTTTGTTCGAACCTTAATCGGAGCATCAATTTTACTATTGAAAACGTGTTCGGGAAAAGTAATATTCATCTTAGAATCTGGTGGACTTTCACCTCCGGTGGCACAATCTGTCAGCACGGCGTACTTATTGACAGTACTTTATCGGAAGAATGCGGAGGTAGTGAGTTCAAACAGCACTCGGAGCATTGATTTTACTATTGAATACATGTTCTGCAAAAATAATATTTATCTTAAAATCGGGTGCACGGTCGGTTCAAGTCGCACAATCAGTCAGCGCGCCGTACTTTATCAGAGGAATGCGGACGTGCGAGTTCAACCTTACCTGGAGATCGGATTTTACGATTGAATGCATCTTCTACAATGTCGGCTCCGGTGGCTCTATTTGTCAGGGATCCGTACTTATAAACAGTGCTTTGTTGAAGGAATGTGGAGGTTGAGTTCGACTCTCTCCCGGAGTGCTGGTTTTACTATTGAAAACTTGCTCGGCAAATACAATATTTATATTTGAGCAAATCTCAGTGTCGTCTCCGGCGGCACAATCTATCAACGTCCTATATTCATAGACGGAAAAATTCGCAATATATGAGTTCGACTCTTACCCTCAGCGATTGTTTTATTATTGAAAACTTGTTCATAAAAATACTATCTATATTAGAATTGTCCGCAGTGACTGCGGCGGTAGTGAAATAGGTTGGCGCGCTGAATAAAAAGACTGTAATTTGTTGGAGGAATATGAAGATTTTGAGTTCGAAAAATAGAAAATAGGTTTCACTATTGAAAATGTGTTCAGTAAAAATCATATCAACATGAGAATCAATAACAGTGGCGGCCCCTGTGGTAAAATCTATCAGCGCGCCGTACTTGTAGACAGTACGCTGTCGGAGGAATGCGGAGTTTTTGAGATCGGCCATCACCCGAAACAGCTTTTTCCTATTGAAAACGTGTTCTGCGAAACAAATATTTAAATTTGGTTCAACCGCGGTTTGGCTCCATGACACAATAGGTAACCAAGCCGTACTTGTAGACTGATAGGACGTCTCAAAGTAGTGACGCACGTGAGGCTACAGTGACCTGTTGTGTCGAACAAGTGTAGAGATGAATACAATTTGGGAACTATCAATCAAAAACGCTCGATAAAAATAAATTGCAATATGAGCTATGGTAAAAAAAAAAAACAGTGGATAAGGCGTTTGGTTAGAAGGTACCTCTAAGTAAAATCAATTGGTTATAACCAATTGATTTTACGATCCTTACCCGACTCGTCAATTTTACTATTGGGATTACCAAAATTAATATTCATCCTCGCATCTCCGCTGACTCCGGTGACACAATCGGTTAGTGCACCGTGCTCGTATGTTTTCGATGTCGGGGAAACGCGAAGGTTCGATTCTCACTCAGAGTTTACGCTTTACTATTGGAAATATACTTGGCAAAAATTATATTTATCATAAAATCAACTGACGTATCAACATTGGGAGTTCAAACACCAGTTACTCTATAACGTTTCTTCCTGACTTTCTTCCTGGGAGGAGTCGGAACCCCCTCATCCCCCAGGAATGAGTTAGATAAAATCACTGCTATTCTTTTACAAGGATGGCTTTGTCATTAAATAACCCACGAAGACTGATATGCTGTTAAACAAAAGAAACAAAACCAATTTACTCCATATTTCGCCGGAAAGTGTCATTTTTTAAAAAATTGTGGATAGAGATTGCTGCAAAAATAGTTTTGAATATTAGGAGTATAGATTTTCGAACAAGAAAAAGTCACGCATGGCTAGGTTTGGGGAATATGGAGGCTGCTGCGCTTTTACTATCTTGTGTTTCGCCAAACACTGCAGATCAAAAGGTATCGTAAATTAGTGCTGGTTGACTCGTCTAGAATTCCAGATGTCTAGACTTATCAATCGAGACGTCTAGACCTTGCCCCTTTAATAAATAAGTTTTTTTAGATATCCATGGGTCTGCTTACAATTTTCAGATGCTGACTGAAATAGGTATACATTTATTGAATCTCCCTGAAATTATGTAAAATACATTTAAAATGAATAATACGTTGACCTTAACAAATATTTCACATAGCGCTAACACACTTGGGAAAAGTATGACTCCAGCTATTTTTCATGGGCTGTTCAAACTCGGTATGACAACCAGTCGAGGAGAAGGAAAACTCTGAATTCAAACCTGTTAAACTTCTCTTAAAATTGGCCTTGTGTCGAATCCTGCTCATGCGAAGAGGTTGGGTATATATATATATATATATATATGGCAGAGTAAAGAGTGCCAGGTTATTGAGTCATGAAATATTGATGGTAAGGTGATTTTATTGCCTGAAACTCTTGGGCGTGATACAGATAGAAAATAAATAGTTTATTCATCTACTATGAAGCGGTTTTGAAAAGCATTTTGCACTTATAGATTTGCAATACATCGGACGCACCCACGAAGATGAGATTGTTGAAAGACCCGGATTAACTGTAACAAATGATGAAACGGATATCATTTAGATTGGGTGGAGCCAGAATCTCTTTGAAAGAATATCCCCCACCCAACTTAGTCAAAAATCGGCATATATATATATATATATATATATATATGTGTGTGTGCGCGTGTGTATGTGTGACGCAATGTATTTCGATATATACTAGAGTGGGCCAAAAGTCTTGGAATATTTTGGTATGTGCTAGTTTGTGGCTTATATAAAAATTCAATAGTACGTGCAGAATTTTAGAATAGCTTTAAGTAGAGCATACACTGTAAGTTCTAAAAAAGGACCCTTTTTTGGTCACGTCAAAACCTGATTTAGTCCAAAAAACAACAAACAAACAAACAAAGAAAAACCCCGTACCAATCCCTCAAAGTCAACTTTTTTTCTTTTTTCTCTTTTGGTTTTTTCTTTTTATTTCGTTTGTCGTCAACTACCTGGATTTATTTCTCTTAATTGCTTGCTGGTCACGGTATTTCTCTGACGAGATATGACCGAAAAAAGGTCCTTTTTAACTTACACTTACAATGTATTCTGTTTTAAAGCTATTCTCTGAAAAGTACCTCTGAAAGTCCTCTTTTGATACGGTGTGAAACAACACCGTCGTTTTTTTTAACGTCCTAAACGTTCTCAAATCTTACTTTGAAAAGGAATTTTCAATTTAGAAAACAAGAAAAAGTAGCACGCGCGTGCACACACACACACACACACACACACACACACACACACACACACATATATATATATATATGAGTGTATATAACCTATCTGAAATTATTATGAAAATCAAATAAGCCTCAATAGCCCCGTCAGCTGGGACTGTAGAATATACTGACTGCATCTTTACTAAGTGTCCTAGATATGACATTAACAATTTGATGGTGAGGATCCAGCCTTGAAGCTTTGGGGAATGCAGAATACCTCTTCATTGTCATTACTCCCAGGTCCACTCTGACTCGAAGTGATAGCAACTTATAGGGTCATATCAATTGTTCAAATAGAATAAACTGTGTAAATAAATGACTGATGTTAAACTGTGATTGTTATATCGCAATACTTAAAACCATTTAACTGTGAGCAAAAAAGAGCTAGGCTACTTTCAAAATGTTATCTACAAAATGTATTAACAAATGATATATATATATATATATATATATATATATATATATAAGTATTATTCGGTCCAATTAAACCAGAGTTGGGAGTAATTCCTTCAGGACAAGAAAATCATTCAGGAGCTGAACATTTAAATTTTCCTGGTAGAGAGCTCAATGTAATTTATTTTATAGAGCAATATTCTTTAAAGAAAAAAACAAAGACCGGTTATTTTAGGATTATAAATTTATTTCCATCCTGTTTTTCGTTTCTGGTGTGAACCAAAAACACGAAGAAAAATATAACAGGACTTCTTCAGATCCAATGGATAAATAAAACAGAATAGACACGTGGAAGGGAGGAAGAGATTTAAAGAGTTACCTCCTCCGTTTTATTGAATTTCCGTTTTTTTTATTTGCCTATTTATTTTATTTTCAAAATTCTTCCGTCAGTTATAATTACGGTAATTTAACTTTTTTATTTTATTTATTTTCTTTTCATGTTAAGTTCGATAATTAACTTTTAAGGGAAATATTAATGCTTATATTAATTTCGATACTATTTATTTAGCTACCTATTTTTTCCTTGTGTGTATATTGGATACGTTTTTTGTCTGGTTTCACTATTTATTTCTATGTTTTTAAAAATTTATAGTCTATAGTTTAAATCTTGTCCTATGTCTACATCTAGCTATAAATTCACTTCTCTTATTTAATAACTTATCAGGCAATTTATGTGTCAAAATATGTATTTTCTCTTCTAAGCACAAATTGCATCTACTCCAAATAGTTTTGACGGTAGAAACTATTCAAAGTCTATGAAACACTTAAACTTATTCCTACTAACTGCGATTTATGGACAAGTGTTCCAGTCTCTCAGTTTCAAAGTGAAGTGTGTATTTTTGTATGATAAAAATAAGTTCACCGTAGGTTCTTTGGGCATTAAAGATTTACTGGAGAGAAGATTATGGAATGACCACCATTAAGTCCTAATCTGAATCCGAGCAAAAATCTATGGTCAATTTTGAACATGAAATTATTTGAAAGTGGCAAACATCATAACAGTAAAGCAGACCTATGTAAAGTAATCAAAATATCACGTCGGAAATTGAACCCGCCGAAATAAAAAACAAACAAACCAAAAACAATATCAATGGTTGTATATTTTTCTTTTTTTTGTAGAGGAATTATATTATGAATTGAATTACCATGACCAGAAAATCCGGCGAACACCTATGCACGACATTAGGAAACAGTGGACAGCTGTTTCGACCTTATTAGGTCTCATCAGCAGGGTATAGCGTGATCTCCACTACTGGAGATCGAACCAGAGACAACAGATTGCAGGGCCGAAACTCTACAACTGAGCCAACAGTCTATGTGGTCACTGGTTCGATCTCCAGTGGTGGAGATCACGGTATACACTGCTGATGAGTTCTAATAAGGTCGAAACAGCTGTCCAGTGTTTCTGTATGTTGTGCGTAGGTGTTCGCCGGATTTTTCTAGTCATGGTAATTCAATTCACAATATTGATGGATAATAGATTACTGGTTGTAATTGAGAATAAGGGTCACTATATCTAAATTAAAGGGTTCAAAGATTGATTATTTATTATTTTATGAGTTTGTTATTTGTTCGGTTAATGGTAACGAAAGTGAACGTAACAGCTCGACTGGAGTTCGAACTCGCTTACTTGGAGGCCGTAGTCCAGCATTTTAGCCATTACGTCACGAATAATCACCGCGCTCCCGAATGTGTGTTGGAAGAAGGGACAAAAAGGTCCGCAAATGAAATCAATGGCATTATCAAAAGTTTCCTGTCGTTTGAATAATACAATCATTTGGCAGAAGAAATGATGAGGTGGGGATTATGCTGATGTTCATTAACCCCTTCCACCCCTCCAAAACACACAAAACCAAAACCAACAAACCAACCAACCAACAAACAAAAAACAAAGCAAATCAAAGAAAAACTCTCGTTGACATTCACTCATTCAACATGAGTCACATTCAACACAGCAGTCAACCAAGGAAATGAAGAACAGCTTCTCCTCATGGATCGGGACCGAAGAATGATAAAAATTTTGGACATGATTTTCTTCTTAAAAAGATGACATTGTCAAGATTGTGAAAAGAAAAAAATGAGTCACCGTCCTTGGTGCTTTTTTTTACGAGCACGTTTTGTTAATCGCTGGCGAAAATATATCGACAGTGGCGACAGTTATGTGGAAAAATAGCATTTCATAGCTGAAAACCTTCTCTATCCAACGGAGTTATTGTGCACCATGTATCTTTTCTAGGGTCAATTGAAAATAAATAGGAAGGGTTATTTTCAGAGCATGCCACGTACGTGGAATCATATATATATATATATATATATATATATGTACGCGCATGCGCCTGTGTGCCTGTAGTATGGTTATTTTTTAACAGTCGTATTGATAATATATTTGTACCAAACAAAGGTGTAAATGATTGAATAAAACACCTATCTACAAATAATTGAATTTTTATTTCTTTTAATTCAACATAACACACACACACACACACACACACACGCGCGCGCGCGCGCGCATACACACAAAAACCGATTGTTACTTTTTGGAAAAAAAATATATAGCATGATTGCCTTTTTAATTATCGGATAAATATATATATATATATATATATATATATATATATATATATATATATATATATATAGTTATTTTCTTATAGTTGGACAGATAATATGTATATACAGTCATATATATAATCAATACACACACACACACACACACACACACACACACACACACACACTCACACACACATATATATATATATAATCAATACATATATATATAGCTGTTTGCACTCAATTAAATAGTTGGACTGATAATATACATACATACACACACACACACACACACACATATATATATATATATACACCATTGAAAAATAAACATACTATATATAGGTATATATATATGATATTCTTCTTCTTCTTCTTATTTTTCTTCTTCTTCTTCTCAATATTATTATTATTATTTATCCAACAAATAAAATGCAATCATACTATATATATATATATATATATGTGTGTGTGTGAGAGCTTTTTAATAGTCGGATTTAGTATTGCTGTGTGCAGTGTAGTGTAGCCCAATGGAACAATGTCCTGGTTACGCCTGTCGTGTCAAGCAGTGTGTCGTCTCATGTAAATATGGTTTTATGATCGGGACAATTGTTTTTTTTTCGCGAGTAAATAGGAAGAAAAACTGGATTTAGTTAATGGGAGCTAAAACCAAAGAAAAGCAGCGTTGTGACGACAGGGGAAGGAGAATGGCTATTAGGAGAGACCAAGAAGTGTGAGAGAATGAAATATTAGAATGTGTGTGTGTGAGAGAGTGAGAGAGAGAGAGAGAGAATAAGTGCAGAGGTGTGGGCTTGAGAATAAAAGAGAAATATATGGAGAGAGAGAGAAAGAGAGAGAAAGTGAGTGTGTGCGTGAGAGAAAGAGAGAGAGTGTGTGAGATAAAGAAAGAGAGCAGAAAGAGAGGGGGGAGAGGAGACAAAGAGAAGGGATTGTTCGATATATTTTAACGGCATGTCAACCTCTCTGGAGTTATTTTATGTCTAGAGATTGTGTATTTATATTTACTGTTTTTTTCTAGTTGTTTCATGATAGATTGCTTCTTTTTTTCTTGCAGAAGGTCCGACCGAATACGAATAATTTTTAAGCAGATCTATTTGACCCATTGATATTACCCTAACAGGTGCAAACAATTCGTGCCAGTGTCAACCCGGGAGTAATGCCTAAGAAGGGGTACTCCACTCCTCCATAGATCTTCAGAACTGGAGCTTCTCCATCAGACGAGGCTTAGTGTCATATCCAGGAGAGCCTATATTTTTTTTGTGGGGGAGGAGGTCTTAACCCTCTGTAGTGTATTCTAAACCTCGCCAACAGGAGGAGGAAAGAGTAGGGAGAGAGATTAAGATATGTAAGTGGGGGAAAGGTACTTGAGAAAAAAGAGCTGGATGGTTGGTGTTTTATGGTAGGTCACCCTTTGAGGGTTATTTAATGCTAAATCCTGTTATATATATTGTTGTAGAGTGGATCGTACCATGTGACTTCCGGTATCTCGGAGGAATAAAAGACATTTTGTTTCTTAAGCACGTCGGGTACAGAAAGATGTCGGTCAGTAGTAAGATCAACTTCGGACGTAACACCCACAGCGCGAGACTTATTATATTTGTTGGACTGTACCACTTCAGTTAATAAATAATTAACTCTATTTCACTGTGTATCTTTTACCACGATACAACATATATATATATATATATATATATATATATATATGAAGAAAACATAAAAACAAAGTAATCCAAAAGTGATGAATTTATTATATAGGAAAGTCAACGTTAAAATATTTTGCTTTTTGTAAACCTTTATCAGGACTTTAAGATGGTGAAACAAGTATTGTTGGATGTTTTAATAATAGCCCCACTGGTTTCACCATCTTAAAGACCTGATGAAGGTTTACAAAAACCGAAACGTTTTAACGTTGACTTTCCTTTATAATAAATTCAGCACATTTGGATAACTTTATTTTTATATTTCTTCACACAGTCAGAATTATTTCCATTATTTACTTCCATATATATATATATATATATATAAGTAAAGTTGGCGATCTTAGTCGAGGGCAACCTGAAGGTTCCCTTTTCAATAGCAACAACACCGGGGTGTAGAGGGCGCTACTCCTTTCCCTAGATTGTTCCCCTTTACCCTTGATACGTACCTTATAATGTTGACTGTTAAGCAAGAAGGTATCAAGTACCATTTTTTGAGTCTTTGGTATGACTCAACCTAGGATTAAACCTCGGTCTCCTGGGCTATTGGCGATCACTCTACTCACAAGAACCAATATATATATATATGATTTGTAAGCGAATACTTTGTTGGCAACTTTATCTTATAATGTGTTGTAAGGGCTTATTTGTTTGCACCCAGTTAAATGGTTTCAAGTATTCCTATGTAACACTAATAATTCTATTCATCAAGTATTCCTACCGCATAATATAATTTGTATATAGCTGTATGGTTTCAATTAACCTATAATAATAATTCTTAATAAATGATTGAACATTTCTATTTGATCCATAGATGGGACCCTAATAAGTACTACCAATCCGGGTCAGAGTGGAACTAAGAATAATGGCAATGAAGAAGATACTTGCCTATTGCTCCAGGGCAAGAGCATCACCATCAGATATAATTCAGTGTTATATTTCGAACATTCGTTGGGGTGGGGTTATATCTCTGCAGTTGTGTATTCGGCAAATTCCAAAGCTTCGGCCCACAGAACGGTTGCAAAAAAAGAGAAGCAAAGAGAAATGAAACAGAGTGATCATCTCTTTCTATTTTATCATCTATTAAAATCTGCATACACGCTACTTATGCCTTCATATATCTCTATAGATGTCGGCTGAAGATGTTGAATACGCCGTCTGCACTTTTGCAGAGGGGTAGGACCATTCCGTAATCAGTATACTGAATATAGTAATAAACTATCTGGGGTGAGGTTCCAGTCGTGGAGCTTGGGAAATGTGGAGTAGTTTTTTTTATTACCATTACTCCTAGGTCCACTCTGACTCGGAATAGGAGTACCTATTAGGGTCCCATCTACAGGGAATAATTGATATTAAGTAGAATTATAAACCACTCGCGAACCAGGCCATTGGCTTAATCGACCGGGCCATTGGATAAACGAGTAGAGTGGTCCGGAACACCGAGGCTCAATCCCAGGTCTTCATACCAAAGACTCAAAAAATGGTACTTGATGCCACCTTGCTTAACACTCACCGTTATAAAGTAAGGATCAAGGGTAAAGTGGAGCAATCCAGGGAAAGTAGTAGCGCTCCCACTTCACCTCGGTGTAGTAGCTATTGAAAAGAGAGCCTTCGGGTCACCCTCGACGAAGCTCACCAACTTTATTTTACTTACTTAGAATTATTAATGTTAAATATCAAAGCTTGAAAAGATTTTATAGTGTACAGAGAAATTATTATTGAATAGAATTTTTAGTGTTAGGTACGTATGTGTTTACCAAACACTTCTCACGAGCAGGATGTGACACAAGGTCAATTTTTAAGCGGAGTTTAACAGATCTGAATTTAGAGTTGTACGAATATCATACCTCGGTTTAAAAGCTGAGTCTGTCCTACTATTTACCCATAGCTTGAAGAAGAATAGTTGGTTTCAGGGTGCTAGTGCAGTGTGAAATGCAGACGTATTCAGGATTTGTACTTGGTTCGTCGTATCCATTTCCAACGATCATAACCATTACATCATGGTCATCTGATTAGTGTTTGTTAGGAATACTGGAATCCATTGAACGGTGTGCAAACAAATGAGCTCTAACTCGTTTAAAGATATTGTTACCTACAAATGATTCACTTACAATTTATATGTATGATATATATGTATAAACAGGACCTGTTATTAAATAACCCACAATGGTTGATATGCCATAAAACCCAAACCAAACCAAACCAAATATATATACAGTAGCGTCAAAAACTAAGGGACAAAATTTTAAAACCTAATATTTGTTAGAAATAACAACTGTGAAAAGCTGAAATTTTGACAACTGGTAGTCGTTATCATCCATAATAACATACTTAAATTTGAATCATTTGCAAAGGATAGAAAAAGAATTATAACAATTATTTATTTATTTTCAAAATAGGATCGTCCAAAAGTAAGGGACAAAATTGAGAAAAACAATCTAAACAGTATGCTATATTCAAATTTTTTGAAAGTCTGTACAAAAAAGTCTGGAAACTTATTGAATGCACCTCGTATATATATATATATATATTGTAACAGTGTTGGTCGTCACTAATTCACTTTGTGGTTTTATGGCTAAGTAAGTGCGATATAATTTGGAGAGTGCTCAATATCTGTGATAGAGCTATTATATAACAGATTTTCTTTCGTGATCTGCCTGATGATTGTTGTTTGTAAAACTTTATGAAACCTAAGGTCGCAGACAAACTTCCATGGCATTAAATATATAAAATCTATTATATATATATATATATATACGTGGTGCATTCCATAATTTTCCAGACTTTTTTGTACATGCATTGGTGATTGTCATATCCTTTGCGCACGAGCGTAAAACTGCACCAATTGACTATACACCTGAACTCTTAACCCAAATAGTTCAAAGCCCAACCAAAGTGAATGATAAAATATAATTAACGAAAAATGATTAATATAAAAAAAAATCATTCCTTAATTATATAACATGAGTATACGTGCATTTTTTTTTATTGCTTTCCTTCAATTCTTCTCAGTGGTCCACTGGAACATCAAAATCCACTAGATGACTCGTTCTTCTTATTTATCAATACTGGCTTTGATTTTCTGGTCGGGATCATGTGATCTTTGCATCTCAAAGAATTTCATGGGCTTCATTTTCTGGTTTCTGACATTTATAAGCATGGTCAAATTTCAATTTCTTACACAATTCCCAGCAGATTACCTTTCCAACCCAGTCATACCTACTCTTGTATTTATCCATTCATTTATCATGTTCTTAACCGTAGACAACAGGCGCTGAACTCTCCATGAGGGATATATAAGTTTACCATGAACAGTATGTGTGTCAAATTAGCCATAATTGTTATGGTTGGGTATGTACTTATTTAAGAATTTATGTGTAAATCCAAATCTGTCCATTCTATTCTTCAAAGCGGTGTTTTGAAGGTCCTTAAACTTGATGTTAAAATCATTTGGGGGTCAGTGTTTGGAGTCGCTTTATTCATTCACCTTTGTATGTTTTTATTATGGTCGGATTATTGTATAATGCGATTTTTTTTCGTTTCTTTCTATGATGATGAACTTTGCATCTCTGTTAAAATCGTGACCATTTGAGTTGGAATGTTATTCAACACGTATTAGTTTATTGTCATCCATTGATTTAATTCTATGTTAGTGCTTATTTAGTCTCGAATCGCCACTCTGACTCTCCAATCCATTGTTTTATATATATATATATGAACTCTCTAGTCGATTTCGACGTATAAGTGCTCAACAGCTTTCGTTGGCCTAGTCAGCTGGGGCAGTAGAATACACTGACTGCATCTTTGCAGAGGAGTAAGACCCCATCCCCTCTTCAATGAGTGTCCTTGATATGACGCTAAACAAACTGATGGTGGGGCTCCAGTAATGTTGGAGCTTTGGGGAATGCGAAGTATCCCTTCATTGCCGAACCCAGTCGGCTGGGGCTGTAGAATAGATCGAGTGCATTTCTACGAGCGTCCTAGATATGACACAAAACAATCTGATGATGAGGTAGCACCTAATAGGGTCCTATCTATGGGTCAAATAGAACTAAACTGTGCACTTATGCTGAATTGAATTGTTTGAAACTTTTATCAAAATGACTTAATTCGACATTAAATAACCCGAAAAGGGTTGATATGCCGAAAAACCAACTAACAAACCAACAGCTTTTGTTAGTTTCGGTACTTGAATCTTAAATGAGATTTCAAACAATCTTCAGATTTCCATACAAATCCCCAAATAATATATACCGGGGAGTCAGTTGATCAAGTACCTGGTATGTCTAATCGAGCTTTCACCTTCTCCCTCTGAGATGCTGAAGACGGCTTTTGTCAAACTTTATTGTTTCATGACATTTAGCTCATTAATCCTTGCGAATTGAAGTAACTTGCTCGGAAGTATCAACATATATACCGAGAGGTATAGGGTTATTTTTCTTTTATATTAAAATTTTTATAGCTTGTCTCAGTACTTGTTTCTGCGTATAAATGAAAATTCTTTGGAATTCTGTTGTCTCTCTTTCGAATGACATGTCCAGATCCTCTCAGTTGAGATCGCACGATGAAGGTTTTTATGCTGCCAGTATTGCACTTAGCAAAGAGATTAGAATTTTAGATTCTATCTTGCTGAGTGTGTCCACCGAACAAAGAAAACTCTTGAGAAAGGCGTCAAGCTGGTTAATTTGTGATCGATAGGGCGTCCAGGACTCTGATCCAAACAAAAGAATGGCGAATACGACGGCCTTGTAAACTGCAATTTTTGTCTCATAATTAATGCTCCTTTTATTACAAAGACAATGAGTTTTCCAAATGCACTAGTAGATTTAGTTATTATATGCATATATGTGTAGATAGATAGATAGATAGATAGAGAGAGAGAGAGAGAGAGAGAGAGAGAGAGAGAGAGAGAGAGATAGAGGGAGATACAAGGGGTTGAGATTCTATCTTGCTGCGTGTATCCACAAATTGAGCTAAGACAACTTTTGTGAAAGGCATCACAATGGTTAATTAGTGATCAATAGGGCGTCCAGGATTCTGATCAATACAAAATGCTTATAATATATATATATATATATATATATATATATATATATATATATATATATATATGTGTGTGTGTGTGTGTGTATATATATATATATATATATGTGTGTGTGTGTCTAAAAAGTTGGATAAATTGAATATATATATATATATAATTTTTGATTAGGTCCGATGAGAGAAAAGTAAATATTCATTTTAATATATATATATATATATATATATATATATATATATATATATATATATTCGTAATTTGATACTCTCTAATATTTAACTTTTCAATATATATATATATGTAATATATATATATATATATATATATATATATATATATATATATATATATATATAATATGTGTATATACAATATATATATATATGTAATTTGATTTTATCTGATACTAAACTTCCCAATACATACACACACACACACACACACACACACACACACACACATATATATATATATATAAGTATGTTATTTGATACTATCTAATACTAACCTTATATATATATATAAAACTAATACACTGCCCGATAGATAAAATCTAAAACAGTTACAGTTGTAAGGTAAGGAAAGTGTCGAGAAAATTGCATAATATTCAAATATGATAAGAAATAAAGAAAACGACTTTCGACTCTGAATTCACGTTTTCGATCGTCAGGGATGGGTAAGATTTGAGTGATTTGTGATTTGATTACACACATACACTTACACGGGTCAGTCAACAAATACGGAGATTTTTTTTAAAGAAACCGAATAGAATTTTTCAAAATTTTTTAAAAAAATTACAAACTCTCTATTGCTTGGAATTGTTTCATACCAAAAAAGTATTTTAATCTTGCAAGATATATTGATTTTGAGGCTATTTAAAATGGTGGCAAATCCGAGTGCTTCAGTCTGTAATCAAAATTTTAGTGGCTGAAAAGTGCAAACCATGTAAAATTTATCGCAGGATGTTTGAAGTTGATGATTTGGCTTTTTTTATAGCATGTCAGCCTTCGTGAGTTATTTAATACCAAAGCTATCCTTGTGGAAAAATAGCAGTGCGACTATTTAAACTACACCTGGAGTGATAAGGAAGTTCGATACTTTTTCCAGCACATTAGTCGTTACGCCACGAGGAATCCCCCAATTTGATGCGTATAGAGAAACGTGTTTTACTAAAAAAAATGTTTATAAATGGCTCAAATGTTTACAAGTCACCACTACGAGTGTTATATTCTCATATGCCGTATCATAACAACACAATAATAAAGACGCACGCTGGAAGACTTCTTTAACAAAATATATGTACCTCTCACTTTATTGTAAGGGTTCGAAAAGGGTTACTCAAGTTTTGCGTGTGAGAGGGAGTTGGAGACCGAACAGAAACTGCAATATTTTGACCCCCATTCTTATGGCCGTCAGCGTTGTGTCTTTCTTGTTCTCCAGATGCTCAACCGGAGGCCCAGAGGCCCACTCTGCTGGTTGATGGCTTTCTTTACTGCATCTTATCAGCAATTTCTCTGGACCCCAACTCATCAGGGCACCAATGGCCCCTTCGGCCCGATGTGGTTTTCCTTACCACATCTCGTCTATAACTCCGTCCGATCTCTAACTGCAACTTCTCAGGGGCCCCAAGGCCCCTTCGGCCTGATGTGGCTTTACCTACCACATCTCGTCTATCTCATCTCCAACTCTACTGCAACTGTCATGACTTCTGTCTTGACAGAGTTATATAATAGTTCAACGTCCACTCAGTCGCCTACTCGATCTTTGAAATCACATGTTTGATCGTCATCAAGCGTAAATAACTGTCATGCAGTTCACAGGTCACTCTCTTCCGGTGCATCAGTCTATGAGTGTACCATGGGAATTTTTTTACCTCGTCTCATTTCGTCAGCCAATTTCCACCCACGCAATTTCCTCTCATAACTGCCATTAGAATGTGTAACCTCCTTCCGGTGCATCATCTTGGAATGGCATTTTTGGCCGGGTCGAAGGTCAAAATATAACACGAGCCTGAGTCAAGACGATAGTCAGTGGAGTGGAAACACACTAACTCTCCGGTAAAGAAAAAAATTTCAGGCACAGAAAAAAGAAGAATGAGAGAGATGATCTAGTTAAAACTTTCAAAATGATTAATTGAATTACGCATTATGGGAGTCGTTTTTTTCAATATTTCTCCTCGAACTGTCAAAACAGATTTTTAAAAAATAGGTCTTAACCAAATGGATTATAAACAGTAATAGTGTGAAAATTTTAAAGATTAGATTAGATGATTTCAGAAATAATCGCAAGAAAAAGAATTTAAGACTGCATTTTAGGGAATTATCGGATTAACTACAAAACAAAATTTGATCTGTTCATAAATATTGTATCAATAATGTATATCTTCCTCGCAAAGATTCTTTTTTTTTCTAAAGTTGTGAGAAGATTGTAAAAAGGGAAGATGCCTAAGGAAGCTTAAGAGTTGCTAATTGGAAGACAAATCGTGACTATCCAAACTACAGTATTGTTGAGATCCGTCAGAATACTGAGAAGAGTCCTGGTGACTTGTTGCTACTTGGACTTTAATGAAAGACCACCGGCCAACACTGATGTGAAAAAATGCAAAGGAGCATAATGATGATAATATACACTAAAGCCAAGGCCTGTGTATTATATTCTATACGAGGTCCTATTAGGGTTTTATTTACATACATATATCGTATAAAATTCGTTAAGTAGAAGAATGTACAGATACCGACCCGTGATTTGAACACAAATCTCTAGTCAACGAATATTAAGTGTTGAAAGAGATTGTGCTGGTGGAGTTAACGTGACTTAAAATGGTGGATATATAAATGGGTCAGTCTGAGGTCTGACGACAGAAGAGATTAAAGACGTATGCAAAATAGATGTGATAGGTAACATTGCGAGTTCGTATTGTTTAGCATTCCATACTCAGTATTCGGTTTTGTACGAGAGTGAAGAGGTTTTAAGTATCGGCTAAAATTACCCACCTCTCAAAACATTACAAAACTTTTATTGAATGTATTATACCAATAAGTTTGTTCAACAGAATTCCTTTGGGGTTTTTATAGAGTTCGTGCCTGTAACCAACACTTTAGTTGAGTGGTCATAATGTTTTGGCTTATAAGGTATGTGGTTTTGATAATAAAATTTAAATAAAAAAGGTGTTTCTCTATGTGTGTGTGTCTCTCTGTATGTATGTCTGCGTGTGTCTCTGTGTGTGTTAATCATTTTTCGGTATCGTTGATTGCTGCCCTAAAAGAAAAAAAAAACAACATAAAAGCAAAAAAAAAAAAAAAAAAACCCAACAAAAAACAAAACAAAACAAAAACCAAACCAAAACAAAAAACAACAATGGAGAAATGACACCGACACAGACAAATTATTGAGGGTCAGGATAGGATAAACAAACAAAAAAAAAAAAAGCAGATTCCCCTTCCTTTCTTCCTTCCTTTCAGAACGCCACAGACAACGACACCAAAAGAATAAAACCAAAAACAAAAGTTACTTTCTTCCCATTACTTATTCCCTTTATCTACCTAATGACCCTGACCCAGTCGGCTGATGCTGTAGAATACACCGACTGCATCTCTGTAAAGGGAATGCGGAGTACACCTTCATTGCCAGGTCCACTCTGGCACGAAGAGGTAGCTCCTGATAGGCTCCTTTCTATGGATCAAATAGAACTGTTTGACTGGTAAACTGAATGCAAACAAATGACTTATGAGAAATTGAATTGCTTGAAATAGAACTGTTCGATCATTTTACTGTGTTTAAACAGATGATTGATGTTTAATTAAATTGTTAGTGATACATAGCAATACTTGGAACCATTTAAAATTGATTTATGCTAAACTGAATAGTTTGTAATAGAACTGGTTTTACATTTAACAGTGTGTAAACAGATGATTGATGTTTAATTGAATTGTTAGTGTTAAGTAGCAATGCTTGAAGATATTCAACTGAGTGCAAATAATTGTAAATAGATTCATTGGTATTGGATGGAAATTAGTGAAACCTTTTAACTGTGTGCAAAAAAATGAGCTCAGGCTTGTTTAAAAATGTTATCAACAAAATGTGTTCTGAAATCATATATTTTATATATATGTATAAAAATTTGGCATTAAATAACCTAAAATGGTTAATATGCCACAAAACCAAACCAAACCAAACCCTTCGATATTTTTTTCACTTCTGCTGTCGATTCCGTCCAATCCTTTTCGTCGTCATCAGAGTTGAAATTTATTGTCGTACAGTAGATTTGGTTTTAGTTTCGCGGCTCTTTTGTATTGATTTGCATGCCATTCTTCTACTAAAGAATTATTCACGTTTTCGCCTTACATGTTGACGAAGCTTTATCAAGTCATCGTATCCTTCCGAGAAAAAAGATGTCAGCACTTTTGTTTTTCTCTCAAGACCGATTCCTTAAAGAAAGCAGAGTAAGAAATGTACAGCGAGGAGAATGAGATACGCACTAATTTTATCAATGATGGAATGTTTATGGTAGCGAAAACAGCAAATAACTAAAAAGAAAAAAAAATTTAAATAGTTCATTAAAACAAAAAATCATATAAGTATTTTCAGGATTGACATTTAAAACCACTTGCTGAGATTGGACAAATAAACAAAATAAAATGATTTATTTTAAAAAAAATAAATGAGGATAATTTCTGTATAGAAAGTCAGTTTTCGATTTCTTTTCCATATTTTCGTATCTTCCTTGCTTCTTTTCAGAACGACATAGGCAGAGACACCAACCAAATTACAACAGCAACAACCATATTGCTTTCCCCCAATATTTACTTTTTATTTCCCTAACGACCAAACCATAATTCATTTAATTTCCGGAGCTTTTCTTCATAAATTCTCCTTCGTCTATTTTGCTAGTTTTTTCTTTTCTTTACAGGTTCAACTGTCGGTGAGTTTGCACGGTCTCTTTTACTCTTATTACCACAAGTTACACACACACTATAGCGTTGGATAAATTGTACTCCACCTCCCAATAGGAGGTGGACTGTTTCGGTCAGTCCAAAATTTAGGTCGTTATTGGTTGCTCTGCTGGTAACTAATTAACTAATTAATTGACTGCCTCCAAAGGTCCTAAAGTCTTGCGCTTGAACACCTCTCGCACCTACAGTGAGAGTTCTCGTGATTGTTACATAGCCAGGTACAAGTTTACTGGTGGTAGGAGTTTATCATGATATTTCACACACACACACACACAAACTCACACACACACGCACACACACATACAGACACACAGATACACACAGAGACAGAGACACTCATATAGAGAGACAGATAAAGTGAGACATACACACAGAGACACACAAACATACAAAGACACACACATACCGAGACACAGAGACACACACATACTGAGGTACATAGAGACATACACATACCGAGACACACAGAGACACACGCAGACATAGATACACACAGAGACACAAACACACAGACACACACCGAGACGTAGACACTCAGAGACATGGAAACACACACAGACACGTATACACATACACACACACAAATATATTTATATATCAACAATGCAGTTAGCAATACTTTTAGATAAAGAGAGCTCGATATCGGTGATAAAGCATATATAGAGCTATGTTTGGATAGCGGAGACATAACGACGATTGGTGACCGTTAGTTTCCATGAAAACTAATTCCTATTAAGCCACCTGAAAACTAACGACTGTAGAGATAAATAAGAAAAATAACACAGAGCTGAAAAAGCAGTGGAAGATGAAGGTGACGGTGATACCAATTGTAATTGGAGCAGTTGGAAGGGTCTCCAGCGGCTGAGAAAATAAAGTGGAGAAATTGGAGATCCGATAAAGAATCGAGACCAAATAGACCACAGTATTATTAATGTTTAATATCACCTGAATGTTGTTGACAGATACATCAGGTCGTTGACAAAATCAACAAAGTGATTACCGGAAAACAAGCAATGCGTGGGTGTAAGCTATGACTACTGCAGAAAAAACAATGCGTGGGTGTAAGCCATAGCCAATAAAAAGCAAGCATTGCGAGGGAGTAAGCCGTGACCAATAAAAAAAAAAGCATTGTGGTTTGGTTGCATGCGATTTTTAAAATTATATAAATTCTAGAATTTTGGTTGAAGTCAGTTCCTACTGGTTGTTCCGACTCTATATAACTCCAACGTGTACGTGAACTCTCTCAGATTGCTCTTCTGCTCTACGCAAGCGATACCTCCGAAGAATGAAAATATAAGATTATATTTTGATGTATACGTGTCCCTCGTTGTTAGTCAAGACCAAGGGGTAGTATATATTAAGATCAGCTAGAATACTTAGAAGAATTCTAAGAGGAGACATCAGGAAAGAATCAGAAGACTTAGTTTGGTTTGGTTTTATGGCATATCAACCATTGTTGGTTATTTAATGCCAAATCCTGTTTTTATATATATATATTAAATATATGATTTGTAAACACATTTTGTAGATACACACGGTTAAATGATCAAACACTTCTATTTCAAACAATTCAACTTAGAATAATCCAATGGGTAAATGGTTCCAAGCATTGCTAAGTATCCCTAACAATTCAATTAAACATCAGTGATTTGTTTACACACAGCTAAATGATTAAAAAGTTCTATTTCTAACAATACAATATATCATTTGTTTGCTTTTAGTTTAAATGTCAAACAGTTCCATCTGACCTATAGATAGGATCCTATTAGCTGCCACTCCGAGCCACTCCGGGCTTCTGTAAACTTGGGAGCGATGGCAACGAAGGGGTACTCTTCATTCACGAAAGCTCCAGCATTACTGAAGCCACACCATCAGATAGTTTAGTGTCATATCTTAGACACTCGTTTGGTGGGGTTGCTCCTTTGCAGAGATGCAGTCGGTGTATTCTACAGCCTCAGCCGAATGGACAAAGAAGATTTAGAGAAAAAATTGCTAATACTTGGGAACATTGGAAGCAGACACCATCAAACAAACAAAGATGAGATGAGTGAAATTGGATTACCGCATAAAAACAAGAAAACTTTCCGAAACCAAACTTTGTAGCAGAAATCTCACCACAGGAATAAATTCCCGGGCAGTTCTCCTAGTAAGATACACAGGACAAGAGACGAACTCAGAAAAAGGACAGTCTTGACGGCTGGGGTCGTACAAAACGCCAACTGCACCTCTGCAGAGGGGTAAGACTCCTCCTAACGAGTGTCCTTGATAGGACACTAAATTGTATCTGATAGTGAGACTCCAGTCCAGGAGCTTTGGAGAATGTGGAATACTCCTTCATTGCCATTACTCCCAGTTCTACTTTAACTCAGTGTTTACCTGTTAGGGTCCCATTTATCGGTCAAATAGAATTGTCTAATCATTTACTTGACTTGAAAACATTTATGTTGAATAGAATTATTCGTATTATATAGCAATATTTGAAACTATTTAATAGTCTGCAAATAAAACTATTAGTGTTAGATAGCAATACTTGAAACCATTTAACTGTGTGCAAACAAATGGCTCGTTTAAAAATAATCTTACCCACAAACTATTCATTTACAAAGCATATATATCTAATGTATATGTATAAACAGGATTTAGCATTAAATAACCTACAAGAGTTGCTATGCCGTGAAACACAACCAACCAAACAACTAATCAGACAAATGAACCGTGACGATGCACGAGGCCTTACTCGTAAGCGAGGACATTGGGAGATTCTATGTACACGAAAAGAAGGAGGAAAAAGGACACAACGGCTCGGAGGATTGTGTAGATGCAACAATTCAAGGACACGAAGAAAATACTAAAAATAGCAAAAAAAAAAAAAAAAAAGACTAATTGTAACTGCCAATAACATTAATCTCAACATAATTTTAAACCGTAAAACAACAAAATCTAGAAAACAAAATATGGGAAGAAAAACAAGGCTTTCGGCAGTTTCTTTGTTTATTGACATATCAAACTTCGTAGGTTATTTATTGCCTAAGCAATCCCTGTAGAATAACACGATTGATACTGTCTGACCAATAGTTAGGACATAAAGTATAAGTCCGACAGTGAATGTAATCGTTCGACTGTGTTATATAATAGCCGAAGGATTTCGGTTCATGCCTTTGAGTGTAGTTAGGCTGAGAACCTTTCGGCTCAGCACATGGGTTAGTTGGGTGCAACATTGAGGCAGGTGTTAACGCGGGCGCGCACGGGCGGATGGAGGTGTCACTCAGATGTCACAATACTCCGATACAAAACGGGTGACGGAGTGTGAGTGATGTCACGCACCGGAAGCGTGCAGAGGTTTGTGGAGATTTGAAGAAAGTTAGATACTGGACGAAGACGGTCGACTTTTGGAGCTCGCAGACGCGAGGCGAACTTGCGCCCTATGGTGGCCGCTCGAGATGGGGGACAAATGAATAAGACAGCATAGAAGATTGTGTCTCTCCTCCTTACGTCGAAACCTTTAACTCAAAGTTAATAAAAAGGTTTCGTACCTGAACAAGAAGTCGTTACGTGTTTTCGAATTTCGAGATTCCTATGTTCTAACATTATGAACATTATATGTCCATTTCGCACATAGCGTTAGTTGTGAATATGGTACAGACTGAAGTTCGAATTCGCTTACTTCGAGGCTGTTGTCGAGCTTTTTAGCCATTACTCCTTCAGAAAAAAACAAGGATAAAACTCGTAAACGATGGGCGTTTAATGTTTCACATTGATAGTTTGAAAAGAAAAGGCTTAGATTTCTTGAAGCTTTTATCACAGAATCAAGAAACCTTTACATTCTAAGATCTTCTATCAGTAAGATATTCTATTTGGGAACTGAATTTTTTATATATTCAACAAGTGAGAAATGTTGCCAATGTGACGTCATCATATCGCACAAACGGCAAACGCCAAAACTTTAAACTCGTTATGTAAAATTTGAAAAAAAACCCAAACATATCCAGGTTTTTCCAGATTATTTTGATAGTCAGAAGTAATTTTAAAAGCCGTAAATCATAAACATTTGAAAGATATTAAGATTAAGTGCATCGAATTAAAAAAAGACCCCCCCCGGCTTCGGCTGGGCCACCTTCGAGTGGGCGAGCTGCATCATTGACACCTTTGTCATCCTTGTATAGCACTGGAGCTTGCCGTCCAGTTTAAGCTATAATCAGGCATACGTGCCTGGACCCACGTTTGGGTCCATGACCAGCTAGGCTCATCAGTCCCACATTGTACTAAGTGGACCGATAACCAGCATAGTCTAGCCGGGCTCGAGCCTCGGCTCGTTCCCGACCTTCCTCTCCCCTAAATCCCCACTATAATCGACCTTCGGGTCATTGACCTTGTGTCAACTCCTGTCTGGTGGGAGGCAGTGTCAAATATAAGCTTGATTAACCACTAAACAGTGTTAACCTTTCACATTACAACACTTATAGATACTATAAAACTAGAAGATATATAAGATATGAAATATCTTTTCATGTGATATATCTTTTGTATAAGATAAGGAAGCGCTTGTGGTGCAATGGTTATCGTCGTAGCTAGTGGACTTGGCGAAACGCGTTCAAATCCTAGACGAAGCTGTTTGCATTTCACATAACGCTAATACTTTTGGGAAAAGTATGAATCCAACTATTCTCCCTCCAACTAGGGTTAATTAGTAGGGCAGAGTGAGTTGTTTAATTTTGGCAGCCAGTCTTGGAGAAGAAAACTGAATTCAAACCAGTCACACTTCACTTAGAAATTGACGTTGTGTCACATCCTGCTCGTGTAAAGGGGTTGGGTAAATACACAGACACACACACACACACACACACACACACACACACACACACACTATATATATATATATATATATATATATATATATATAAGATATTATAAAGCTATAACGTATATAAGAGATTAGATATCTTCAATAATATGTATCTTATACATAAGAAAAAGAGAAACTTTGCTGAAAAATAAGCAGAGGAAATTCGAAATATAAAAAAAGGTGTGTGATGTGTGTGTGTGTGTGTGTGAGAGAGAGAGAGAGAGACCTAAACAAATTTTAGGGAAAAAATGGGAGACAGTGGTAAATATAAAAAAGGATATATGTATATATATTGAGAGAGAGAGAGAGAGAGAGAGAGAGAGAGAGAGAGAGAGAGAAACTGACAGACAGACACCTACACAAATTTTAGAGAAAAATGGGAGAAAGGAGTAAATATAAAAATGGATATATCTCTATATATTGAGAGAGAGAGAGAGAGAGAGAGAGAGAGAGAGAGAGAGAGAGAGAGAGACTGACAGTCAGACAGACACCTACACAAATTTTAGGGAAAAATGGGAGAAAGGAGTAAATATAAAAAAAGGATATATGCATATATATATATATATATATATAGATAGATAGAGAGAGAGAGAGCTGACAGACAGACTGTAGAGAAACATTGCTTGGGAAGATTTTGAATTTCAAAAAAGTATTGACAGATAGGTAGGTCGATAAAACAATGTAGAGAAATGATGCATGTTATCAAGAGCGAGGAAGGAAGAAAGGAGGAGGAGGAGGAGGAGGAGGAGGAGGAATTTCAGAGAGACAGAAACAGAGACAGACGGTTTACAGAAACAAATTGGCAGAAAAATGGCTAAATATTGAAAATAAATAAATAAAAGAGAGAAAAACAAAAGGTAGAGAAAGAGAAAGAATGCATAGGACAGTGAAAGCGAGGCTGTATTTAAATTTATATATGCGCGTCTGTGTATGTTTTTTGGGCCAGGAGACTGGTAGACAGCTTATGTGATGCAGAGAAAAACGAATTGGATATGAGAATCCGTTCTGAACAAGGGATTGGATCTGTATGAGGATGTGTGAGAAGAATCGATTTATGAAAAAAAAGAAAAAAAAGAAAAAAAATGAGTACAGGCAGACGGTCAGCCATTGACTGTCAGGTAAATGAATATACCTGGGTTGTCGCAGCTGACAAGTCTTCATATTTCACTTCGGTCAGCTGACAGAAAAGAGACCAAATATGAGAGCTCTCAACAACGTTACTCATATTCCCTAAGTACTTTCGGGCGTCCACATCTCTTCCTGTATCTCTCTCTCTCTCTCTCTCTATATATATATATATATATATATCACTCTTCCCGTATTTCCGGTCTCTATCAATATATATATATATATATATATATATTATCGTCATGATAGTCATAACTTATCTTCCCTAAGTGCTTACATACATACGTATCTCCCTTTTCGATTTCTTCCTCTCTCTCTTTTTCTCTCCCTCCTCCCACCCTTCTGTTTGTTTGTCTGTCTTTCTGTCTCTCTTGCACATTTCTCCTTTTCTTTGTTCTCTCTTTCTATCTCTGTCACGTTCTCTCTTTCTTTCTCTCTCACTCTCTTTCTCTCTCTATCTCTCTCTTTCTTTTTCTCTCACTGTCTACATTTGGCATCCTTTCTGTACCTCTATCTTCAAGAGTCTGTCTGTCTGTCTCTCTTCCCCTCTCACTTTCTCTCACCCAATCTTTCTGCTTTTTTCTTTATCCCTCTCTCTCAATTATATATACATACGTGTCTTTCTTTTTTTCTTTCTTTATATATATATGCACATATGTAATTTAAAACTATATTTATGCTCTGTTGGCCCAGAAGATTTTGCAAGGGATGAGAAAAAGCAAAACAAAGTAAAACATTTTAGTTCTTCATCAACGAAATTGGAATTACCTTGAACGACAGAGTCATAAAAACATTTCAATCTCACCGATTTTAAAAGTACAGATCTATTTAAAATACAAAACCACCATTTCGAATTAAACTGATTGAATAAAGAACTGAAGAAGACTTGATTTTACGAATGAATGGAGAAGCGATTGAAAAATAAGCGTAAACAGTCGAATTGTACATTTTCTTCTGGATCGAGTTCTATGGCTTTCCTCTGAAATCATCGTTATGGACGATTTTATTCTAAAAAGAAACTGCTTGCAATCGAAGGGAATATCTTTTTTAAATATTTGTTTAAACCATGGATTATTCTTGAATTGAACTCTCGCATATATTACTCTCACAAGAAAAAGGCATTTGAAAAAAAAAAAGAAAAAAAAAAGAAAAAAGATCGTTGCCAATTATTACTTTATTCAGATAGTTTCTATAATCACAGATTTTATGAGCGGCTTAACGACCAACACTCCGATAAAAAAGTTATTAGAAATATGATAAATTGATACAATATCATATACATTGGAGGGAGAGAGATCAAGAATATTATATAATAAGCATAAATCATATCGTTCAATATAAAAACACTTATCATAGTAAATGATACATTAACTCGCAGTAAATGATATATTATAATAATGTCAAAATCATTGCAAAATGATATTATAGTATGATATATATATTCATTGAAATAAAATGCAATACAGTCTAATACAACATACATAAAACAATTGCTAGACTAGCAAACCTGCACGAGTGACTTTGAGTCTCATTGGGTGCCCCATTCATTCGAACTTGTGCCACATCAAAACAAAGAGCTTCGTAAATTACTACATAAAACAATATATATATATATATATATATATATATATATATATATATATATATATATATATATGTGTGTGTGTGTCAGAGTATATAATAAAAAATATACATTATAAAATAACGTACAATATAATGTAAATTGATAAATTGCAATATAATATATATTATTTCACAACATACAATATAATTCAGAATTATATGTCACAATATACAATATACGTTATATCACAAAATATAATGTGATAGAAATTTATATATCACAATATACAATATGATATATCACAGTACATGTAATGTGATATGATAAATATCATATTCTTCAACATATCTTATACGATTAAAATATATTTATTAGGAAACTGGCATTGTGCTAAGAATGATCGGTGTGTTATTGAAAAGTCTTGTTTCAAATATTTTTTCAAGACAGCGTTAATGAAGGTCACGTGTTGGTATTCGATTGCATATAAGACATTTCTTTGCAGACAGTTAAATATTCAAGCGAGAATTTTAATAGAAAACAAAGTGTCGTTTTGTGAAGGAGGAAGAAAAAAGAACAAAAAATAATTCTACGAATTATTGCAGAAATGGAAATTTAAAACAAAAGAAAAAATACTTGTACAATTTAACTTAATAAGACTCATATATCATTGAATTCAAAGAGCAGACGACAACCAGTTTAACAGTAAGTATGTGAATTCATATTAATAATTAGGAAAAGTTTGTCAGTCTTCGACGGACGACAAACGGTTTGAGGTAAATCTGTTCAATTTTGTATGCATGCCAATAAGAATTAGGAGAAAGTTTTATTTATGAAGATTGTTCGTGTAACAGAATATGTGCTTGTTCTTGATTCAAAATTTTTGGGCAACCACATCTTTTTCAATTTTTGTTTCTATCATTTTTTCGTGAAAAAGATACGGTTTTTTGAATTTGATGGTTTTATCGAAAAATTAATTTGTGCGTACAAATTTATAATTGAAATTAAGTTTCTTGCGAAGACAAAATACCCTAATGGTTTCCTGAAAGGTTCTAAGCTTTAGGACTGAAAAGTTTAGTAATATATCTTCATGACTATTTGAGTAAAATTTCACTTTTTGTCAGCAGATTTTAAAACTCCTCAAAACTGCCTGGACGTAGCTATTTCCGTTTCACTTCGTGCAAATGCTCTGGAGAGAGGTATGAATGCACCTGTTCTCCCTCCATAGCTACGAATAAATAGTAGGGCAAACTGTATTCTTTAATCTTGAAGAAATAAAACTCAGAATTCAAGTCAGGAGAACAAATTGACAAACGAATCCTAGTTGTTTGTTTGGGTTTTATGGCATATCAACCTTTGTAAGTTATTTAATGCCAAATCTATTTTTATACAAATAAGCTATTCTATTTCAAACAATTCAGTTTAGTATAAGTATAGTGTTTGTTTACACACAGTAAAATGTCAAAACAGTTCTATTTCAAACAATTCAGTTTAGCATAAGTACGGAATTTTCATGTCAAAACTGTTCTATTTCAAGCAATTCAGTTTAGCATAAGTAGGCATTTTAGAACTATTTGACCCATAAATAGGACCTTAGCAGGTGATACCGCTCCGGGACAGAGTGGATCTGGGAGCGATGGCAATGAAGAGGCACTCCGCATTCCACAAAGATCCAGCATCACTGGAACCTCACCATCAGATTGTTTAGAGTCATATCTAGGACACTCGTTGGGTTGGTCTTACCCCTCAGCAGATATGCAATCGGTGTATTCTACAGCTCCAGCTGACTGGGCAAGAATCCTAGTTGACCCAAGAATACTGGTGACGGAATGTAGGGTGAAGGGAGCATTTGATTTTTATTTTCTTGTTCGTTATTTCACTTTCCGTTAGAAGAGGCGGTTATCGTCGTTGGAAACGAAGTCGGAGATCCGAGTTCAAATCCTGGTTGCATTTCACAAGACATTAATGCCTCCTGTGAAAAGTATGAATCGAAACATTCTCCCTCTAACTACGGGTAAATAGTAGGGCAGACTGGTTGTTTAATCATGGTATGTTAACTAGTATATAAGAAGTAAAACTCTGGATTCAAAGCAGACATGGAGAGGGATAGGCTTCGTGGGTTTTTTCCCACCTTGGACATTTTAAGAATAAGCATTTCCTCGATAGAACCAATTAATAAGTCTTTGAAGTCTCTTTCAGCTTTCTTTAATTGGTTTATTTACAATGGATACTTTTTTGAACTCTACTAAAACACAGCCCAGTCGGCTGGGGCTGTAGAATACACCGACTGCATCTCTGCAGAGGAGCAAGACTCCACCAACGAGTGTCCTGTATATGACAATCTGAGGGTGAGGCTTTAGTAATGCTGGAGCTTTGGGGAATGTGAAATACTCCTTCATTGCCATTACTCCTAGCTCCACTCTGGCTTAGAGTGGTAGCACCTGTTAGGGTCCTATCTATGAGTCAAATAGAACTGTTCAACATTTAAACTGTGAGCAAATAAATGACTTATGCTAAATTGAATAGTTAGAAATAGAACTGTTTGTTTATTTAACTGTGTGTAATCAAATGACTGATGTTTAATTTAATCGTTACGGATACATAGCAATACTAGGAACCATTTGACGGTGTGCAAAAGAATGAACTTAGGCTCATTTAAGAATGTTATCAACAAAACGTGTTCACAAATCATATATATTTAATACATATTAGTAAAGAGGATTTTTCATTGAGTGGCCGACAATGCTATAAAACAAAGCCAAATCAAGTCAAAGTATTAAAACATTAGAAACAGATTATTCCCATTCTTATTCATTTATAAAGTCAAATTTCTTTTTCGAAATAAGAAGAAACTTTATTAAATTGATGGTTAGTTGGTTAATTTTATGTCATGTCAATCTTTGTTGGGTTATCTTATGTCGAGGTCAGTTCAACAGTAATGCTATCTAATTATATATGGTACAAAAATGGATCTTCACAATCGTTTGAAACCGGCAAACACTTCATACTCAATTGAAATCCCTCCACACGAGCAGGATGTACATCAGGTCAATTTGTTAAACGGAGTGGACCTAGAAGTAATGGTAATGAAAGAGGAATTTTACACTCCCTGGAACTCTAGAATTGGAACCTTAGTATCATACATAGGATATTCAGATTCAGTACTTATATATATATATATATATATATATATATATATAAGTAGGTTGGCCGACCGAAGTCGAGGGCAACCCTACTTATATATATATATATATATATATATATATATATATATATATATATATAAGTAGGTTGGCCGACCGAAGTCGAGGGCAACCCAAAGGCTCCCTTTTTAATAGCTACAACACTGATGAGTAGGAGAGGGCGCTACTCCTTTCCCTGGATTGTTCCACTTGCCCTTGATTCATACTTTATAATGCTGAGTGTTAAGCAAGGAGGTATCAATTACCATTTTTTGAATCTTTGGTATGACTCGACTTGGGATTGAACCCCGACGAGCATCTTATTAAGAATAGTTACTTAGTTACTAGAACCAATAATTGTTTGCAAATGGTCATTATCAAATTTGAAGAATTGCTTGAAGAGGGAGTCCTATGCATAGTGGTTAATGTGCTGGATGGTGATATCGGAGTAAGCGAGTTCGAATTCCAGTCGCGCTATTACGTTCACTTTCGAATTAATAATCTTGGGAAAGGAATGAACCCTCTTATATCCCTAGCAATGGGTTAAATAGTAACACTAAAATTCTTTTTCAGGAATAGCTTTGATAGTGAATAACCCACGAGGATAAATATGTCATTAAACAAAAAATAAAACCAAACCAATTACATGAAACCATATAATTGCTTACAAATTATTAGTATTTGGTTAGAATACTTTAAACAGTTAAGCTCTTCATTATCTCCAACAAATCTATTTGACCCATACATCGACCTTAACAAGTTATACTTCTCTGTGTTGGAGTGGACCCGGGAGTAATGGTAACTAAAGGCTGTCTCCATACTTCCCATAACTGTAGTCTGATCACAGGATGCGATTTAGTGTCATACCCAGATACCTTTTTTAAGGTAGGTCGTAGGGGATGCGGTCACGGTATTTTAGGTCCATGCTTACAGCAGGGGGTGGGGATATTAAATTAACTGCAAAATGAAAAGTAAAGCAAGTAAAACCCGAAAAATAAATAGACTTTGTATCTGGAAGAATTTGGAAATTTCGTCAAACATAACGGGTGTGTAGTGTATCGGCTCCAAGAAAAATACAAAATACAAGCAATTATTATTCTTTCGGGACTCTATATTTCTCCCAATCACCTCCCCACCCACCATGGAGTTGGTTGTAATTCAGAGTTTTCATTCTTCAAGATTGAATAAATAAGCATGTACTTCTCCAAAGTTGGTTAAAGATTCCAGTTTTTCTCCCAGAGTTGTTAAAGAACCCAATCTTTTTCCAAAAGTGGCAAAAGAACCTATTATTTGTGGACTTTGCTGTCCCGGCTCTGGAATTTTGACATATAAACGGATCATCTAATTTCGGCCAGACGACCAGACCTTATAATAATCAACAAAAAGAAAAAAAAGAAAAAAAAAAAGAGAACTAGCCAAATTTTAGACTTTGCTGTCCCAGCTAACAACAGAGCAAAATTGAAACAAAGCGAAAAGTAGGACAAGTTCATGAACCTTGCTAGGGAATTGAAAAACTGTGGAACATGAAAGTGACGGTTATACCAATTGTTATTGGTGCTCTTGGTACAGTCACCAATCTTATTCTTGGTGAGTGTGTGTAAATATTTAAAAATGAATATTGATATTAAGCAAAAGAACAAAACAAAAAAAAATCCAAAAAACATCTTTAACTTATTTGAAACAGAGGGGGTATACTTGAAGAAGACTCCCTGCCTTCCTTGAATCTCTTATGCCACTCAAAAACTGATGTTCGATTCATGCAAGATGCTCCAAAAGCAGTCTGAAGCATTCCATACGTTTCTGTGGCATTTTTTCCAAGTTTAAAACGGAGTTTTATTGCATATCGTTCTTCTAAAGTGTCAGATTGCATTTTTTGAACTTCACCAGCTGTGATAATCAGGTTTTAGTAGGGTGTATTCCAGTTGCTGCTGTAGCTGTTCATTTGAACGTGAAATCATAAAAATTGGTCAGTCATCTCATGAGATGTAGAGCAATAACGTACTGAATTTTTAAGAGTCCATGACAATTTTAAATGCCCATACGAAAAATTCTGGAAACTTGTATGCCCCTCGTATTTCAACGGTTTACTTATCCTTTTTTGCATGTAAATATCCAAAAATACTGAGTATAGCAAAAATAAATAAAATGAAAATGAAAAAAGAATAAATAAATGAATAAATAAATAGAATGAAATAAATAAAGAAATAAAATTAATAAAATAAAAATAGCATTTGATATTTAAAATCATATCATTAACTTATTTGAAACAGAGGGAGTATAATCGAAAAGCAGAACATCATGGATGCTAACTCTTCCCATCACTCCCAGCTATTAAAGCTAAATTTTCCTAATGAGACGATTTAACTAAATAAGGCTAAAAGAATGAAATTACAGTTATTTCTTTTTCTTACAGAATTTCTTTTAAGATTTATTGACGGTATTTTTACTCTTATCAATCATCATCATCATCATGTCGCGCTATCAGCACGGATATCCCTGACCCTCTAACGCCATCCCTCCCTATCGTCCATTGCTTCCGGCAAGTCCTCAGGGCTACACCCCGTATCGGCACAGAGCTGTTGTATGTATGTTCGAGCTGGTCGTCCTGCCTTTGCACGTCCGTGTGAAGGGGTCCATAAGAGTACATCACTTATGAGCTCGTCCCTACTTCTCCAGCAGTGTCCAGCATGTCTGGTTCGTCTAATTTTGATAGTTTTCGCGATTGGTGGTAGGTGGCCATACAACTGCTGCTTTGTGGGGTGCTGTCTCCAGGAATTGTTCAATATTGCTCGCAGCATTCTTGTGTAGTTGCCGTCAAGCTTTTTCTCCATACGTTTAGTTAGGTTCCATGTAGTGCATCCATATAGCAGTATCGACACGACCGCTGCTTGGAAGAATAAAACCAAACTAAAAGGAATCAATCATATATTGATAAAAATCAAAATTTAAAGATCAGGATACAAATTAACCTTTCTGTTCACACAGTAACGTTGTTTATACAAATGCATGTTGTTAGCATGTAGATAAGTGATATATCCATGCAGGCAGGATTTGACACAAAGTCTTCTTTATAGTGGGGATTTAGGGAGGTTGGGTACAAGCTGAAACTCATGACCAGCTGGACTATGCTAAGTCTTCCGCCACGTATGCCAGGTGACCTTACTGTCATAGGTATTTGTCGCGCGCCCCACCAAAGAGACGAGTGTAGCACTAGGCCTTTTTTGAGGTGGATGCGGGCAGATGCAAGACCGTAGCCCAGACACTCTTAGCATTCCCCAAAATGCGTAGGGCCCACCGGCATTCCTCTAAAAAGGGGCGCTCCAGGCACCAAGCAATAAACCTAGCCCCTCCGACGAGGGTTAGAGCCTAGGGAGTTCTATTTGACCCATAGATAGAACCCCATCAGGTGCTACCACTCTGGGAGCGATGGCAATAAAGGAGTTCTTCGCATTCCCCAAAGCTCCCGTATTATTGGAGCCTCACCATCAGATTGTTTAGTATCGTATACAGGACACTTATTGGGGGAGTCTTACTCCTCTGCAGAGATGCAGTCGGCATATTCTGCTGCCCAAGCTGACTGGGCCCTTTTAGATGTGGCACAAGGCTATATGAATGGGGCACACAATGGGACTCGAACTCATTTGTGTAGGTTTGGTAGTGTAGCTTGCTAACCATTACACCCCCCGATTGAATTGTTTAAATGAAATTCTCTTCCCTTCCATTTCGATTTGAGTTTTTAATGCCTTACTCCATTCAGGTGTTTCCACGAACAACAAATATGTCTGTGAAGTTTCGGAAACACTGTGACAACGTGACACTGAGGAGTTTATCTTCGGTTTTGTGAAATATTCATTCAGTATTGAAAAGTACGCAAACGAATCTACATATTGAGAACGAATCAATGAAATCGAAGTTGACTTTTGAAAACAGTTGGTTTTAATTGATATTGAATGCACACGTTGTCGTTTTGGTCACACACCCCCACAAAAAGAAAAAAAACCCAGAGATCCAGTATAAGCACCAGCGTACGTACGATGGGAACTATCAAAACAAAACAGACTCAATATAACTACTAGGAAACATACAATGTTTGTGATAAGGTACACAAACGTCTAAATATTTAGAGCAAATCAATGCAATCGAAGTTGACTTTCGAAAACAGTTGGTTTCGATTGATATTGAGCGTAATGCAAAGCCCGCTAAATGTAATTTTTTTGGCGCTTATAAAAATCAGTCAGTATCAAATAGCTTATCTGTTTTGTCAAATCAAATCAATTGATAAACACTTAGAAATTACATATTATGTTTCGATCAAGTTGAACATATTGGATTTATACTAAACAGCAAAACAATTTCAGGGGCGTTAGTCGGATCAACTTGAATCTAATATAGTTTATATACTGAACCAACATCAAGCTGTCTAATGCAAAGGTGGCGACGTTCTGAGTCGATTGAATCTATATCAGCCGTAAATCTATTTTTCTGAGTCATGATATTAGACAGATTTCATTTGTTTTTGTTTAATAATATATTCACCTTCGTGGGTTATTTAATGCCACAACCATCCTTGTAGAAGAATAAAGTAAAAGTAAAGTTGGCGATCTTAGTCGAGGGTGACCCGAAGGCTCCCTTTTCAATAGCTACTACACCGAGGTGTAGGGGAGGGCTCTACTCCATTCTCTGGATTGCTCCACTTTACTCTTGATCCTTACCTTATAATGCTGAATGTTAAGGCGGCATCAAGTATCATTCTTTGAGACTTGGGTATGACTCAACCTGGGATTGAATCTGGGTCTCCCGGACCATTGGCGAACACTAAACCTATATCTGGCGAGTTGGGGTGGGTTAGAGAAGATGGTTCATACCTTTTCTAAGCATATTATTCCGAAACTGAACCTAATAGCATGACTGGAGTTCGAGCTTATTATAATATCGCAGTTCAGCACTTTAGCAACTACGCCACAGGTTTTTTTCTTTAAATTTTTATTTTTTTTATTTTTGTTGTTTCGAATTTTATTAGTCAACGAAACGGTTCATTCACTCAATAACAAAATTAAAAGCTAAGTGTTGTATCTACCAAAGTCAAACCCTTACCAACAGAAGGGTGTACACGACGAACCAAGTTTTAACCCTTGACGAAGCTGTTAGTATTTCACATAACGTTAATACCCACGTGAAAGTGAAAGTTATGCATCCAACTATTCATTATGCAGCTAAAGGTAAATAGTAGGGCAACCAATCAAAGATAAGGAAAACTCTGAATTCAAACCAGTTAAACTCCATTTAAAAATTGACCTTGCTTGTGCGGAGGGGTTGATAAATTCATACATGATGGACATACTTGAGCTAATATTGTTATATATATATATATATATATATATATATATATATATATATATATATATATATATATATATATTAAGCTAATATTATATATATATATATATATATATATATATATATATATATATATATAGCTTTGAAATAGGATCGACAGATTTGGAATGTCACATAAAAGCATAAATAAACAAACCAAGCAGTCTCCACTAATTGGAAACACACACTCTCATGCTTAACATATACCTCCCAAATGAAGAGTTCAGTGTCAGGTGTCCTAACAGCAGATATGTAAATAGGCCAGTAGAAAACTCTTGGATACAAGAAAATAATTCTTATTCAACGAATGGATATGGCACACTACCTGTTCATTTTTCTTCGTTTCGCAAATAGAATATCAATTCTTAACTATTTTAACAACCTGGTAAAAAAACTTTTCCACGAAAACTTCCGAGGACAAAAACAACTGAGAACAATAAAAAAATTGGTAATACAAACTAAATATACCCATTCATCATATAATTTTTGTTCATCTTATATATATATATATATATATATATATATATATATATATATATATATATATATATCAAAATAATGGAAACACCTGGAAATTTCGAACAAATTTATTTTTATATGGTTTTCTTATTGCAGTCCTCCCGTAAAATCCGCCTTTGTGCAGCTCCCTTCAAACAGTTTTTGAGGAAACTGGGTTCTCGACATGGTCATTAAGCTCTGCAGTAATTTTTGGAACTGTATTCTTGTGATCCTTCCTAACAATCCACCTAAGAGCCCGACGGTCTCTATCAGACAGCTTTCGCTTTCTTCCAGAGTTTTGATTCAGTGAGGAGGTTTTCCCTTCTTTCTTAAATGCTGTCATTACTTTCGAGACAGTACTCCTTGCTACACCAAATGATTCAGCAGGTTTTGCTACGTTAGCCAACAATTTGACCTCTTTTAAAGTCTGATATATCTGCCAATTTAAAGAATTTTAATTTCTTCTGATGATATCAGTAAAAAAACAAAAACAAAAATCTTAATAAAATAAGACGAGAAAAATTAATAATTAATAAAAAAAATACAAATAACAAACGTTTGATTTTTTTTAGGAGTTTCAAAATGATGATACTAAGATTCTAGGTGTTTCCATTATTTTATCCATCTCTCTCTCTCTCTCTCTCTATATATATATATATATATATATATATATGTATATATATGTATATATATATATATATATATATATATACCCATAATATAACTTATCAATAATTCTATCATCTTTTTTCTTTCAGTCATGGGATGTGGCTTTAGCTTCAAAAATCAGGAACTGGAAAAAAGACAAAAGGATCTCTCTTCGAATGGTGATGTCATTTTGACCGACAGACAAATTCTTCTTATCCAAGAAACATGGTCTATCATCCAAGACGAAATTTTAGCCATTGGTGTCTATATCTACTACAGGTTAGTCTTTTTGTTAATTCAAAAGACAAAAGAGAAAAATAGGAAGAAGAAAACACATACTCCTCGAGTTACGACTGAGTTACATTCATCTCGTCGTAATTCGGTTCTGACGCAATGCTTTCTACTCCTGGTGACTTTAACACCAAACTAGCATAGATCCTCTTCACGTACATACAAGCACGTATAAAACTTTAATAGGGCTAGAATCAATATCGTATGATAAAATTTCCCTCATATAATATCAGAATGTTATTTAATTTGAGATCCTAAATAAATCTGTTTTTTTAGACGGTAAGTAAACATGCACAGCAAGAAAATGATCAACATGTCATTTTATTTATGGAAATGATCATGAAAAAAGTCGATATATATATATATATATATATATATATATATATATATATATATATATATATATATATATATATATATATCAGTGGGGGAAACTCTGAGGCTTTTCGAGCTCAGCCCGAAGAGCCATTCTCTCAAATTTATCAATTTCGAAGCAATAAAAATTCTCTGAGAACGATTCATTTGTCCTTGACTTTGGTTGGATTCGAATCATCATGAATAATCATTCTAACTCAAAAGCTTTGTTAAACTCTCATGCATTAATAATGTTTATTGAGAGAAATTTTGTTGACGGTGTTCATAAAAATGCTTCACGAAGAAAAAAATAGTTATTTACGGCCTATAAAAATTAGCCCCTTGAAATCCTTCTAATAACATGACTCAAATAAAAAAAAAATTCTGGCAGATGATTGGTTGGTTAGTTGGTACGATGGATATTTAATAAAATACAAAAACAGTGGAAAGAAGAATATATATGCAGAAAGATCATATAACCTTTCAATCATTTAATTAGCGTTCTTTTTTTTCGAAAACCTCTCACGTGATTGGTACATGCAATGATGTTTAAACAACCGTTCTAAGAGATACAACAGATTAAGAAGAAGAAGAAGAAGAAGAAGAAGAAGAAGAAGAAGAAGAAGAAGAAGAAGAGAAAAGATAGGATAAGAGTGAGAAGAGGAGAAAAGAAAAGAAAAGAAAAAGAAAGAAAAGGAAAGGGAAAGTAAGTAGACAAACAAATATACCATATGTAAATAATTAAATTCTTCTTCCTTTGTATTTCTTCGTAGTTCCATTTGTATGAACATCATTTTTCGAAAAAAAAGCGCTGATTGAAAGATTATATGATCTTTCTGGATATATATTCTTATTTCCACTGTTTCCATATTTTATTAAACATCCATCGTTAACCTATCAACACTTACTACGCCATTTTAAAGCCCCGACGAGGGTTCATTAAAACCGAAACATTTTAACGTCGACTTTCCTTCGTTATAAATTCATCACTTTTCGATTACTTTGTTTTTCGATTTTCTCCATAATTTCGGATTCCTTTCCATTATTTACTTCCTCATATATAGATATATGTGATTTGGTTTGGTTTGGTTTGATTTTATATCAACCATTGTGGGTTGTTCATGCCAAATCCTGTTTATAGAATTATATCACATATTAATAATTTGTAAACACATTTTGTTAATAACATTTTAAAACCAGCCTGAATTCATTTTTTTTGCATACAATTAATTGGTTTCAAGTATTGCTATTTAATACGAATAATTCTATATACTGTTAATCATTTGTTTGCACACAGTTAAAATGTTTCAAGTATTGCTATTCAACACTAATTGTTATATTCAGTATTACTCATTCATTTGCACAGTTAAAGAATTGCTATTCAACACTAACAATGCAAATAAACATCAGCGATTTGTTTATACTCAGTTAAATGATCAAACAGTTCTATTTCTAGCTATTCAGTTTAGCTGAATTAAACAAAATTAAATGGTTCCAAGTATTGCTATGTATCACTAACAATTCAAATAAGCATCAGTCATTTGTTTACACACAGTTGAATGATCAAAATCTTCTATTTCTAACAATTCAATTTAGCATAGGATAGGTCTGAACAGTTCTATTTGACCCATGGATAAGACCCCATCAGGTGCTACCACGCCGGGCCAGAGTTGACCTGGGGGCGATAGCAATGAAAGGGTACTCCACATTCCCCAAAGTTCCAGCGTTACTGTAGTCTTACATCATATGGTTTAATGTCATATCCGAGACACTCGCTGGGGGTGGGTCTTATCTCTCTGGAGAGATGCAGTCAGTGTAACCTTCAGCCCCAGCTTACAATGATTGAATTCTCACAAAACCTAGACAAACCAAACTCCTTTAAAAACAAAATTTAAGAAATTCGACAAAGTTAATATTCGATTTTTTCAGCCGACTGGGCTTTTATTTTAAAAGTTATATTAAGAAATTAATAACGATAAACATAAAGACTAGTTGGTTGTTTTGTTTTACGGCGTATCAACCCTTTTCAGGTCATTTAAGCAAAATTAAGTTATTTTAATGAAAGTTTCAAACAATTCAGTTTAGCATAAGAACAGTTTTTTTTGTTTATACACAATTTTACATCAAAACAGTTCTATTTCAAACAATATAGTTTAACATAAGTTCAATTTTGTGTTTGTACACAGTTTAAATGTCAAAAACAGTTCTATTTCAAACAATTCACCTTATTATAAGTATAAATTTTTATTTAACACAGTTAAAAGTAAAAACAGTTAATTTCAAACTATTCAGTTTAGCGTAATTACTCAGTTTAGTTCTATTTAACCTATAAACAGGACCCTATCAGGTGCTACCACTCTGAGTCAAGGTAAATCTAGTAGCAATGTCAATAAAGGGGTGTTCTGCATTCCCCCAAAGTTCTCGCATTACGGGAATCTCAATATCAGATTGTTTACTGTCATATCTAGGACACTCGTTGGGGGAGTCTTACCCCTCTGTAGAGATGCAGTTGAAGTATTATACGGCCTCAGAGATTTAAAGAAAATTCAGTCGATATCTTCTAGGCAATGTGATGCATTTAATCTTATCTTAAATTGTTGATTTAATAATCTTAACGGCATATCAACTCATCTAGGTTAGTTAATTGCATACGTTATACGTTTATTTTAACATTTTTTGTGTGGTTGTATCTTAAGAGGTTTTTTTGCACACAGTTCCACGATATCAGGTATTCCTATCTAAGATTAATAATTTGCCAACATATATGATCCAATTGATCGGACCTTAACAAGAACTACCACTGCAGATCAGAGTGGGTTCGGGAATAATAACAATGAAGTGGTACGGCTAACTCCCTCAGATCTTTGGTTTGGTTTGGTTTGTTTGGTTTCATGGCATATCAACCATTGTTGGTTATTTAATGTCCAATCGATTTTTATACGTATAAATAGTTCTATTTCAAACAATTCAGTTTAAAATAAGTACACATTTTCAATGTCAAAAACAGTTCTATTTTAAACAATTCAGTTTAAAATAAGTACATTTTTAGTTCTATATGACCCATTGATCGGACCCATTAAGGTGCTACCAGCCTGGGCCACAGTGGATCCGATGGCGATGACAATAACGGGTTACTCTGCATTCCCCAAAGCTCCAGCATTACTGGAAGCTCACCATCAGTTGTTTAGTGTCACATCCAGGACACTCGTTGCGGGAGTCTTACTCTTCAGCAGAGATGCATTCAGTGTATTCAACAGCCTCAACCGACTGGCTTCGTTGATGTTGATTTACACCTCAGCAGAGATGCATTCAGGGTATTCTACAGCCTCCACCGACTGGGCCTCGTTGAGGGAGTCTTTCCCCTCAGCAGATATACATTCAGTGTATTCTAGTGTCAACCGACTGGGCCTCGTTGAGGGAGTCTTAGCCCACTGCAGAGATGCAGTTGGTGTATTCAACAGCCTCAGCCGACTGGGCTGACGTATTCCGAACCCTTCCGACAAAGCGTGTTTAATTATTTCTTATTATCTTTAATTTAACCTGCAAGAACATAAGTATGCCATTTGCTTACTCTGGCATATGTTTCATGTCAATGCTACTGATTACAACATTACTAATTCAGTAATATATTTGATAGTTGTTGTTGGTTGTTTGGATTTTATGGCATATCAACCTTTGTAGGTTATTTAACGCCAAATCCATTTTTATGAAAATAGTTCTATTTCAAGCAATTCAGTTTAGGATAAGTACGAGTCAAGGTGAATCTGGTAGCAATGTCAATAAAGGGGTGCTCTGCATTCTCCCAAAGTTCTCGCATTACGGGAATCTCAATATCAGATTGTTTAGTGTCATATCTAGGACACTCGTTGGGGGAGTCTTACCCCTCTGTAGAGATGCAGTTGAAGTATTATACGGCCTCAGCCGACTGGGCTGACGTATTCCGAACCCTTCCGACGGCAGTTTAAGTGTTTGTACTGTTTAATCGTGAAAAACATTTCTATTTCAAGCTATTCAGTTTAATCAAGCAGTTCTAATTCAGCTTATTCAGTTTAGTATAAATACAGATTTTGTTTACACACAGTTAAATATCAAACCTATTCTATATTATACAAACCAGTTTAGTGTAAGTACAGTTTCAATTTCAAAAAACAGTTCCATTTCGAACAATTCAGTTTAGCATAAGCACGCAGCTTAAATGTAAGTACGGTTTAATTGTCAAAGACATTTCTATTTCAAGCTATTCAGTTTAGTCAAACAATTCAGTTTAGCATAAGTATGCCGTTTGTTCTGTTTAACCCATTGATAGGACCTTATCAGGTGCTACCACGCCGGGACAGAGTGGACTTGGGAGCAATGGCATTGAAGGGTTGCTCCGCATTCCCTAAAGCACCAGCTTCACCGGAACATCTCCATCAGATTGTTTAGTGTTATATCCAGGACACTCATTAGGGGGATCTTACCTCACTGCAGAGGTGCAATTGGTGTATTCTACAGTACCAGCCAACTGGACAAATATTTAATGGATTAAAAAAATTACCCTGTGCATAATATTAAGGAAATCTCAAGAGTGTCTTATGAAAATTTTATTCAGCTCTCGAATGCAAATGTAATAGATTCTCTATTATGAATCCTTTACAAACTTTACAAACCAATCAGATGAGTATCATTCACTCTTGATTATTAGTTTCTCCTGAGAGCGATGAGTGTTAGCCATTAATCAAATGTTATATGAGTTGAGCATGCCATGTTGTGAGAATGGATGACAATGGACTTCCAAAAGGTTATTGTTTTATTGTGAGCAAACCACTGACCAGCGTCTCTCAGTATAAACTGATAAGGTGATACGAAGAGGTTTTCATGAATAACCTAAAGAGTGTGAAAAAAATTGACGTCAGCTGGCAAATTATGTTCAAGAAGATTTTACATTGTGGAACGCTGTAAAAAATGCAGTACGAAAAAAATTTAAAGTCACTCGGTGCAAGCGGGCGTCATTTCGTTGGGCAGTTAATTCTTTTGTTTTCTTTGTGTGTTTTTTGTTTTAAGGGACATCAACTTTCGTGGGTTGCCTAATGCCAGAGTCATCGTTGTAGAAGAACAGTAGTGGTAATACCCATTGCAGGAGGGATAAGAGTGTCCATGCCTTTCCAAAGGGTATTAGTCCGAAAGTGAACTTTGTAGCGCGACTAGAGTTCAAACTCACTTACTACAATCTCACGGTCCAGGACTTAAGCCACTACACCTTACGGACTCCTCCCGTTCACTCTTTTGCTTTCAAGCGGATTGGGATTCTTTTTACAAATTAAATTCAATAAAATGAACAAGAGCCTTGTTTTCTGAATATATAAATAAGATAGCATAGTACCTGTCAAAAATGATAGGACTCTTTAAGACACATATCAGCACATCTAACTGGCGTCTGTGCATTCTACATAAGATCTAAGCATCGCCAGCCCTGTCGGCAAGGCATAAAATACGCTGACTGCCTCGATATGACACTTACCAGCATCCGGTTGTGAGGCCACAATTCTGGAGCTCTGGGAAGTGTGGAGCATCCCATCATTGCCATTACTCCCAAGTACACTCTAACCCGGAATGGTAGTACTTGTTAGGGTCCCATCGATGCTTCAAGTAGATCTGTGGATGGGAGAGAAGAGATTAGCCCAAACTGAAATGTAAACAGTCGTATTCAGGCATTGAATTTGGTACACCTAATTCTTTTCCTACGACAGTAACCATTGCACCATAAGTGCCTACATTATCCCTGTACTTGTAACCGTCTGCAAGATAAGCTTACTCATGCTGGATTGCTTGGAGGTAGACAAGATACTTAGTCGAGTCCCCATCTACTTAGGACTAATATTAGTATTTGCATATTCGTGATATAGGTTAAGTAAAGTTGGCGACCGTAGTCAAGGATGACCCCGAGGCTCTTTTTTCAATGGCTACTACACCGATGTGTGGGTGAGGGCACTACTTCTTTTCTCTGGATTGCTCCACTTTACTCTTGATCCGTACCTTATAATGCTGAGTGTTAAGCAAGTAGACATCAAATAGGATTTTTGAGTCTTTGGTATAACTCGACCTTGGATTGAACCTCTGGTCTCTCAGGCAATTGGCAAACATTCTACTCATTACGTACCCAACGCTAAAAGTTTTATTTAATATTAATCATTTCTCTGTACGCAATAAAATGCTTTCAAGCATTGATATTCAACATTAATAATTCTTAGTAAGTAAAGTTGGTGACAGTCGTCAAGGACGACCCGGAGGCTCCCGTTTCAATTGCTACAACACCGATGTGTAGGGGTGGGCGTTGCTCCTTTCCCTGGATTGTTCCACTTTACTCTTGATCCATACCTTATAATGCCGAGTGTTAATCAAGGGGGCATCAAGTACCATTTTTGAGTCTTCGGTATAACCCAACCTGGGATTGAACACCTGGTCTCCTGGGCTATTTGGCAAACACTCTACCCACTTGGCTAATTAATTCTATTCGCCCATTCTTTAAAAGAGAGATTTATTGTCTGCCCACACTCACATATCAGAGTTCTTTATAAACACCAGTAGTTGTAAATCAGAGCATGATGTCCAAGTTGAATTCCTTTACACTTTTGGAGATGATTTCATTTTTGCTACACCGACTACATCTCTGCAGAGGAGTTAGAACTACCCCGCAACGTGTGTCCTGGATATGAAACAAAACAATATGATAGTGAGGCTCCAGTACTGGAGATTGAGAGAATGTGGTGTGTCCCTTCATTGTTATTACTCCCATGTCCACTCTGACGCGGAGAGGTAGCACCTGAAAGGGTCCTATCGACGAGTCAAATAAAACTGTTTGACATTTAAACTGTCGGCAAATAAATGACTTATGTTAAACTGAATTGCTTGAAATAGAACTGTTTAACGATTTAACTGTGTGTAAAAAATGACTGATGCTCAATTGAATTGTTATTGATTCATAGGAATACTTGAATCCATTTTACTGTATGTGAACAAATGAGTAATGTTGAATAGAATTATTAGTGCTTTATAGCAATACTTGAAACTCTTCAACGGTGTGCCTAAAATGAATTATTGTTGTTAAATAGCAATACTTAGAATTTCTTGACTATGTGCAAATAAATGAATAGTGTTGAATAGAATTAGTGTTAAATAACAATACTTTAGTGTCTGCAAACAAATGAATAATACTGAATAGAATTATTACCGTAAGATTGCAACAATTGGAACCATTCAATTGTGTGCAAAAACTGAGTTCAGGCTCATTTAAAAATGTTATTAACAAAATGTGTTTACAAATCATGTACATTTAATATATAGGTATAAAGAGGATTTGGCATTAAATTACTTACAATGGTTGATATGCCATAAAACCCAACCAAACCAATTCTTATATATCTAGTATATATATATAAAGAAGATTTGGCATTAAATAGCCCACAATAGTTGATATGCCATAAAACCCAACCAAACCAAATCCTATATATTTGATAAATATATATATAAACAGGATTTGGCTTTAATTAGCATACGATGGTTGATATGCCATAAATCCCAACCAAAGCAAACCCTATATATTTAGTATATATGTATAAAGAGGATTTGGCATGAAATGGCCCACAATGGTTGATATGCCATAAAACCCAACCAAACCAAATTCTATATATTTAATACATATGTATAAAGAGGATTTGGCATTGATTAACCTATAATGGTTGATATGCCATAAAACACAATGCAACCCAACTCATTTTTATTTTCTTTTTCTTTTTTTATGCGATCAAAACCTTACAATAAAGATAAAAAAAGAGAAGTCATAAACAGAATTTTCGATATATGATCGTGAGCGTAAGATATTTATTACCAGCAGGGATATTCGGCATTGCCAGGGCAAAGAGGAATAACTTCATATGACAAAACTGATAAGACAAAATTTATTGTGTCTTTATGTGTTTTTTTTTAATGTAAAATCATTTTCAATGCATTTTTATAGTGAAACTATTTCCAGTGAATTTTTATTGTAAACACATACCTAATGCATTTCTGTAACAAAATCATTTCTAATAAATTTTTAAAACATAATCATTTTCAATGCATTTTATATCAAAAATGTATTTTCATGGTAAAAATATTTTTATGCATTTTTATAGCGAAATCGTTTGGGTGAGTTCCCGTGGCGTAACGGCGAAAGTGCTGCACTGCGGCCTCGAAGTAATTGAGTTTAAACTCCAATCATACTATTACGTTCACTTTGGGACTAATAATTTCGGCAAAAATATTCAACCCCTTATTCATTCAGCTACAAGAATGGTTTATTTGTATGTCCCCAATAGACAACCAAATGGCTCGATATAGAGTTACTAAATTTGGTGTATATACTCATTGGATCCACAAATTTTTTTCTTCTAAAAAAGAGATTCTCATCGAGTTGTTGTCTTCAACCATAGATTTTAATAATCGGGAAGACATGTTGCTGCAATACGTTACTAATCTAAATATCCAGACTTCAAAAGAAAAAATCACCCAAAACTTATCTTTCTAAGAAAAAAAATGATAACTTATCTTTCTAAAATTATTATTTACATTTAATTCAACACTGCTAATGATATTTGTAGATCAAGATGGAGATGTAAGATTATACAACATTATTGTTTAGGGCAAAACACAAAAATGTTATTATTGTTAGGACAAAACACAAAAATGTTTAAACCGATAAATTTCTTAAGTGCCAGCTACTTAAAAAATTATTTCTCGACAAAACTACGTAAAACATTCCGTAGATGTATATTGGAGGCCATTATTATTGGATATACGGAGAAAAGAAAGCAGCACTCATTGGCTCAGAGAATGTTGGCCCTCTTAGATGTTGGGAGCAGGCCCCTCAACTCCTTATGGATCATTCAATGCCGAAATTTGATTCATTTGTAAATGTTTCTTTGTAATCATAACTATATTTTCAATGTCCCATTGAATTAAAAAAGATTAAACTTTTGTCTTTAAGTATTTGTTTACACATACTTATATGATATCAAGTATTCCTAATAATTTATACACAATTAAATATATTCCACGTAAAAATCAAAGAAAACGGTTTCAAGCTAACAAAGGAAAGAATCAGAAGGTACCCCGCAAAAACAATTACCGACACCGACTACGCCGATGATATAGTGCTTCCGGCAAATGCACTCACCCAAGCCGAAACCCTGCTACATAGTCTGGAACGAACCACTGCAAGCGTCGGCATCCATGTCAATGTACACAAGACGGAATATATGTGCTTTAATCAAACAGGCGACATTTCCACACTAAACAGTAGCACTCTGAAACTAGTAACAAGTTCAGCTACCTAGGGAGCAGTGTCTCATCAACCGAGATTGACATCGACACGAGACTAGAAAAGGCATGGACAGCCATCGATAGGCAATCGGTCATATAGAAGTCAGACCTGACCGATGAAATGAAGTGCATCTTCTTCCAAGCAGCGGTCGTGTCGATACTGCTATATGGATGCACCACATGAACGCTAACTAAACGTATGGAGAAAAAGCTTGACGGCAATTACACAAGAATGCTGCGAGCAATATTGAACAAGTCCTGGAGACAGCTCCCTGCAAAGCTGCAGTTGTACGGCCACCTACCATCCATCACGAAAACTATCAAAATTATTGCCAATTACAATTCGCGTTGTATTACCAATTACAATTCGCGTTCTTGCAAAGGTCTCCAAAAACTTTGAAAATGTACTGGATAAGTTGGAAATCAGAGACCGAATTGAGACCATCCAGGATAAAGCATTGTTGAGATCAGCCAGAATACTGAGAAGAGTCCTAGAGACCTGGGAAGACTTCCTCTTACTTAGACTTGAGTGAAAGCTCACCGGCGCTAGCTGGTGTGAAGATAATGTAAATAATAATACGACCAGAATACTAAGAAGAGTCCTGGAGACTTGAGGAAACTTGCAGTCACACAAATTCCAGTGGAAAATCATCAGCTATCGCTGGTCTGAAGAACTCTCAAATGAGAAAAAAAAATCGCAAGAAAAAATCAACCACCTAATGTACATGGACGACGTCAAATTGTTTGCCAAAAACGAAGAAAAATTGGAAATCCTGATACAGGCAGTGGGGATATTCACTGAAGATGTTGGGATGGAATTTGGCATAGAAAATGTTTCATACTTATAATGAAAAGCGGAAAGCGACAAATAACAGAAGGAATAGAACTACCAAATCAAGGGAAAATCAGAACGCTCCGAGAAAAAGAAACCTACAAATATTTGGGAATATTGGAAGTGGACACAATCAAACAAGTGGAGATGAAAGAAAAAAATTTAAAAAAGAATACCTCAGAAGAACGAGAAAACTACTCGAAACCAAACTATATCGCAGAAATCTCATCAAATGGATAAACACCCTGGCAGTCCACGTCGTAAGATACTTTATTAAATAATAACTGCCAAAATTGTGCTACCTGTCTCAACGCACTATTTAGCACACTCGTTCTCGAAGCCAATATGATTTGGGAAATGAATTCGATCTTCAGTAAGTACCCTGCATCTGTGGATTTGTGCCGTACTAAACTAATCTTGGGAGAGGAGAGTCTCCGTAGCGTAGTGGCTAACGTGCTGCATAACGACATCGTAGTAAGTGAGTTCGAACTCAAGTCGCGCTATTATGCTCACTTTCAGACTAATAATTTTGGGACGGGTATGGATTTCCTTATCCCTCCAACAATTAATAAAATAGTTCCATAGCTGTCCTTCTACAAGGATGGCTTTGGCATTAAATAACCCAAAGAAATCAAAACAAACCTTAACTAATGATCAGATAAGGAGGTGGGGTGGGGAGAAAAGATAAGGAAATTGCTTTACGCCGATTTTCCTCATGTGTATGTCCTGCCTTGAAAATCAGCATTCGAAATCCTGACTTCTCTGGATTGGATTCGAACACAAAATTCTTTGTGAAATACCTCAGCTTGTGCAGACACTAAGTCAGTGAAGCGTAATGAATGTCAATATGGTATATTAGTCCAATCGACTGCAGATGTAGTCAAACCTGTCCGAATCAATTAGTGTTTATGAAGTTGCTTAAATGGCTATTGAAATATTCGAATGCTCATAGCGACAATTTGCTGGTGGTATTTGTTCAAACACCATTTTCGATTCTCATGAAATTTTACCCATATTTAAACGCCAACTGACAAGCCCATCTTGTTGCCATAATTGTTAATGGAGACTGCAGCCATTTTTGACTATGCCGCTGAAATGATTACGAAATGATTAGCCGTATTCTACTTTAAATTATTTCCAGCAAGTTCTCTCGATCTGATTGGTTGGTTAGTTCGTTCGTGTTACGGTAATTTGGTTTCAAGTATTCCTGTCTAATACTAATAATTTGCGCTCAAATATATTTTTTCAAGTAACTGTTCTTATCTAATAAGAATAATCATTTTTTTACACACTGCTATATGGTTTCAAGTATTCCGATTTAAAATTAATAATATTCACACAATTATAAGTTTCAAAGTAACTATTCCTATATAATTAGAATAATCCTTTTTTGTACACATTTATAAGGTTTTAACTAATTATTCTTGTTTAATACGATTAATCATTTGTCCGTACAAAGATATACGGTTTCAAGTATTTTTATCTAATACTAATAATTTGCACTCAATCATATGGTTTCAAGTAACTATTCTTATTTAATAAGAATAACTATTTCTTTGCCCACAGTTATAGGGTTCCAATATTACCATCTCGTGATGTAATGGTTAAAGCACTGGACCACGGAATCGTAGTACGCGAGTTCGAACTCCGGTCGCGCTATCACGTTCACTTTCGGACAATTACCCTTGTGAAAGGTATGAACCTCCTTATCCTCTTATCTATGGGTTTAAATAGTACGACTATTACTGTCCTTCTAAAAAAGAAAGGATTGCTTTGGCATTAAATTACATACAAAGGTTGATATGCATTTAAGAACACAGAGTCCATCTTATCCCAATAAATTATATTGTTTCAAGTAACTATTTCTATTTAATAAGAATTACCATTTTTCAGCACACAGTTTATATGGTTCCACGTATTCCTATCTAATACTAATAATTCATTCATTGGTATATTGTATCAGGTATTTCACTTAATAATATGATTTCAAATTAATAATGATAATAATAAATGTTTGTAAAGAATTATTGCTTCAAGTAAATATTTCTAATACAATTAATTTGCATTGAAAAAGATTTCTATGACTGAAATGCATTGAACATATATCTATATATCAGTTTCTATAAATCTAGTTTGCTTAGTCTGTTCCTATCTATCTATCAATCTATCTGAGAATTGGACCAGTTTGACCAGCGCGTTTATCCATTATATCACGCCAAGTCAGACATTGATGTTTTATTTTTTTTTTAATATTTATTCATTTATTTTCAAACGATGAATTAAGAAAGAATTTTTCTTTACTTTTCGTGGGACATCAACGGTAATCGAAAGTGTTACAAGTATTTCTGGTCGGAACGTGAAGCGCACAGGAATCATGGCATTTTGATTCTCTTTCCGCATCGTCGACATAAATCCGGACAGAAATTATTTTCTAAGCGGCATTAAAGACGTAATAACGCTCCCTATTCAATTTGGTTCCGTTTTAGCACGTTTTTATGTAATCTATATTAAGATCGAGAGCAAATTTCCACTTCTAAGCCAATAGGTTGTCTTAGAAACTGGTTGCCCACACTGAACGAAAGAATCTATCTATCTATCTATCTATCTATCCTAGTTTGTTCACCGCTCTCATAATCAATCTATCTATCCCAGTCTGCTCCTATCTACCTATCTATCTATTGATTGGGCGATCTCAATATGTTCCTATCTGTCTGTCTATTGATAAATACTAAAACTACAGCATACAGGAAAATTACTGATTATATTGAGTGTATTTATAACAAGAACAATAATTTTAATGATAATGATAATCGGGGCTGTCTCCTTTGTAAGATACTCGGGCCAATCTGAAGTGGACGAGAGAAAAAATTGAACAAATGGATCACAGAACAAGAAAAATAATGACTACGAATAAGGCCTTGCATACTTGAGATGACGTAGACAGGCTGTATTTGTCAAGAAAAGAAGGATGAAGAGGACTCGCTCGCATTCAAAATAGCGTCAATACATCGATAAGACGACTCAAAGAATACATAAAAAAAGAGCTAAGAAAGACTTATCACAACGACTCGAAACAACACGAGGATCAACAGTACAACAATAACTAGAAAACAAAAATGAGAAGAAAAACAACTGTATAGATATTTCAAGCGACAAAGAAGAAAATTTTCACACAAGAAGACTTGGACATGGCTAAGAAAGGGAAACCTTAAGAGAGAAACTGATTCTCTTCTAATAGCAGCACAAAACAACGTCATAAAACCAACCATGTAAAAGCAAAAAGAGATAAATAGCAAATGTAGGTTATGTTGTGATAGATCTCATTATTAGTGAATGTAGCAAATTAGCACAATTCGAGTATAAGACTAGACATGATTGGATGGGGAAGGTGATTTACTGGAAATTGAGTAAGAAATTTGACCGTACGAACAAGTGGTAAATGCACTACACAGAATCCGTTCTGGAGAATGAAACGCACTAAGTTCTCTGGTATTTTGAGATACAAACAGATCACCTAATCTCGGTCAAGTAACAGTCAACAAAAAAGAGGACCTACTGAATAGTGGATTCAGCCATCCCAGCAGACCACAGAGTGAAATTCCAAGAAAGCGAAAAGAGAGATAAATACCTGGACCTACCAAGAGAACTATGGAACGTGAAGGTGACGGTGATACCAATTGAAGTTGGTATACTTGGAACAATCCACAAAGGATTGGTAAAGAGACTTGAAGACTTGGAAATAAGAGGACAAGTAGAGACCTTCCAAACTACAGCATTATCAAGATCGGCCTGAATCCTAAGAAGAGTCCTGTAGACTCGAGGAGACTTGCTGTCACTCAAACTCCAGTGAAAGACCATCAGTTAACGCTGATATAAAAAAAAACTCTCAAAGGAGTAAAATGAAAATGAACAGGTGTGAAAAACTTGCAAAGAATCAAATCATACATGCATACATATATACATGCCTACGTAGATGTGATGACTACAACCTTCTAGAAGTGACCGTGGTGTAATCGTTATTGTCGGAGGAAATGGACACGGCGACGCGAGTTCAAATCCTGGACAAGGCTGATTATATATCACATAGCACTAATACCCTTGGGAAAGGTATGAATGGAATTATTCTTCCACCAACAATGGGTAAATAGTAGGGCAGACTGGCTTCTTTAGCCTTGATAAGGCAACCAGTCTTGGAGAAGGAAAACTCTGAATTCGAAGCTGTTGAAGTTTGCTTAAAAGATTGACCTTGTGTCATATTCTGTCCGTGCGGAGGGGTCGGGTAAATACAGACTGCAATATCTTGAGAGATGATTGTTGTTTTTACCACCAAAATTACAACTCAAATATCCAGCTAAATAACAAGAGTTGCTGTATAACAAGACTTAAGGCAAATATAAAATATACATACATACATACATACATACATACATATTGACTGAATTACATAGATTGATATATAGTTACATTCATACATACTAGCAAATGAACTGATATATATATATATATATATATATATATATATATATATGTGTGTGTGTGTGTGCGTGTGTGTGTGTGTGTGTACGTATATATATATATATATCGATATATGTATATATATGCATATTGATAGGTATATTAATACATACATACGTAAGAATTGTGATAGATAGATATGAACTGCCATTGATACATACGTACATACAAGCATACATATATACATACATACATATGAACTGTGATAGATAGATAGATAGATACATACATACATACATACATACCAATAAACTGAGATAGATAGATAGATAGATAGATAGATAGATAGATAGATAGATAGATAGATAGAAAGAAAGAAAGAAATCCATGACAAAGAAACAAGGAACTTTTTTGACAATCTGTAAGCTCTATGACATCAAAATCAAAGATAAAATATCACGAAGATGATCCGTCAACTGTAACGGAAAACATTGAAGTTACTTTATTCTGGGGTATACCAATGAAAACTGATAAAATAAATTAAGACCAACAGATCTAATATAGCAGCCAAAGTCAAGAAGAAAAGTTGTCTGCTCATCGACAATGTCTGTCCCTATCGAAAAAGACAATTTCTTGAAAACAAAAACAAAAACAAAAAATTTTGAATATCTAGAAAAAGAAATTGCGAAAATATGGCGCATGAAAACGAAAATAATACCAGTGTTAATAAGTGCTATGGTTCTAGTAAATAAAATAGATGGAAAAATGTACGAAAAGGATCCGTGGTAATATCAAGATGCAAGAAGTTTCAGAAGATCGTCCACCTCGGCACTGCTCACATATTAAGGAGGACTCTGTCCATGAAAAGGTACTTCATATTCTCTAAATCCCCAGGACTGGAGCCTCACCATCAGACGGCTTAGTGTCATATTCAGAACATTCATTGGGGTGTCTCACCTCTCTGCAGAAATGCAGTAGGCGTATTCAACAGCCCCCCGCCCCGAGCCGAGTGGACTGAACCATGAATTTAGATAAAAAGCCAAATGAAACATTCTCTAAGTATGCTAAATCATAATTTTTATTAGATATATTAAATTCTATACTGATGAAAATAAAAGCGTCTCTACGTTTCAGCGTCTCTCGGCGCTTCTGGTTCAGCATATGCCAGTTGCATTGATTCCATTGTAAGACACGGACTGACTGTGACGTTACTGCTATTGAGGAGATGTCTATTTGTTTGTTTTGTTTGTTTGAGTTTTATGGCATATCAATCATTGTAGGTTATTTAATACCAAATCGATTTTTATACATATAAACAATTCTATTTCAAACAATTCAGTTCAGCAGAAGTAAATAGTTTAAATGTCAAAAACATTTCTATTTTAAGCTGGCCAGTTTAGTCAACAAAGTTAAAATGTTTCAAGTGATGCAATGAATTACGAACAATTCAATTAAACATCAGTCATTTATTTATCCACAGTTGAATTTAAAAATAGTTCTATTTCAAACAATTCAGTTTAGCATAAGCACACAATTTAATTCTAATTGACCCATAGGACACTATCAGGTGCTACCACTCCGGACCAGAGTGGATCTGAGGGCCATAGCAATAAAGGGTACTCCACATTTCCCATCAGATTGTTTAGTGTCATATCCTGGACACTTGTTGGGGAAGTCTTACCCCCCTGAAGAGATGCAGTCGGTGTATTCTACAGCCCTAGCCGACTGAGCCAATGTCTATTTGTATTTCTCCTCGCTACCAGTTGTCTCTTTCCGAATTCAGCGGATAAAATTCTGACTCCGACCCTTGGGTCAAGAATTACTCAGCCCTGCCAGCCAGAAACTTCTCTCTTCTCCTTCTGGGACGGGACCGGCTTTTATATTCATCTCCGGGGTGACAGAATTCTCCAGAATCTTCAAGACAATTATATAACATTCGAGAAATTGTTCCCTTTTCCGCGGGTAGCCTCTGGCTTACTTAGGATCATAGAGTCGTTTCGTTCGACCATTAAAACTGGCGCCAACGTGATTTGACCATAATACATTACACCGATCCCATCTTTGCTCTGTGTGTAAAGGGGAGGAGGCCAAATTCCATTTGGATGCTACGAGAACTCACCAGAACCCACAACAAAAAAAATTGCTAATAAAAAATTTTCTTTTAAAGTAAAACACTTCCAATATATATATAATTTCAAGAAAAATATTCCATCACATTAGGATAAAAAATTTATTTCCATCCTGTTAAAAGCATTGATATGAATCAAAGACTCTAAAATAACTTTTAACAGGTATACATCTGATCCAATTAGAAATTTAAGATTTTTTTTCCAATTGGATCTGATGAAGTCCGGTGTGAGCTGTAGGAATATCACCTCCTCCTCGAAACTCTGGAGATGGTAAAACGGATGGGATGGAATAACTGACTTTCCTATTTGCCGATCACGAATCTCTGATATGTGACACTCCACCCCGTTACGTCAATTTTTTAGCTCTCTCTGATCAACAACATCGATGAGATGTCCTTTTCCTTGGAGGAGACGTCGTATAAAATAGCTTACACGCGTTATTTTTTTTTTATATATATGGTAATAAGAAGATTCATTTTCTCAGTATGCAAGGGCGTTGGTTGATTATTTCAGACAGGAAATAATTTATAACCTATATCCAAGAATAATCAAACACTTTCCTCTTTCCGATACCGACTACTTTCGGAGCAACACTTTTATGAGGGCGTCATGCAGACTTTTGTTCATCGCTAGCAAAAATACATAGCCTGTTTGGATCATTATCCGAAAAAAAAAAATGTTTACTCACTGAAAAGATGTGCTTTCTGTATATATATTTATCTATTAATCTATTTATCAATTTTCAGTTGGATTGGTCTAATGAGTAGAGTGTTCGCCAAGGGTCCGGGAGACCAGGGTTCAATCCCAGGTCGAGTCATACCAAAATGGTGTTTGATACGGCCTTGCTTAACAATCAGCATTATAAGGAACAGATCAAAGGTAAAGTGGAGCAATGCAGAGAAAGGAGTAGCGCCCTTCCCGACACTAGCTATTGAAAAGGAAACCTTCAGGTTGCCCTCGACTAAGGTCACCAACTTTACCTCCTTTTATATATATATATATATATATATATATATATATTATCTAATCAAGGCTAAATGCTAAAGAACCCAGTCTGCTCTACTATTTAGCCATTATTCCGGAGTTGGGAGTTAGATGGACGCTTGCCCTTCTGTCTTTCACAAGAGACTTAGTGCAAATGGAAACACAGAAAACCTTGTCTAAGATTTGAATTTGCGTCACTGATTCTATTTCCTTTGGCTCCTGTAACCCTACGTCACAGCCTTGTTTATTGAGAATCAAATCTCGTTCACAAGAGGACTGGTTAGAAAAGCCAAAGTCTGAAGATTTGATGTAACGGGGAGGTCTAGTGATGAACCCCTTGAATATTCGTTGTATCCACACAAGTATATCAAGTCCCTTGTGTGGTGTGGTAACTCGTTCCTTTACACGATTGGATCAGAACGGGAACAACTTCAAAAGAACGATAAAATCTGCCGAGTAACTTGATATTAATGTTTTATAGTCTATTTCTTATATACAACGAGAAGAAAAGAAAAGACTCCATTTACTAAGTTCTTCCTTAATTTTGGCAATGGTGATGTGAACCGGCTTTCTCTTATTTCATCCCGGCTGACTATGTTTTCAGACTGAAGAGATCAAATAATGAATGTTTTCTGTCCATATCCGTCTCTAATTTGCAAAAGCCACTCCCACCTGGTTCAATCAAAAAACCAATTTCTTCTTGGAAAAGAAGATTCACCAACTTTGATTGCCCATGAAAAAGACATTACATTTCTTGTATCTTTAAATCTGAATATAACTTTTCAAACTAGACAATTCGGCACCGATCACTCTTTCAACTCAGGACATAATGTTTTGTCTTTTTCATTTCTAATTGAATGGCTGGTACTCATGGGACTATTTTCCTCCCACCTCGTTGGCGGTCAGATTTCCAAAATCTTTATTTGGTTTCAATGTGCCGTACTCTCCATTCGCTTACAAGCATGCAGCTACCGTTACCCTATACCAAGATGGCACTCTGTCACACTCCTTGAAGTTTCATGTTGAGCACACAATCAACGGATATATATATATATATATATATATATATATATATATATATATAATAAACTCTCCCGTTGGTCTCAACGTATGAAGTTCAATTAGTTTGGAAAAAATATGAACTATTAGACTACCAACAAAGGTGATTTGTTTATAGCGATGAAGATTTATGTAGAACGAGCCAGACTTATTGGAAGAGCTGCTAGCGGAAGACTGGCGCACCAATGTGCTGCAGATTCTTCTGAACAACATTTTTCAAGTTTCGAATGAAGAATTTTTCTTTCTCCTAAACTAGTTGCCTACTGAAGCTAGAGAGCCCTTCTATTTTACTCATAGCTGTATTTATATATATATATATATATATATATATATATATATATATATATATTTGACAAATTTGTATAAAAAATGAGTATCTTTTTCATTACTCTATCTGTCACCCTAGAGCACAAAGACAACAAGACCTACAGCCACCAAATTTTCTATAGTAACTAATGCTATACCAAAGCAAGTTTTTAAGCGTATTACATTTTGAAAATTCATCAAACTTTTTGTTTTTTAGCATGTTGTCTCTTGATCTACTGTGGTAAAAGAAATGAACAAATTCCCCTTTAAAATCATAGAAAATAGAAAAATCGAAGCGGTTATCACTTGATCTCCTGTTGTGAAAGAAATGGACAAACGCTAATATTCAGTTTTGTTTCTATGTTTATCATTTTAATGAATCAGCCATCTCTTATTGAAAAAGGGGGTGGGTGGGAAACGTTCGCGTTTTAAAAAAATTCTATATCAAACCTACCCGCCACCGCCATTATCCATGAGAGGCTCATAAACGTCAAGAATTAAAATCATGCTGTCTTTTCTGTCGACTCATCTGAAAAATCAACTGTTTAAAAAAATCGCTTTCCCTTGGCGTTTCAAATCAAAGTGAGCTTGTGACTCTTTCTTGTTCGTCAAAACACCCATACAAACCTTCCCTCCGGCTGATTGCACGGAAGGTGGAGGATATATATATATATATATAGAGAGAGAGAGAGAGAGAGAGTGGGATGGTAGAGAGAGTCGGGAGAGAGATAATCTGTAATGCTAAACTGAATTCTTATTTGAGTCCGTCATAATAAACCGAATCTTTATCTTTTTGTTTGACTATATGTCAAATTGGGAGAGGGAAGCCGTGCTACTGGTACCATGTAACACAGTACTACCAGACATACAGTGCTGTAAGGAAGGCATTGCTGGGCGTATGACTTCTGTGAAGCAGACATCGGCAAAATGGGAAAGGAGTCGAAATAACCAGCAACTTGCGTATATATATATATATATATATATATATATATATATATATATATATATATATATATTCTTTTTCTGTTGGCCCAAGGACAGGAAAAAGTATATATTTCAAAATGAACAGGTCCACAAAGAGATTTTTTATTATTTATTTTGTTCTTTCTGATACGTGTTTCTACCTTAAGCAAGCACACGTGAGAAAGAACAAAATAAATAATTAAATAATATAAATCTCTTTGTGAACCTATTCATTTTAATATATATATAAAGTAAACTAGAACAATCCTTCAAAAGGAGTAACGCCCTCCCTTACACCTCGGTGTAGTAGCTATTGAAAAGGAGCCTTCGGGTCACCCTCGACTACGATCGCCAACTTTACAGTTATATATATATCATCATCATCATGTCGTGCCGCCAGCACGGATATCCCTGGCCCTCTCTCGCCACTTCTCCCTATCATTCATCGCCTCCGGCAGGTCTTCAGGGTTAGATCCTGTGTCTTCACATAGCTGCGGTATGTAAGTTCGAGCTGGTCGTCCTGCTTATGCTTGGCCATATGTGGGGGTCCATAGGAGTACATCACTTACGAGCTCGTCCCTGCGTGTCTGGTTCGTCTAACGTGTATAGTTTTCGTGATGGGAGGCAAGTGGCCGTATAGTTGGTGTCTCGTGGGGTGTTGTCGCCTGGACTTGTTCAATATTGCTCTCAACATTCTTGTGTAGTTGCCGTCTAGCTTCTTCTCCAGCCGTTTAGTTAGCGTCCATATAGTGCATCCATATAGCAGTATCGATACAACCGCTGCCTGGAAGATACTGCGTTTCATTTTATCGGTCGGGTCTGATTTCCACATGATCGAGAGCCTATCGATAGCCGTCCATGCTTTCGTCAGTCGTGTGTCGATGTCGTTTTCGGTTGATAAGACGCTACTTCCGAGGTAGGTGAATTTGTCTACTAATTTCAGAGAGGCTCCGTCTAGTGTGGTGATGTTGCCCGTTTGGTTGTAACACATATATTCAGTTTTGTGTGCATTGACATGGAGGCCAATGCCTGCTGCGGCTCGCTCCAAACTATGCAGTAGTGTCTCTGCTTGATTCGGCGTATTCGCCAGTAACGCCAAGTCATCAGCGTAGTCGGCGTCTGTGATTGTTTTTGCGAGGTAACTTTTGCTTCTTTTCTTAGTCAGCTCGAAGCCGTTTTCTCTGATTTTGTCGATCGACGTTCTAAGCACGTAGTCTAGACAAATGATAAAGAGGTATGGAGCTAGCGTGTCTCCTTGTAGTACTCCTGCAACAATGTCTAAGTATTCCGTGTCTCCATCTGGTGAACGTACTTTCACTTTTGTGTTTCTGTAGAGAATCATTATTGCTGCTACATTTTCTTTTGGTAGGCCGTATGCTAGTAGGATTTGTTCCATTTTCCCTCTGTGGATGGAATCGAAGGCCTTGGTAAAGTCGACAAATAGTAATGTCGCCTGAAGGTTTTTTGCCCGAACGCCTTCAAGGATTCTACGGATGGTCAATATTTGTGAGGTTGTGGATCTATTTCTCCGGAAGCCATTTTGGTTTTTCTTAAGGATGTTGTCTATTTTGGGTTCTATGCGGTTTCGTAGTAGGACATCGTAGATTTTGGCTGCTATGGATGTAAGTGTTATCCCTCGGTAGTTCTTGGCTAATCCGAGGTCGCCTTTTTTAGGGAAAGGAAGGATGCATCCGTTCATCCATCTTTCTATCCTATTTTGACTATAGACTGCGTTCATTGCCGGAGCAGTATATCGTCAAATTGTCTGGTCTTCCATACTTCTGGGGGGATCTCGTCCAGCCCTGCAGCTTTCCTATTTTTAATTTTTTTAAGAACCGAGTCGAGTTCTTCTTTGGTGAAAGGACCTAGTTTAATGTCTAATTGCTTACTGATAATTCTGGTGATCGGTTCATCCGTTATTTTCGGTGGGTTTCCTAGTAGATTTTTGAAATGCTGTTCCCACAGTTTTACTCTTTCTTGTTGGCTTGCAGCTTTCAGTTTTGTTTTGACTGTGCTCTTCCTCCTACTTACTTCATTTATTGTTTGCCAGGCTATCCTAGATTGTCTATCTTCCACCGAGTCTCTAATCTTATCTATCTGATTTTGTATGTATTCTGTCTGTTCCTTTATATATATGCCTGCTAATTGATATTGTGCCGTTTTTAGTTTTAAGGCATTTGTATTTGTTGGGTTTTTTCGATAGTTTTTGGAGGCTGTTTTCACTAGTGCACGTTTTTCTCTCACCGTTAAAGTTTCCCATGGGACTCTATATTTAGTTCTAGGTTTTGTTGGGATACACTTTGATGCCGCCTCAAGGTGTGCCTCAACAAAATTTTCATATTCGTCATTTGGGGTACCTTTTTCTGTCTTTTCTTGTAGTGTTTCGAATCTGTTTCTTAATTCTAATGCATATTTGTCTCTAATATCTCTGTTGTTAGTAGGGCCCAGTCATAGTGCTTAGTTGTCGCTGTTCGTGTGGCGTTTTTTCGTAGGCTTAGTCGTACTTTGGCCGTAACTATTCGATGATCAGAGGACACACCCTCGAAAGAGTCTATCTGTGCTTTACTATTATTCGCGTATGTGTAGGTCCATAATTTTCCCTCCCTTTTTTGAAAGTTTGTATTGAGGCATGTTAATCTATTTTCTATCATGAAATCAATTAGATGTGGTCCATTCTTGTTTGACGTGTTGTGTAGGCTGTATTTGTTGTTTCTGTTTTTCCCGATTTGTGCATTCATATCTCCGCCAATGACTAGCAGGTTGTGTTTTGGAATGCTACGCACTAGAGAGGATAGCTCCTCGTAGAAGGTGACTAGTTCGGTTTCGTCGCTAACATTGGTAGGGCTGTAGCAGGAGATGATTGTTGCTTTGGGGTTGCCATTAAACATTGCGACCATCATCCTAGGTTGTATTCTCTCAATGCTATGAAGTGTTTTTAGCGCTCTTGGTCCTATAAGCATTCCCACCCCTCCTACCGATGCATTGACTGAGTTTTCCCATGCCGATACAGTCACCAGCATCCATCCATTGCCAGTTTCGCGATATTTGATATCTTCGGTGTTCTTGTATGCAAATTATGTCTATCTTATGTTCTATGGCTGATGCAGTTAGCCCTGGTAGTTGACCTATTCTATTTAGGGTTCTAACGTTAAATGTCGCTATCTGTATTGTTTGTTTGCATTTTAGTAGTTTTTGGTTGAGCTCTGTAGCTGATTTTTCGAACACTGAGGCCAGGGCTCCAACCTCAGCAGGACGCGCCCCTTTTTTACCCGCGCGAAGAGCGATGCGGTTTATGTATGTGGTTTGAGTATGAGTCATGGTTATCTTTCGATGGCTGTTTTTATTCTCATCTATAGAAGCCACTCTTATAGATGAGCAGCAGTAGTTCCCTGATCGAACTGACAATCCTGAGCGTTAAGCCGCAAGACTCGCACGTTCAGGAAAGTTAGGCATTGCGCATTCGAATACCTTCACGTACATCATGCTGCTTCCCATGTGTACGTGTAAAAATCAAAAAAATCAACAAAAAAAATCCTTCTTTTTACCTTAAGTTTTAACTTAAGGAAAGTCCAGGACTGATGTATATTCAAAGAAATTTTGGGGTATATTGTATCCTGTCATCCGATACAGGCCCTAACAGTTTGTTTTTTTTAGGTAGAGGTGGAATTCGAATTTGACTTGAGTTGATTTGTTTTCTTATTAACTGCTATGAGGTTGGGCAAACAGACTTCTCAGGATTAGAATCTTTTCTAAAAGCTATTTGCCCTGTATATTAAAGTATTCGACCAGAGTCATTAAGTTTTTTTGTTTTTTTTTAACAGCTAATCATGTCCACATATGTAAAATACACTATATTCCTCATTTGAGAACAATATTGCAGAGATTTAGGACATAACTATTTTAAATCAAATATGTGCATTTTTAAATGAACAGTTTAGTAGAATAAATTTACTGACCTCTTTGAAACATCTGGAAACGGAATCACTTCCAACGTTTGCATACTATTTTAACAAATGCTCGCTAGGATATCACTAATTTTACTAGTATTTATATTAAAATTCTACTCCTATATCATGGTCACCGAGTGGGGTGGACAGATAGAGAGAGAGAGAGAGAGGTGGACAAGAAATCCTTCTTTCTTTTATGGGTTCGTCTTAGCACGTGTTAAGCTACATTTGAGGTGTTTTTTTTTTTTTTTTTGCAAATTTAGAAGTTCGTCTTCCAATAGTATAGTTTTCCCTGAAATAAACTCGGAGAAAGTATTTTCATTCTTTATTTAAACAACACAGAATACAGCGGTGATTTAAGACATAACTATTTTAAATCAAATATGTGCATTTTTAAATGAACAGTTTAGTAGAATATATATATATATATATATATATATATATATATATATATATATATATATATATATATATATATATATATATAAAAGTACATTAAAGAATGCTCGATACAGGATAATAACTTGGTTCTTTCGTATCGCTGAATCGCACAATGTAATTTTGAGAAGACACCTACGCACACCACACAAATTTATTAATAAAAGTCGACAGAAAATCTAATGGGGTTTTTATCCAATGAATAATACTTCCATTTATCTCCTCTAATTCTCCCGTGGATGGATCTGGATTAATTGCAATAAAAGATTGAATGTAGAAAATTAGGCGAAAATGAATGAAAGTCTTTGTGTTAAAAATACAATCAGAAAACAAAATGTTATTACTTAAAGAAACAACCTTGAATAACCGGGCCAAATACAAATGAATAAATAATTTAATATATATATATACAAAAGATGAATACAAATAAATAAATAAATGAATAAATATTTTCAAATAAACATATGAATATAAAAATAAACATAGGTAAAGTAATAGATATATAAATAAATAAACAGGTGAATACAAAAATAAATATAGATAAATAAATGAATAGATTAAAAAGATAAATGCAATCCGATAAATAGATAAAAAATCAAATAAGTAAATATAAAAATCCAAATGAATAAATATAGGTTAAAATGAATTAATATCAATATAGGTAACTGAATCACTTTATCATTTAATGAGAATGATTGAAATGAATTGATATAAATAAACATAGGTAAATAACAAATAGATAAGTAAATACGATGAATAAATATATACAAATAAATGCAACTAAATAAATTCAAATAAAAAATACAGACAAATAAATATGAATAGATATTTACAAAAAGCAGAAGTAAATAAATGAATAAGAAAATACGAATAATAAAAAAATGAATAAATACAAAAAAATAAGTAAAAACGAATAAAGATACAAAAAAAATTAAAAAATTAGGCATTCCAATTTCCCACTTAACAAACCAATAGCTATGCCAACCAGGTAATTCAAGAAACCAATATGAACAAATTTTAAGTTATATATATATATATATATATATATATATATATATATATATATATATATATATATATATATAAACAAGAACAAGAAAATAGATAAATATACTGCATTATAAATTTATTTCATCCGTCTATTGACATGTTCTTCGGATGGGTTTGAACAGAAATTTGTTTCTTTTTTACTGTTAACCCCTGGGAATATATTTCATCTTACGTAAGGTTCAATAGGTAATAATTTAAAGAAAATCTTACAATGCACAATAGGTACGAGGATCATTAAATAAGTTTCCAGACTTTTTCGTATGGGCACTTTTATTGATAGTACACACATGAAACTCTAGTACCCTTCGAAGTAATCTCCTCTGACTGCAATGCACTTATTGTACCATTTCAACAAGTTCTGGAAGGCCCCATGGAAGTCCTCTTGCGTGAGCGTGTCAATGACCTTCGTCACAGTCTCTTTCATCTCCTCAATTGTCTCATAACGACAGCCTGTGAGCTTAGGGAATAACCAAAAGTCACAGCGAGCAAGGTCTGGACTCTAGGTAGGCTGAGGAACTGTCTTGATGCCCATCTTGGTCAAATAGTCTATGACAAGGATGGAGTTGTGGACTGGTGCATTGTCCTGGTGGAAATGCCACTGACCCGATTTCAAGAGTGCTGGCCTCTTCCGACGGAATCTCTTCCTGAACTCCCTTAAAACCTCAACATATTAACCCTAACTCTAAGCCTTTGACCAATCAACTCTGGTGTATTGACTTTCTTACTCTTCCTACACCTCTCATCATCCCTCACAGACTCACTGGCTTCCTTGAAAATCTTATACCACTCAAAAACTCATGCTCGATTCATGCAAGATGGTCGAAAAGCAGTATGAAGCATTCCATACGTTTCTGTGGCATTTTTTCCAAGTTTAAAACAGAATTTTATTGCATATCGGTCTTCTAAAGTGTCCTCACATCCAGATTGCATTTTTGAAATTCACCAGCTGTGACAATTAGGCTTTAGTAGGGTGTATTCCAATTGCTGCTGTAGCTGTTCATTTGACCCCAAAATCATAAACATGGGCCAGTCATCTCATAAGATGTATAGCAATAACATACTGAATTTTCAAGAGTCTATGACAATTTTAAATGCCTCTACAAAAAATGTCTGGAAATTTATTGAATGCACCACGTAATTCCATTGAATTTCCTCTTCCGCCTTTCATTCGGGATTAATCTCTTTTATTTATTAATAATAAACATATTTCCGGTTCCAAAGTTTTTAATAGAATTTCATTAAAATTTTTTGATTATTAATTTATTTTAAAGAGTTCTTTATAATTCTTTAATTTTCAATATCTATCTTTTGGGGGAGTCTAATGACTTAGCTTAATTCTGATTTAACTCTACTGAATTGTTTTATTCTTTTTAAAATAACCGGTATCTACGATTATTTCAATTTTTTGGAAGTTATCAGATGATATTGAATACTTTATTCATTGTTTTAATCAATTAAATTTAAACATTTTTAATAAGAAGATTTATTAATGAATTCTTTCACTTTAATATATATTTTTTCAAGAATCTAGTATTATCAACATATTTTAATTCAGTCAGATGTTTAGATTTAACAGTATCTACGTTTATCTAAATTTTTGGATATTATCAGATGATATTAGATACTTTATCCATCATTTTAATCAGTTTAAGTTTATATATATCTAAGAACCTTAAATTTTTTTCTAATATGCGTTTCTTTAAAAATTCCGTAGTTCGCCTATGGCCCGGGAGACAGGGGTTCAATCCAGTGGTCGAGTAATAACAAAGATTTTAAAAAAGGTACTTGATACCTCTTTGCTTAACACTCAGCATTATTAGACATAGATCAAGGGTAAAGTAGTATAATCCAGGAAAGTGGAGTAATTCATGAAAAGAGAGCCTTCGGGTCGCCCTCGAGAAAGAAAAAACAAGGTAACCCAAGTAGAAAGAGAGATTTATTGAGAAGCAAAGTCGACACTATAGCGTTTTGGTTCAAATGAACCATCATCAGGACTATGAGGGATGATATCTGTGATGTTAAATCAATGATGGATCTTTAAAAGTGCAAAATACAAAAACCTAGGGAAAATTTGTATAACAAGAAAAAGTTGTCCGTTTAATTAGTGAATCAGCGTTAGTTTTTTTGTTTTTTTTAATTACGTCATTTGACTTACTCGAAATATTGTGTAGAATTTATGTTTCGTTTTTTATCGAGAAAGATTTCGAATCAAAAGAAGGAAGAAAAAGAAAGAAAAAGAGAATGCATAAAATTATGATATATATGGAATATATTAACTAAAGAAGGAATATATTGTAGCTATTTAAAATGGATTTACTCAAGTAAGGAGAAATATTATAAAAGCCAGGACGATTATTTAGGGAATTACAAAGTGAAATACAAGTAGCAGCGACTTCAAAAATTTGTCTTAGTCTTTTATTATGAATATAAATGAGCATCTTTGGACTCATAATAAAAGACTAAGACTTCTCAATAAATCTCTCCTTCAACTTGGATTACCATGTTATCAGTTTTTGATATATTGTCGGTTTACACTCCATTATTTACTTCAATTCTGTCCTATTGACGACCAAGGTCCAAACCCATTCTTCCACTCCGATATTTCATATGGATGACATTAAGATGATTCGTAGATACAGAGACCTACTTATCACAGCCTATCCCTTCAAAAACAGGACTTTTCTAACCAACAATATACAAGAAAATATTTTTACAGGTGGGTTTACGGTAAACCTTGAATTCTACTTTGTTAATATTCCTAATAAGTAAGATGTCCAGAAAAGGTAGGGTGCTATTGTATTCAAGTTCATTTGGGAACTTTATAGAAGGTTCGACATTGTTCGGTCTGTCAGTGATGCTATGTAAATCAAGATCTTATGGATAGTTAAGTAGTATGTCGTCGATGTATCTGAAGTAATGTGCAGTATTGGGTATAATATATTTAAAGGGGCCAGATTCTAAGATTTCTAAATAAATGCATGCAAGAACTCCGCTAAGCGGAGAGTCCGTTGGTAAACCAAATTTTTGTTTATAAAATATGTTGTTGTATTGGAAGTAGCAGTGTGAAGTGCATAAGGTACAAATTTTAATCAGTTTAGAGATAGGTAAAGGAAATGTGGAATTAGATTTTCAAAGGTGATTATGTAGACGTTCAATGCATTTAACAGACACGATGGTATATAAGGATTTGATATCCAAATTGTTCATATCAATGTCAGTTAATTGCACAGTAATCCGGAATTTTTAATGTGTGCGTCACTGATGGTACCTAATAGATACCTACTTATCACAACCCATCGCTTCAAAAACAGGAGTACTCCACTGCTTCGTAGAGGTTCAATTTAATCTAGATTAATGTGTAATTGAAATTAATTTTCAGAAACCGTTAAGATGTCAAGAGCTACACAGTTTTGTATTGAAAAAAGAGCTTAAGTGGAAATTCTTTCGACAGAAAGATGTTCAGAACATCAGATTGGTAGAATATTACAAACATCAAAAATGGGGTGAATTATTGCCTGCAGCGACTTACAGAAAATCGGCATAAATGTTGATTGAAAAAGATCAGGGAAGCCCAGAGTAACATTTTTTTGCGCTGGATAGACACTTAGTCGTGTCTAGCAAAAGAAACAGAAGGAAAACGGCTCCCGAACAAACAGCTGAATTTTATTCTTCGTGTCAACAGTCAAAATATGCAATAAATATTGAGAGAAAACTTTCTCTGATGAGTTTAAAGAATGTATGTCAGTTTAGAAACCTTTATTAAAAGATAAAAATAGATTGAAAAGTCACAAGGATTGAACTTTAGAGGATTGGAAAAATGTTCTATAGACTGATGAGTTTAAATTTGAACTTTTTGAAAGTAAACGAAGAATTTTTATCAAACGAACTCCTTCCGAACGAAGTCAACATATAACAATGACTGTTCTCTCGTAGGGGATGGGAGAGTAAAGCATTATAGTGGGTGGAGTATTGGGGGAAGAAAGTCAGAAGGAATACAAACTGACAGAATCATTTTTTTTTCAAAATTATTTTTCTATCTTTTATGTTGTAATCGAAACATTATTCTTCCTTTTATCAATTTGTACGGACACTTTACCCAATGAGTGGTAGAAACGTCAAACAATGTTAGTTAAAGGCACATAAGGCTAAAATCTTCTTTTTTTTAAATAAAAGGATATCGATTCCCACTATGACAAATATCGATAATTTGCTGTATAGAATAAAACGTGGATTCTTTTGTAAGCTTCACACAGCACGTACCAAGTTTACATATTTAGTTTTTATTAGTATGGCTGTCATAGTTTTTTTTTTTTTGTTTATCACTCAATTAAATAGTATAAAACTACTGCTGATACTACCGCTAAAATCGATACAGTTTCAATTTTGGTGGGCTGATTGGTTTTATGGTATGTCAAACCTTGTAGTGTTATTTAAAGCCAAAATCAGTCTGATTTTTTCCAATCAATTACATGGTTTCAAGTAGCAAAGGATCAAAATACTTTGTCTGTATTTACCCGACCCTTCCTCTACAAATAGGATGTGACACAGTTTTTATTTCTCCTAGACTGGTTGCCTAACCAACGATAAATAGCCAGTCTGCCCAACCATACTGTGAGTGAATACGATAATTAAAGAAGAGATTGGCAGAATGCGACACAGGGTCAATTTTTAAGCTAAGTAAATCTGGTTTGAATTCTGAATTTTCCTTTCCGAAAACATGTGACAGCAAGCAGCAGTAGCCTGTCTGTTCGACTGCGTGATAAATTATTCTTTTTTAAACAATGGAGGAATGCTTAGCGTGACAGTTTTTGTTGTAGGAAATGGAATCGGCGACCCGAGTTTAAATCCTGAACGACAATATTTGCATTTCAATTCAGAAAATGCATCTGTTCTCCCCAACAGTCATGGGTCAATAGTAGGATAGACTGATTTCTTTAGCCTTGGTTAAGCAACTAATCAAAGAGAAGGAAAACTCTGAATTTAATCTAGCTAAACTAGCTATACTAATGGCATTGTGTCTAATTCTGCTCGTGTAGGAGGGGTTTGATAAATACATATTTATGACCCCAAATGATCACTGTTGAGTTATACAGAACCAGCCAAATATCTAATCCGCCACTGGTGATGGTTAACAAGCTAGTCAGTCTCTACTAGTGAATTTGTTCCTCAACAGACGCGGCCTAGTCAGCTTGAGTTGAAGAATACGCCGATTGTATCTTTGCAGATGGGTAATTCCCTCTCCAACGAGTGTCTTGGTAGCTAAACTGCATCTGATAGTGAGGTTCCAGATCTGGTGCTTTGATGAATGTGGAGTAAACGTTAATTGCCCCATTGGAAACAATTTAATTGTGTGCAAACAAATAATTAATATTTAATTCAATCATTAGTGTTTGGTAGCAATACTTGAAACCATTTAACTGTATGCAAGCAAATAAGATATATCTCGTTTAAAAATTGTTACCTATAATCTATTCATTTACAAATCCTATATATTTAATATAAACGTATAAACAGGATTTGGCATTAAATAACCTACAAGGGTTGATATGCCGTAAAATACAACCAACCAACCAAACAACCAACCAATCATCACCGGATACTTCAAACTCAGAGCCCTATTCCATATTTATATAAACTTATTGAATGTTATAAACTTTCTATATATATTCGTGTATGAGTATATCTTGTGTATAGGTCGCCCCTTGGATTATGATAAGGGAATTGTTTATTTAAGGAATGTATTTTTTAAATCAACGGTTGCTTTTTGCACTTCCTATTATGTGGGAATTTTAACCTTACTTATAATTACAGAGGTCACCAGTCAGGGTCATTCAAGAAAGAATTGTCTGAGGGCATGTAAAAAGGGTTCTGAAGGTGTTCGTCGGTAAAATTTGACACAGAAACTTGACCAAACCTATCAATATTTGTTTGTTTGTTTGGGTTTTATGGCATATCAATCTTTGTTGGTTAATTAATGTCAAATCCATTTTATACAAATAAACTGTTATATTTCAAACAATTCAGTTTAGTATGAGTACATAATTTAATTGTCAAAAACATTTCTATATCAAGCTATTCAGTTTAGTCAAACAGTTCTAATTTAAACAATTCAATTTAGTATAAGTATAGATTTTGTTTACACACAGTTAAATATATCAAAACAGTTCTATTTCAAACAATTCCGTTCAGCTAACAAAACAGTTCTATTTCAAGCGATTCAGTTTAGCATAAGTACACAGTTCAGTTCTATTTGACCTATAGATAGGATCCTTATCAGGTGCTACCACTTCGGGCCAGAGTGGATCCGGGAGTGAGGGTTATAAAGGGGTACTCTGCATTCCTCAAAGCTCCAATCAGATTGTTTAGTGTTATATCAAAGACACCCGTTGGGAGGGTCTTACCCCGCTGAAGAGAAGCAGTCGGTGTATTCTACAGCTCCAGCTGACTGGGCAATCAATATTAAGTTAAATATTAATATTACATCAGATATTTCGTTGTCCTAAGTATGATACAAAACTGCATTCTGCGTCCACTTCTGCGGCTCAAGCGAGAGACATTACTCCCAGGCCCACTGTGATTCGGCGGGGTAATACCTGTTAGTATCCCATCTATATCAAATATGTTTGAAAATAATTAGTATTGGATGAGAATGCTTGAAACAATATGACTGTGGCAAACAAGTTATTATACTCCTTGCGAGTTTTTCATACCAGCGTTAGCTAATGGTCAATCATCTGGAGTTTGAGGGACAGCAAGTCTCCTCAGGTCTCCTCCATATTGTATATGGTGTCGAGTTGTCCTCCGATTTCCAACTCTTCCATTCCCCTTTCCAAGCTCCTACGGACCATACCAAGTGCGCCAATTACAAGTGGTATTACCGTCACTTCATGTTCCACAGTATTTGTCTATCTTTTCAGTTTCTTTTATTTTCCCTCTGTAGTCCGTCGGAACAGCAAAATCCTCCTTTATTTTTTTTTTTACTTAACACACTTCTGGCCTGGGTAAAGTGATCCATTTATATCTCAAAATTATTATTATTTACTCATTAGAGTTTTTCACAGCATGGTTAGCTGATGGTTTTTCACTGGAGTTTGAGTGACAGCAAGTCTCCTCAAGTCTCCAGGACTCTTCTCAGTATTCTGGCCGTTCTCAATAATGCTGTCGTTTGGATGGTCTCCACTCGTCCACCAACTTCCAAGTCCTCCGATCCCTTTAGTAATCCTTTTGTTACGGTACCAAAAGCACCAATTACAATTCGTATAATTGTCACCTGCATGTTCCACAGTTTTTTCAATTCCCTAGCAAGGTTGAGGTATTTATCCTTCTTTTCACATTCTTTCAGTTTTTTTCTGTGGTCAGCCGGGACAGCAAAGTTGACTATTTTGCAATTTCTCTTTTTTTGTTGATTATTATTAAGTCTGGTCTTCTGGTCGAGATTCGGTGATCCGTCTGTATGTCAAAGTCCCATAGGAGTTTTTGTGTTATTTTCTTGGACAGGTGCTGGGTTGTGCATTTACCATTTGTTGGTATGGTCGAATTTAAATTTCTTGCACATCTCCCTGTGTATCACCTACCCTAGTCGTGTCTAGTCTTATATTCCTTCTGCGCTAATTTGCTGCATTCGCTTATTATGTGATTGATGGTTTCATCTCTGTCACCGTATAGCCTACATTTGCTATTTTGTTTCGTGCAATTAGTTACTTTAAACCATATGATTGTGTATAGATAATTAGTACTGGATGGGAATACTTGAAAGCATACGACTGGGTGTGAAAACTATTTGTATTTGCTAGAAATGTTTGATATCATATAACTGTATGAAAACAAATAATTATAGACCAATACTTATTCAAAGTTCAATTAGAAAATGTGATAGAGCATCGAAAATTTAATTAGTATTGCAATCAAAAGTTTACAAACACATCAATGCGTTTCATTTCGTACTAATGCCCTCAAGAAAAGGCATGAAGCCATCTTTTTTCCCCTGCTTAGCAATTGTAGCGATAAGTAGGATAGACTGGGTTATTTAGCCTTGGTACGTCAACCAGTTTAGAAAAAGGCAAACAACATTTTAAACCAGCAGTACCCAGCTAAAAAAAACAGCCTGTGCCGAACTGTTGAGTTTAGTTTGTTTTATGACATATCAACGTTTGTGAGTAATTTGATGCTAAAGCTATCCCTGTCGAAGAATAGTAATGGTGTTATCTAACCCATAGCTGGTCGTGGGGATAAGGAGTTCATACTTTTTACTTGGGTATTTCTTCGAAGGAAAACGTGGTAGCATGACTGGAGTTCGAACTCGCTTATTAGGATGCTGCAATCCAGCACATTAGCCACTACACCATAGGGAAACTCCCACTCTTTCTTTAATCATCACAATCACTCACTGGCTTTTTTACATTAATTCACTTTTCGAATGGTTAATAAATTTGTGACCCACTTTTTTGTCGATTTTTCATTGCTATCCACCACAGTGTTAACGATTGACAATACTTAAGATGGAAGAAATACGAATCTATAATTGATTGACAACACTTCAGATAATAATAATGATGATACTAATAATAACAATAAATTGAAACTCTTCTAATAACAACACAAAACAATGCCATAAGGAGCAATTATATTCAAGCAAAAATCAATAGTATGCAACAGAATAGCAAGTGTAGGTTTTATGGAGACAGAAAAGAAATGGTAAATCACACAATAAGTTAATGCAGCAAATTTGTACAAAAGTAATACAAGATTAGGCATGACTGGGTGGGAAAAGTGATCAACTGGGAATTGTGCAAGGAGTTATAATTTAACCATACGATTTAATGGTATGAGTTTCTTTGTTCGTTTGGGTTTTATGATATATCAACCATTGTAAGTTATTTAATGCCAAATCCATTTTTTTACTAACAAACAGTTCCATTTCAAACAGTTCAATTTCGCAAAAGTACAAAGTTTCATTGTCAAAAACATTTCTATTTCTAGCAATTCAGTTTTGTCAAACAGTTCTAATTCAAACAATTTAGTTTAGTATAAGTATAGTCTTTGTTTACACACAGTTAAATGTCAAAACAGTTCTATTTCAAACAATTCGGTTTAGCGTAAGCACTGTTCCAATGTCAGAAACGGTTCCATTTCAAACAATCCAGTTTTGCATACAAAACAGTTCTATTTCAAGCAATTCAGTTTAGCATAAATACGCAGTTTAAATGTCAAAACAGTTCCATTTCAAGCAATTAATTTGAAATTTTTTCTATTTGACCCATAGCAAGGACCCTATCAGGTGCTACCACTCCGGGCCAGAGTGGACCTGGGAGCGATGGCAATAAAGGTGCACTCTGCACTCTCCAAAGCTCTAGCATTACTTGCTTGTTTAGTTTCATATCCAGGACACTCGAAGCAGTTGGTGTATTCTATATCCCCAGCCAACTGAGCAATAACCGGCTGTGGACAAGTAACGATCTAAATTTCGGGGCTATGGATCCCGACCCCCTC
>OY757935.1:44514392-44547386 GCA_963585895.1 Sepioteuthis lessoniana | reverse complement strand
ACGAGTGTCCAAAACTGCATCTGATGGTGAGGCTCTCGTCCAAGATTTTTGGCGAATACAGAGTACTGCTTTATTGCCATTATTTCCCGGTCCACTCTGACCCGTAGTGTACAAAAAACAAAGGATTATATTTAATTGAAATATTTGCAATACTTGAAAACTATTTAACTGTGTGCAAACAAATGATTCATATTGAATTGAGTCATTTGTGTTAGATAGCAAAAACTTGAAAACCATTTAAACTGTGTGCAAACAAATGTGATCTGACTCGTTCATTTGTTTTGCACACAGTTAAATGGTTTTCAAGTATTGCTATCTAACACTAATGACTCAATTCAATATGAATCATTTGTTTTGCACTCAGTTACCTACAAAAATTTTTGTTTACAAATCATTTATAATATATATGTATAGCCATGGTTTTGCTTTAAATAAACCTACTAGGGTTGATATGCCTTAAAACACAACAAAGCAAACCAATAATAGACACTATTTCAGATGAAAAAATGAATGGGAATACTAGTCAAGGAAAGAAAGACAATACTTGTCAATAAATGAAATTACTGATTGACAATACGTTCAATATTAATGGCTGACAATGCTTAAGATAAAAGAAAACCCTAGTGAATAATTGATTATAATAATTGACTATGCTTCATTTAATAAAACTTAAATAAAAGGTAATACTGCTACACTTAAGGACTGTGAGCGTTTAACTAGAATATAGAAAAATGAAAAAGAAAAGTGTGGGTGTGCAAGAGAGAGAGAGAGAGAGAGAGAGAGAGAGAGAGAGAGAGAGAGAGAGAGAGTGTGTGTGTGTGTGTGAGAGAGAGAGAGAGAGAGAGAGAGAGAGAGAGAGAGAGAGAGAGAGAGAGAGGAGACTCGCCGACAAGTTAAGAGATAAAGATAAAAAAAACAGAGTGAAGATTCTGTTGGGTTTTCTTTATTTAATGGTATACAAACCTTCATGAGTTATTTAATGCCAAAGCCATCTTTGAAGAAAAACAAGAGAAGTACTGTTTAAGCTATAGTGGGGGTGGGGAGGAGGGAATTAGGGGTTCATACCTTTCCTAAAGCTATCAGTCCAAAAGTGAACATGATTGCGCGACCAGAGTTTGAACTCGCTTACAACGATGTCACAGTCCCAGCATGTCAGCTACCACCCCTTGAAAAAGGAGAAATTTGGTTTGGTTTGGTTTTTATGGCACATCAAACCATTGTCGGTTATTAATGCAAAAATTCATTTTTTATACATAGAGAAAGTAAAGTTGGCGACTGTATTCAAGGGCGACCCGACGGCTCCCTTTCCAATAGCTACAACACCGAGGTGTAAGGAAGGGCGCTCCTCCTTTCTCTGGATTGCTCCACTTTACCCTTGATACGTACCTTATAATGCCGAGAGTTAAGCAAGGGAGGCAATCAAGTACCATTTTTTGAGTTTTTGGTATGACTCGACCTGGGTTCAATCCCAGGTCTCCCGGGCCAATGGAAAAACACTCTAAAACATCATGCCGATGTCCGCTTAATACACATAGTAAGTAAAGTTGGCGACTGTAGTCGAGGGCGACCAGAAGGACTCCCTTTACAATAGCTACTACGCCAAGGTGTAGGGGAAGGGCGCTCTTCTTTTCCCTGGATTGCTCCATTTTACCCTTGATACGTACCTAAAATATTGCTGAGCGTTAAGCAAGGAGGTATCAAGTACCATTTTTAAAGTCTTTGGTATGACGCGACCTGAGATTGAACCCAGGTCTCCGCAACCATTGGCGAACACTATACCCACTACAGTTTCTATTTCAAAGAATTCAGTTAAGTATAAGTATAGTTTTTTGTTTGCACGTAGTTAAATGTCAAAAACAGTTTTCTCTTCTAAACAATTCAGTTTAGCAAACAAAAAAATTGTTCCATTTCAAACAACTCAGTTTTGCATAAGAATGCAGTTTAGCATAAGAATGCAGTTTAGCATATGTATTGCAGTTTAAATGTCGAAACAGTTTCTATTTCAAGAAATTCAGTTTAGCATAAGTACACAGTTTAGTTTCTATTTGACCCATTCATAGGACCCTATCAGGTGCTACCACTCCGGGCCCAGAATGAACCAGAGAGCGATAGCAATGAAAGGGTACTCCGCATTCTCCAAAGCTCCAGCATTACTTGAACCTCACCATTAGATTGATGTGTCATATCAGAAACACTCGTTAGTGGGGGGTCTTACCCATCTGCAGAAAAAGCAGTCAGTGTATTCTATGGCCCCAGCTGACTGGAGAAGGAGAAAGGAAAAAAAGGAAATAAATTGTAAAAAAGAGTCTATGCGGGCATGAGAGAGAGAGAGAAAGAGAGAGAGAGAGAGAGAGAAAGTTTTATTTATTGTTTTTATTGAAGAAAGCATTTATGATGAAGCCATTGTATTGGACACTAAAAAACCAAACAGCTTTGTCAAATCATTTGATAATGGGGTAATACGACAAATCAAACGACATTAAAACGAAATAGATAAAATGAAATAGAAATAAAATAAAAAAGAAATCTGGACGGTCCACTTGAAGCGAACGCTTGAATAGATAAGTTAAAAAAGTTCCCCTGGAGTGACTAGAAGCTTATCGTAGAGTATCGAAAAAGGCAAATCACTTACACACACACACACACACACAGACATATACACACACACACACAGACATATACACACACACACACACAGACATATACACTCACGTACACATTCATTGGAGTGTTTTGGTTGTTTTTTTAATGGCATATCAACCTTCGTGGGTTATTAATTGCCAAAGCCATCCTTGTTGAATAGTAGTGGTACTATTTGACCTATAGCTGGGGGATAAGAGAGTCCATGCCTTTCCCACAGGTATTATTCAAAAAGTGAACGTAATAGTGCAGCTAGAATTTGAAATTGCTTACCTTTGAAGCCTTAGTGCAGTACTTTAGCCATCACGCCAATGACTCTCCCCAGACCATTTCAAGTAACTCAAACTATGGTATATAGCGAGGAGGCAGCAAATTCATGGGCTCCCCCAGGCAGTATGCACTCTAGTTACGACGCTCAATTCGTTACGCTTAGTTCGTGGCTGAAAATGTAAAATGTTCTAATAACAGATTAGAACAATAGTGATACTATTTAATCCATAGCTGAACTGATAAGGAGATTTATACCTTTCATAAGAAAAGTATACATCTATGAGCCAAATAGATCCGTTAGAAAATTATTCATGTTGAATTGTAATACTTGATATCATATAACTGTGTACAATTTTTTATTTTGCTGTAGATAGAAATATTCGATACCTTATAACTAATGATTTGTACTTTTCTTAAAGAGGACATTATAGCGCGACAGGGGTTCGAAATTGCTTACTACAATGTCATTATCCTGCACATTAGCCACTACGCCACAGGGACTCATCGCAGTGTTTTAGTAGAAAACTAATATTATATAGTCGGTGGTTTGTGAAAGACTGATTTATAAGAATGAGCTCTTTTTAAAATTCTGTTATAGCTTTCTTTTGCTTCTATATACTACTCACTTAAAAGATGTTCATTTTGTATTTTTATTTAGGAGTAAATAAACTAGTAACAAGTAAGACACAAAACATTTTTCTTTAATAACTGAGCATTCCAGCCTTAAAAAAAAACAAGATTAAATTACTTAAATTGATGCTACATGGTGCGGAAGCAAAATATGGAATGATTTTTAAAACGATCTTTTTTGTCTGATTAGTCCAATTTTTGAAAAAACGCGATAAATTTTTATAATTAACTCTATTATTCAAGCACTTTTTCATTAAATTTCAGCCCAATATGAATGAGTAAGAAAAGAAACGACAAAGAATCTATGATTTACTTTACGCCGAAACCGAACCAAAATAATTTTTGTCCAGTCAGCTGGGGCTGTAGAATACACTGACTGCTTCTCTGCAGAGGGGTAAGACCCCCCCCCCCCCCAACGAGTGTCCTGGATATTACACTAAAAAATCTGATGGTGAGGTTCCAGCAATGCTGGAGTTTTGGGGAATGCGGAGTACCCCTTTATTGCCATTGCTCCCAGGTCCACTCTGGCCCAGCGTGGTAGCACCTGATAGGGCCCTATCTATGGGTTAAATAGAACTAACAGCATACTAATGCTAAAATGAATTGAGTAAACTGAATAGCTTGAAATAGAAACGTTTTTAACAATTAAACCGTACTTACACTTAAACTGCGTGCTTATGTTTAACTGAATTATTTCTAATAGAACTGTTTTTCGACATTAAAACTGTATTTACACTTAACTGAATTGTTACATATAACTGCTTGAATAGTTTGAAATAGAAATGTTTTTGACAATTAAACTGTGTACTTATGCTAAACTGAACTGTTTTCAATAGAACAGATTATTTACATAAAAATGGATTTGGCGTTAAATAACCTACAAAGGTTGATATGCCATAAAACCAAACAAACCAAACCAAACTAAAATCATTTCCGAAGTAATTAGAGTTTCTTTATGGCCTCCATCAAGTCCAGACCTTAAACCCCTTGATAACGCTATATGGGGCGTTTTAGAAAAAAAAAAAACAACAAATGCAACTTCCCATCCAATTATTGGTTCGCTTAAGACTGCTGTTGAGGAGGAATGGAATAAGATGTCTGAAGAATTTATTTTGAAGACATGCAAATCATTTCAAAGGTGTGTTGAAACAATAATTGAAAAGGAATGGTGGCCATATTGAGTAGATTAACTGTTTTGTGTTTATATTCTTATTTTGTTGTTTATATTTTAAAATTAAAATGAATCTTGTTTTATAATAGAGTCGTTTATTATTATACTAGAATATTCCTAATTTTGCTTCCGCACCCTGTATAGTTTTTTTCCAAGTGTTTTGATTCCATAATTTTTCCGGGGTTGTATAGATGTACATACACACTCAATTCTGTATGAATACATTCATACATACAAGGACCGCCCAAAAAGTTCTCAGCCTTACCAGAAAGAAGACCCGTAGCTGAACATTTTGACGTGGCAACATATGACCATTTCTCATAAATCTAGTAAAAAAGAAATTCAGATCTCTAACTTAATTTCTGTGTAGGTGAGGCCCATACAAAGGTGTGTTGCAAATTTAAAATCTTAGTGAGGCTTAGAACCTTTTAAATGAACTTCGTATATTACATAAACATGTCCCATGAGTGACAATTACATACTTGCGAGAGAGAGAGAGGGGGGGAAGAGTTCCACAGAGGATTTGTACAGCGAAAAACGGTCATATGCACGTCGGTAACTCTCTAACCAAAAACCCAGTGTTCTGCTTCAGCTTACGAATCTGCATCAATCAATGAAAATCCATATTTCTATTAAACCATCGTTTTGCGTTCTGTTTCCCCATATCCTCGCCAAAACTCAGACCAGACAAAATCTCCGAAACATGCAATCACCAAGCCAGTGTCGAAGAGGCTCAACCATACAGAGCGTCCTGAATCACAATATTACACCCACTGGAATTAGTACGTTGAATACGAAGAGATGAGACCATTTTGAAGAAAATTAATGTGTTGAACATTGTTAATTTCTGTCTGGGTAATTATAGTTCCTGTCTGAATACTTTGTGAAACACATCTTGTATTTTGATTGGAAAAAAAAAGATCGTTTCAATCATTGTTCATTTCTGTCTTGGTAAATAAAGCTTCAGTCTCAATACTTTTGTAACATAACTCACTTTAAAAAAAAAACCTCAAAAGAAAGATTGGTTTAAGAACTTTGAAATGAACAATGATCTTTTTGGTTTCATAGTATATCCATCATTGTAGATTATTAATGCCAAATCCATTTTCCTACAAATAAACAGTTCATTTGTTGGCATACAGTTTAATGTCAAACAGTTCTATTTGACCCGTAAATAGGACGCTATCAGGTGCTACCACTCCAAGCCAGATTGGACTTGGGAGCGATGGCAAGGAAGGGGTACTCTGCATTTTCCGAAGCTCTAGCATTACTGGAACCTCACCACCAGATTGTTTAGTGTCATATCCAGGACAGAGAAGTAGTTGGTATATTTTACTGGGAAAATTATGGTTTTGGTCAATTAAACAAATATGTAGCACGTGAATGGGTCCTATCTATGTGTCAAAGAGAAATGTTTGACATTTAAACTGTATGAAAACAAATAATTTATGCTAAATTGAATAAATAGAAATAGAACTGTTTTACCATGTAAATGTGTAAACAAATGATTGAGGTTTAATTAAGTTGTAAGTGATACATAGAAATACTTGGAACAATTTAACTTCGTTGTCATGCTCAACTGAATTGTTTGAAATAGAACTGTTTTTACACTTAACTGAAATATTGGAAGATATGAAGACCTAAAACATACAAGCTTTTATCAAAATGATTTAATTCAGCGTTAAAGGACTCGAAAAGGTTTGATTCGCCGTAAAACAAAACAACCAACCAACATGAATTCTCAATCTATTGTATTATCATAAAATTGCATCGGTGAGAAATAATCCGTTCTTGTCTAATTGACCGTCTGGATACTGTGAAGTTGCGGTTAGTATTTACAATCAGTGCATCAGCTGTTTGAAACGGCTTGTAATATAGCGTTAATAGAATACTTAATTTGTATTAAATTTCTATGTTCATTTGTTGAATATGTTCATCAAACACAAGTTTAAGCTGGAAATGTTTGTGGCAGTCTGCTGGAGTTTTATGGTTAGTGGTGGATATTGATTGTTAGGAGTACTGTTCCACTGGTTGACCACTTTGAGGTTGATGTTTGGATTTTAACCCTGCTGTGTAAGTCAATCCTCTAGTTTTGTAGAGATTTTTTTCTGGTTTACCGGCTCATTGGCCTAGTGGGTAAAGTGTTCGCCAATGGTCCGGGAGACCTGGGTTCAATCCCAGGTTGCGTCATACCAAAGACTTTAAAAATGGTACTTGATACCTCCTTGCTTAACACACAGTGATATAAGGTACGTATCAAGGGTAAAGTGGAGCAACCCAGGGAAAAGAGTAGCGCCCTCCTCTACACCTTGGTGTAGTAGCTATTGAAAAGGGAGCTTTCTGGTCGCCCTCGACTATGGTCGCCATCTTTACTTACTTTACTTTTTCAGGTTTAAAAGGTCAACTTGTTCGCTGCAATTCACTGGAATGGTTGGTTAGTTGGTTGTTTTGTTTTACGGTGTATCAACCCTTTTCGGTTCATTTAACGCACAATTAAATTTCAAACAATTCAGCATAGTTTTTGTTTATAAACAATTATATATGTCAAAACAATTCAGTTAAATGTCCAATCAGTTCTATTTAAATTTATTTCAATCTAGCATAAGTACAGATTTTAGTTCTATTTGACCCATAGATAGGACCCTATCAGGTGCTACCACTGCGGGTCAGAGTAGGCCTGGGACCGATGGCAAAAAAAAAAAAAAGATACTCCGCCTTCTTCAAAGCTCTGGCATTACTGGAGCCTCACATCTGATTGTTTAGTGTCATATCCACGACACTCGTTGTGGTGGAGGGTCTTACCCCTTTGCAGAGAATTAGTCGGTGTATTCGATATCTCCAGCCAACTGGTCAATTCACAGAAATAGTTATTTCAAATGTTTATTTTTTGCTTTGCATAAACGGGGTAACTGCCTATTTGTACCAAACTGTTCGATTCTTGTTTTATTTCAATTAACTGGTACCTATTCTCTCTTTCTCTCTTTCTCTTTCTCTATCTCTCTTTTATTTTCTGTAGTTTTTTCCAGTCGGAGCTTGACTTACGCAATCTGTTCTCGCACATCCTACACACTAACAAAGAGGGAACAAAACTGCAGATGAACCAAGACAAACTGGAAAGGCACGCCATTTTGCTAATGGAGACACTCGGTTTTGCTGTCACTTCATTGGAAGACATTGAAAAACTTCGGGACTTTCTTCATGACTTGGGAGGAAAACATTTTTGGATGAAAGTCGAACCGGCAATGCTTCAAGTAAGTCTATTCGAAGCACAAAAGTTTATAAAAAAAAGGGTTTCAAGTAAACTTACATATAAAAAAACATACTTACAGACTTAAAGAAATCTGGAAAATACCAAATATCTTTGAAAATCTGTTCAAAATTACAACGTCCCAAACGTGAGACGTTTTCATTTCAACAAATCGATATATTTTCTTAATTTAAAGACGTAATTAAAATTAGAAAGCCTGCTGCTTGATGTAAACTTTCTTCGTTAGTCCTCTTTTTTGTTGGGGTGGGGGGAACATACAGATATGATTTTTGTTGTGGTAAAACTAGTTTTTGCGAAATCTAGACCAATTCTCTTCACAGTAGACCAGGATGTCTACACGTTTATTTACCTATTTAAGATATCAAAAATCTGCAATTTTTCATTTCGAGTTGAAGACATCTTTTCGTTGGCGACATTTTCAATTTAAACTTTTGGTACTTGATTATAATCATATTCTGAAAATAGCAAAAAAACAAAAACACTAAAAAAAGCCAACAAAAAACAAGATCCATTAAAATAATCTCAAATCTGACTTATTAAAGGGATATTTTAAATAAATAGCATTTCCCCACACAAAATCCTAAGCACTTTTTTGGCTTACCAGTGTATAATTAAAACCAGGAAAACCCAGCCCAGAATTCTGTAAAAACTAAAACGACAATAAATTCAGTAAAAAATTAAAGTGTGCAATTCGCTCCCCCTAACTTTCTTTCTCTCTCTCTCTCTCTACACACATATATATATATATATATATATAAAGATTGTTGTTAACCCAATGAGAAAAAAGTATATATATATATATATATATTTGATAAATCTTCATTTAGTATGATGCGTTATCAAATCTTATTATATCTGGCGAACATCATACTAAACGAAAATAAAATCAAAATAGAAAACGGATAGAAAAAATGTTTTCTTCTCTCTGCGCCGCCATACTTTTGAAAATTCCCTCCTTATCACTTTACCTTTAGCCCTTTCTCACCCTAATTACCACCTAGACATCACACCATAGACAAATTTCTCCAACATCACATTATAGTCAATATCTTTCCTCGAACCCTTCCCTACTTTTTTTAATCAGCTCCTTAAAATCTATCACCGCTTTCAAAAAAAAAATTATTTTAATGAAACCAGGTACATTTGACTTTAAATCCCTCCCTTCTTTCCTGCTACAATTGTACCTTCTGCACCATATTATCATTTCCCCTTACATACTTTTAAATATAAAAAATTAGAAAACGGTCTGTGTCCAAAAAAATTCGATGAAATAAAAACCCAACGAAATATCACACATCTAGATTTGAGTTAAGTGTTTGATTTATCCAACTTTCCACATATTTCTATCATACTGTCCGATTCACTACAATCTATCATTTCAACATATATATATATATATATATACGAGAGTCATTCATTAATTAAGGGGATTTGTTTTTGAAATACAAAATAGATTTGCTTTTCAGAATTTTTTTCATAAATAGTAAACTATTGGTTATTTGGAACTGGTTTATGGTAAACATTATTTTAATCTCGTAAAAATATTTCTTTTGAAGCTATTTAAAATGTCGGCAAAGTTAACTGAGTTGTCCAAGCTTGAACGGAGGTTTTTCATCAAATCTTTAGTGGCTTAAAATTAATAACCATGTGGAATTTACAGAAGATTGTGTGTTGTGTACGGAGATGTATATTTTAGAGAAAAAGACCGGCAATGGAGTGGAAATACACAGAATCTCCGGTAAAGAAAAAGTTCCGGTTGGAGGGGTTATCAAAGAAGATCATGCTGACAGTGTTTTGGGACATGAATTGACCCTTCACTATTGATTTCCAGGAAAAAAGTAACGGTAAAGAGTGCTTTCCCCTTTCGCAAAATTCACGTTATTAATTGAATACCCTATATATATATATATATATATATATATATATATATATATATATATATATATATATATTGCATTGGCATGTAAATCAATAGATTTACTCGATTTAACGATGTAATTCTTAAATCTTATCGTTCCCAGAGGGATATTTCAACATCTTACTTTGTCGAAAGACCGCACCAAAGTCTTATTCTAGTTGTTGACGATACCCAGAGAATAGTCGAAAACGTTGGGACTATGGAGACTTCTGATTGGTTTAGTTTGGTTTTTTCGCATATCAACCGTTGTTTGGTTATTTAATGCCAACTCCTGTTTTTACATATATATAATAAATATGCTTTGTAAACACATTTCATAGATACCCACAATTTGGCAAATCTTCCCGTTAATCTAAATAGTAGAAGCAATATTCAGAGGGAAAACGCAGTTAGGGGAATCACTCTGTTCAGGTACTTTGTGGTTAGGCATCAATTTCTTGTCGGGAGATAACATCACTGTCCTTCCCATTGATACCTCTTGCTGACCAACAAAGAACGGAAACAAATTTCAGTGGAGTCTTCGTGCGTATTTTTGACTTGGATCCAATTTCCGACGGTTCGTTATTTCTGCTTCACAGATCCCTATAGAAGCGTCCATCAGTTTTTTTTTTGTTTTTTTTTTATTTGTTCCACGATATAAAAATGGAAAGCTTCTGGCCGTGAAGTAATTAATACACGCACACACATACACTTGTATGAATGCATGTATGTATCAAACTGCTTAATTACTGGTCGAATATGGCTGAAAGTCGATGCGCCCAACCGAGCAACGTCATAAAATAATTCAGTCTAAACCAATCAAGTTACTTATTGATTTCTCTATCGTGTGTCGCGGATCTAAATGACCAATGCTCAGTAGAGAATAAACAATCCGATAAGCTCGTCCATAAGTCGAATTTCGAAGACCTATTTTCTAAATCCAAAAATTGACGAGTACATTAATATAATATGATATAGTACAAATCCAAAATACAATATATTTCAATGATATATGATCGTTTACAATATTTTACAATAAATTTTGCAAGACTTAAGAATATATTTTACCATACACTTGACAATATATATTTACAGTAGTTTATCATACAGTTTACAATATTTTACAATATATTTTCATTATATGATACAAATCCAAAATATATCTTTCCTTGAAATAAAACAATAGTTCACAATATTTTACTAACCAAGGTTTGTAGTCACAAATAAAATGCTAAGTAGCCTGCTATATAACTTGACAAATGTAGCGATATTTTTCCAGTAATGTAATCTAATTTGAATATTTTGCCTTAAAATCGTTTGTCAATAAAAAAAATGGTATGAAAAAAATAAGATTGAAAAATTGATAACTGTTTTATTATTCATTTCAATATTATTTTTTAGATATGTATTCGTTGCTTAATATTTGCAACCATTTTGTTGATAGTTCTTATTACAGCTGCGAAAGTGTTCATTATCAAACTTGATTTTCTCCTGAACCGGCAATGTTAGCTTTATTGTAAATCAAACCAGCCATCTAAAAATAATAGAGAAGCATTTTAATTATATATATATATATATATATATATATATATATATATATATATATATATATATATATTTAGAAAGATTTGGGATACAATAGAATATGGATTTAAAAGAAATGGAATCAAGCTTTTAATAAATTAAAATTGATTAAAATTAAACCCTTTTGACCGACTCTTTTTCAAAGGGAAAAATATCATTGGTAAATGTCAACGGTCGATTGAAATATTGGGAAGTGTAATCTCGAAAGAGATGATAAAATTTTTTAAGTATAAAGCTAGAGCGACAAATCTCTCAACAACCCAAACTTATGGGAAAGTTATCTCTGCTTCTACAGGGTCCTTCACTGCATACTGATGTAAATGGCTTCGAAGATGATGAGGTAATTCCTCGTCCGAGCCCGATGAAAGAGAGACACTCATCTGGATAGAGCTCACAACAATTTTTTATATTGCGGGGGCCTCCTGAACTTATGCGCAACCTGGACGAGGCTCTTTGCATTTCACGTAGCTCTAATATACTTGGGAAAGGCATGAATCCAATTATTCCCCTTCCTGCTATTAGTAAATAGTTGTTGTTGTGGTATCATTCCTATTTCGATACACAATGGATTCTTCCAATAAAGATATAATAGTTGACAGTAACCCACTCAGGGAGTCAGTAGCAAAGCTGTAGCGGGGGATGGGAGGGCAACCAAACAGGGATTTTTTCTTTCGTTTCTTTCTCTCTTTTCGGGTTTTTTTTCTTCCATCGCCACCACATCCTTGTAAATAATCATCTCTGTAAATAAAATCATACATTTCATTCGGGGTTTTAAGTAGGTCTTTTTCACAGAGTGAGTGTGGTATTTTAGTGGCCGCAGCGTGATTGGTGAAGGCTGACTGCTTATATATTGTATTAATGAATGGGTCAGCAAATGGGGCTAGCTAAGGCCCCTTAGAAAATAAAGATAATGCCTGACTGCTCTCCCCCCTCAAAAACCTCAGAGCTTTATACGCTCCCTTGTATTTTACAAAGGAAATAAAGGAGTCAGTAGCTGTTGCGGTTTTGCCTGACGGTACCAATCCAGTAGATATGGCACACTTCGGCCAGCTGAGGTGCTAACGGCGCTTTTCTGGTCAGGTGTGTCATGTCTCTCGATACGGTAGTCAGTCGAGGCTGCCTGGGGCGGTTGCCGAGAGGCCTTGCATTCACGTCATGCGGTCGGACTGATTTATTCCTAGAGCCTCAGGGGGCTGTCACCCAGGCTCTAATTCGCTTCATAGGGGCTAAATTTATCGCATGAGGAATGCCGACGGGACTCGAGGCATTTTTGGGAATTCCGGGCGTGTCTGGGCCACGGCCCTGCGCCTGGACCCACCTTAAAAATGGCTTTATGTCGTTCTCGCCCGTTTGGTCGAGCGCGCAGTATATACCGTCAGTAGTAAAGCTACACTGGCGACATTATACTACTTGTTTCTGAAATATATAACTTTTATTTTTCTTTCTAAGTACGTGTTTGTCTTATTTATTTTATGCCCTTTTCCGAGGACATAACAGTTGTACAAACTGCGTTCTTCAGTCTTGGTTAGGCATTCAGTCAAGGAGAAAGAAAAACTCTGAATTCAAACCTGTTAAACTCCGGTTAAAAATTGATCTTGTGTCACATTCTGCCTATGCATTAGGGTTGGTAAATACATGTTTGTTTTTCATACTAATGGTTATATTTTACCTCGGTATTGTTGACGAAGAGAGTCTCGATTCATCGTTCGAGTGGCACATGTTATAATACATTAATAGAAGCCCGTTACGTACTGAGTGTAATTTAATGACGCTTAAAAATCCATGGTGGGTGCGAGTCAGGACTCATAAATCTTTTTATGAAAGCCGGACTGTCGAGTGGTCACTTAAGGGTTGGGTTTCAAAGGAGAATATTTACACGCTCATTGACCTCGGTCTCACGTAGCGATAGAGTGACTGGGGACATTAAGTAAATGTCTTTTTTCTTCCCTCAGTGTTTAATATGCACAATCGGGTCCATACGGCTTGAAACGTAGAGGCAGACATTTTCTCTTTTTCCTCGGAGGGGGAGTTCCTGTGACGTAATGGTTAAAGTGCTTGACTTGCAGCCTCGAAATAAGCGAGTTCGAACTCTAGTTGCACTATTACGTTCACTTTACGACTTATACCCTTGGGAAAGGCATGAACCCTCATATCCCCCAGTTATGAGTTAAATAGCATCACTGCAGTTTTTCTACAAAGATGCCTTTGGCATTAAATAACCCACGACGGTTGATATACCATTAAACAAACTAACCTCTTTTTATTTATTTATTGAATATTTAGTGTTTGTACTGTTGAAATTTACATTAATCTTATTTAAATCTATCTAAAAAGAAGTATATACAAATATATGATATTTACGTGGGTCGGCTGAAAATTTCACAGGCTGACCAAGATAGTCGCATAGAATGTAACTAAATTGGGTTTATTTCTCAACATTATTTCCATTGCGCTCCACACACTTCTTCCACAGAAAGGAACATGGCGTAGTGGCTAACGTGTGGGACTATGACTTCTTAGTATGCAAGTTCGAACTTCAGTCGCGCTACTTTGTTCACTTTTAGACTAATAGTCTAGGGAAAGGCATGAACCCTCTTATTACCAATGCTATGAGTTAAATTTTGATCACGGCTATTCTCTTACAACAATGGCTTTGACATTAAATAACACAGAAATCAAACCAAATCAACCAAAACAATTCTTCTGTAGGTATTGCAGCTCTTAGAGACCATTGACCCAAAAAGATAAGACGTCATCAACTTTTCTGTGCAACCTTCGTAAATCCACAATCAAGAGAAGCGCGCTTAGCGTACCAGTTTTCGTCGTTGGAAATGGAATCAGTGACTAGAGTTCAAATCCTAGACGAGATTTATGTTTCATTTCGCGCTAATGCCTCTTCCCTTCCCAGCTGTAATAGCAGAAGAGGTAATTTACTAAGCTTTTTTGCTTAGATGTAGCACAAGACTGCATGAATTGGGCACCCAATGAGAATCGAACTCACTCGTGTAGGTTTGCTAGTCTACCTTGCTAACCATTACACCACCCGAGGTGCCCCTGTAATAGCAGAAGAGGCATCAAAAAGTTGCTAATACATCTATAAAAATGTCATAGTCTATTTTACTATGAGTTATCTATCTATCTATCTATCCATATTATAATCTATCCATCTATGATAAAAATAAGTGGAAAAAATCAGACACTTACAAAGGGTTTAGTAGTGATATTTCATTCTTTATTTAAAGAATTTCTTCAGACTATCTATCTATCCCAATTATAACCTATCTGCTCAAAGTAGGACAGACTGGATTCTTTTGCCCCAGTAAGGCAACCGGTCTGCGAGAAGGAAAACTGTTCAAAAATAGAGTTTGTTTCGCACCCTGCTCGCGGCAGAGAGTTTTGATAAACACATGCATTCACAAACCTGATTTGCCCAATTGGCTGGGGCTGTAGAATACACCGACTGCACCTCTGCAGAGGGTTAAGATCCCCCTACGAGTGTCCTGGATATGAATGGAGCTTTGGAGAATGCAGAGCACCCCTTCATTGCCATTACTCCCAGGTCCACTCTGGCCTGGAATGGTAGCACCTGATAGGGCCTTATCTATGGGTTAAATAGAACTCGGTACATACTTATGCTAAACTAAATTGTTTGAATTAGAAATGTTTGACTTAACTGAATAGCTTTAAATAGAAATTCTTTTGACAATTAACCTGTACTTATATTTAAACTGCATGATTATGCTAAACTGAATCGTTTGAAATGGAACTGTTTTTGACATTGAATCTCTACTTACACTAAAGTGAATTGTTTAATGTAGAACTGTTTTGACATTTAACTGTGCGTAAACGAAATATGTACTTCTACTAAAATGAATTAGCTGAACTAGAACTATTCGAATAAACGGAATAGCTTGAAATAGAAATGTTTTTGACAATTAAACTGTGTACTAATGCTAAACTGAACTGTTTGAAATAGAACTGATTATTTGTTTAAAAGTGGATTTGGCGTTAAATAACCTACAAAGGTTGATATGCCATAAAACCCAACCAACCAACCAACCTGATAAGTCTACCGTAGATACATAAGACGATCTTGAGCATAAGACGTGGAAACATAACAGAAAATCCAAGAAGTAGATGGTTCGAATGTATGCATTCACTCAACTCCTTCGTTTCTAGCAGAATGCGACACTAGGTAAATTTTTAAGCAGAGTTTAGCACGTTTCAATTGAGAGTTTTTCTTCTAGACCGGTTACCATACCAAGGTTAAAGAACCCAAACTGCCCAACTGCTTACCCAAAGCTGAAGGGACAATAGTTGAATTAATACATTTTCTAAGGGTGTTAGTGCTAAGTGTAATGTAAACTACGTTATTCAGTATTTGAATTCGGGTCGTCGAATTTCTACGACGATATCCATTATGGGATCCTAACATGTGCTACCACTTTGGTTGAGAGTGGACCTTAGTGTAATGGCAATATAAGTCTATTGGTTGGGTTTTATGGCATATCAACCTTTGTAGGTTATTTAATACAAAAACTATTTTAATACAAATAATCAGTTCTATTTCAAACAATTCAGTTTAGCACGAATACAAAGTTAAATTGTCAAAAACATTTCTATTTCAAGCTATTCAGTTTAGTCAAACAGTTCTAATTCAAACAATTTAGTTTAGTATATGTATGTTATATACTCATTTGCCGTATCATAACGACTCAATAATAAAGATGCACGCAGAAAGATGCAGGAAGGAAGACACAAGAAGACTTCTTTACAATTATATTCACCTCTCACTTTATTGCAAGGGTTTGAAAGGGTTGTTTAAGGGTTTGCATGTGAGAGGATGCTGAAGACCGAACGTAATCTTCATATTTTGACCCCACTGTTATGACCGTCACGTTGTGTCTTTATTGTTCTCCTGATGTTGGGGTCTACTCCATCGGGGCTTTCCGAGGGCCCCCTCGGTCGGGTGTGGCCTTCCCTACCACATCTCGTCTCTAACCCTCTGGGAGTCAGCTGGCAACTGCTTCGGGGGTTTTCCGAGTGCCCCCTCGGTCGGGTGTGGCCTTCCTTACCACATCTCGTCTCTAACTCTCTGGAATTCGACTGGCAACTGCTTGGGACCCAAACTCAACTGAGTTAAATAATATCTCAACGCCCACACGATCGCCTACTGGATCTTTGAATCGGATGTTTAATCGTCATCAAGCGGAAATAACTGTCATGCAGTTCAGAGGTTACTCTCTTCCGGTGCATGACTGTAATGGCAGAATGGGACCTTCACCTTTTCCCATATCATAAGCCTTAATCCGCCCACGCGATCTCTTTCGATTACTGGCCGTTGGAATGTGTCACTTCCTTCCGGTGTATCACCTTGGAATAGTATTTTTGGGCCGGGTCGAAGGTCAAAATATAACATGTATAAGTAAAAGTAAAATTGGCGACCGTAGTCGAGGGTGACCCAAAGGCTCCCTTTTCGATAGCTACTACACCAAGGTGTAAGGGAGGGTGCAACTCCTTTCCCTGGATTGCTCCACTTCACCCTTGATCCTTACTTTATAATGTTGAGTGTTAAGCAAGGTAGCAACAAGTACCATTTTTTGAGTCTTTGGTATGACTCGACCTAGGATTGAACCCAGGTCACCCGGGCCATTGGCGAACACTCAAACCATTATGTCAATGTTCGATCTTTTAATAGCTTTTGTTTACACACAATTAAATGTCAAAACAGTTCTATTTCAAACAATTCAGTTTAGCATAAGTACGCAGTTAAAATATCAAAACAGTTCTATTTCAAGTAATTCACTTTAGTATAAGAACACATTTTAGTTCTATTTCACCCATAGATGGGACCCTATCAGGTACTTCCACTTCAAGCCAAAGTGGACCTGGGAGCGATAGCAATGAAGGAGTACTCTGCATTCCCCAAAGCTCCAACATTACTGGAACCTCACCATCAGATCATTTAGTGTCATATCTTGGAAACTCTGCTGAGATGCAGTCAGTGTACTTTACAGCCCCAGCCGACAGGGTAAACTATAAGTTAATTCCATAAACATAATTATGGGCAAGTGACTAATTTTTTACGCCGGAATTACAGAGGGATTTTTAGTATTTACCCTCTTATCTTCTTCTGTTTTAGTAGTGACATAAAATATTTTTCCTCTCTTATCCAAGGCATTGTGATCGAGGATTAATAGTTGTTATAGCATTATCATCATGTCACGCTGCCAGCATGGATCTCCCTGACCCTCTCTCACCACCCGTCTCTATCGTTTATTACTCCCGAGTGTTCTTCAGTGCTATATCCTGTATCGGCACAAAGCTGTTGTTTATAGGTTCTAGCTGGTTGTCCTGCCTTTGCTCGTTCATGTGAAGGGGTACGTCACTTATGAGTTCGTCCCTACTTCTCCAGCAGTGTCCCGCGTGTCTGGTTCGTCTAATAGTTTTCGTGATTGGTGATCGGTGGCCGTAGTTGCTGCTTTGTGGGGTGCTGTCTCTAGGCCTTGTTCAATATTGCTTGCATTCTTGTATAATTGCCGTCAATCTTTCTCTCCATGTGTTTATTTAGCATCCATGTAGTGCATCCATATAGCAGTATCGACCGACCGCTGCTTGGAAAAGAAGAAAGATTTAGAAGCCCAGGTGACATTAGAATGAACGAACTATGTTTAAAAAAATGAAATCTTACTACCAAATGCAATGCAAATCCACTCTACCTTTGGTATATGTCAACTGATGGTTAGATATTTTTGTCTTTTACTATATTGTCATTTTAAAATGCATAAAAGATTTTAGTTTTTGTAAAATCACTGCTCTATATTATCAGTGCTTTAAATGCAAAAAGACAAATACTGTAATTCCAAGCAACGGTTGAACCTTGTAAAAAGAGTTAAAAGATGCTAATACTTTGGGAATTTATTAGAATTTGAAAACCAAAGTTAGAGTAAGGTTAGAATAATTTGGGAATTTCGTGTTAATGTTATAATATACTATTTTCTGGTTATGGTAATTCAATTCACAATATAAATCCTCTACTTAAAAAAGAAAAAATGTACATCTGTATCCTGGCAGTTGAGGTCATAATAATTACGCAGATGTGTTTTTCTAATCTTCTTGAGAAGACGTGTCCCTGAAGGTGACCGTGTCCTCTGTAAAGAGCATTGATGTAACTTGCAAGACACATTCAGGTTAAATGGCCGTGCAATTACCATGACTTGTTAATTTGGCGTCACTTGTGTGTGATATGGATTGTTGGCTCAGTTGTAGAGTTTCGGCTCAGCAATCTGTGGTCGCTGGTTCGATCTCTAGTGGTGGAGATCACGGTATACACTGCTGATGAGATCTAATAAGGTCGAAACAGCTGTCCAGTGTTTCCGTATGTTGTGCGTAAATGCTCGCCGGATTTTCTGGTCATGGTAATTCAATTCTATATAATTCCTCTACTTAAAAAAGAAAAACTGTACAACTATTTTCAAATCTGAAACAAAAAAGAACACAACATTATCATTGGTAAGTTATTAGTAGTCACATGGATCCAATGTATATTGAGACACCCATACCTGTTAGGTATTGGTCAAATAGATCTATTAAATATAATTCATATTCAATAGGATCGTGTGCAAAAAAAACCCCACTAACTCTTAACAAACTACACAAAAATGTAAATATGAACATACAATAAATGCAATTCCCTAAACTAGAGGCATAAAATAACCCTAGATGGGTTGACAAACCACTGAAATTAATCATTTGTGTTCCCAACGATAAATTCGGCTTTTCTGGGGATAATTGTTAACTTAAACTTCCTGCGAAATTTTGTTTGTACAGTTTTGAATGTTTTTGTCTCCAAATAAGTAAAGACGCAAAATATTTTCCTCCTCTTGTCCAAGGCATTGTGATCTAGGATTAATAGTTGTTATAGTATACTATTTTCAAATCTGAAAAAAAAAAGAACACAACATTATTATTAGAATAGTTATTAGTAGTCACATATTTTTTCTGAATTTCTATAAAATATTTTGCAGAGATTAAGAACTGCTATAACTGCTGTTAGAAGAAAATAACCAAGTTGTAATTAGCGGATGGAAACGGATTCAAAAGAGAGCCACAATGTACATGTTTTATTAGCCAGTCATTTTGCAGTTTTTCTCTCTTTTCCGGTTAAGGACCGATAACTCCCTCCAGATTATCTCCCTTAGTTGGCTTAGCCTTAGCAGAAACATTTTCCGAAAAGAATTTCCCGCACGCTTTGTAGGGACATAATAAATTTATCTCTCCGAGTTAATGGGCATTTTCCTTTAGGTATAAAGAAGAGGTCCAAAATGGAAAAAGGCTTAATTGACAAGTGTGGGTACTATAGCCATGTGGCTTTACCATTCCCTGTTGAGGTCAGAGACAGCGTCTTCACAGTTCAAATAGCAAAAGCAAAAGGAGGCCGAGAATGGGTTTCTAATACCGTAATTATTACGTGATGAAGTTTTATGTTTTCAAGTATATACGAAAACATTTTCTTCATTTTGCTTCCAGATTTAGTTTTTGACGTATTTTTCATTTTTTAAATTAAAAAAAATCCTGTAGATCTAAATACAGTTCGTAACAAAAATATAAATTTAGGAACAAGGAGAGTAAAAAATTAAATAAAATCAAAAAACAATTTACTGAACTGGAATAAAATGGTAATTCAATTTAATTTTAATTTATTTATTAAAAAAAGCACGCCCTGTCGGCTGAGGCAGTAGAATACGCAGATTCCACCTTTGCAGAGGGGTAAGACCCCACCCAATGAATATTCTGTGTATGACACTAAACTGCATCTGATGCTGAAGCTCCAGTCTAGAAGTTTTGGAGAATGTAGAGTATTCCTTCATCGCCATTACTCCCTGGTCCATTTTGACCCGGGTTAGTAGTACCTTTTAGTATTTCATCTATTGGTCAAATCATTACTCCCAGGTCCATTCTGATCCGAGTTGATAATACCTCTTAGGATTTTATCTAAGGGTCAAATCATTACTCCCAGATCCATTCTGAACCGGATTGGTAGTAGATCTTGGGGTTCCATTTATGTGTCAAATAGATCTGTTCAATCATTTTCTATTAGTTAGTTGAAACTATACGTCTGTGTTCATATTATTGCTATTTGATTGGAATACTTGATAAAGAGAATTATTTGTGTTAGGTTGGAATAATAGAAACCATTTAACAGTGAACAGACAAATGAGCTCAGTATGTGTGTGTGTGTGTGTGTGTGTGTGAGAGTGAATGAGAGAGAGAGAGAATATTCGTTCATATTTAATGGATGACACAATAAGCCATATTTCTTCTTCTCACTCACCACCCCACACAATTTGTGCTCCAATGCGTGTAAAATCCTATTTGTTTTCGTGCACGTAAGTTTCTCATTAATTATTCCCAATCTTAAACCATGGAAAGAACCACACCATTTATCCATTAAACTGCATCTGGGTGGTGAGGTTACAGATCTGGAGTACCGGGAAGGGTAGAGTGACTCTTCATTGCCATTACTTCCGGTTCACTCTGATATAGAGTTGTAGTACTTATTAAAGTCTCATCTATCTTGATCTGTTTAAAAATTATTAGATGGAAATTCTTGAAACCATATAACTGTTCAAATTATTAGTCTTAGGAATGCTTGATATATAACAGTGCGTAAACAAATGATTAAATAAAAAATAGTTACTTGAAACCATATAATTATATATGAGTTATTAATTTTAGATGGGAATTTTTGAAACCATACAGCTATGTGCAAATTATTTGTAATCGATATGACTACTTGAAACTATTAATATTAGACACGAATACTTAAAAATATGAGTAAATGATAAGAATACTTGAAACCATATAACTGTAAGCGAACAATCAATCATTATTAAATAGAAATAGTTATTTAAAACCATATAATTGTATACAAATTATTTGTATTCGATAGCAATACTTGAAACCATATGACTCTGTACATATTATTTGTATTTTGAATAGTTACTTGAAGCTGTAATAGTTTACTAAGGATTATTATTATAAGTTACCTGAAATCATATAGTTGTTCACAAATCATTAATATTGAATATGAATACTTGAAACTATATAATTGTGAAGATATCATTTGTAAAAAGAATAATTGCTTGAAGCTAGAGTTGTTCCACTAGTTTCTTTTTCTCGGTTTTCTGGTATTGTTTCAAGTGCTCCAAACATGACTGGTATCACTGTCACTTTTATGTTCCACAATTCTTTTCTAGCTCTCTGGTAAAGTCCAGGTATTTCTAGAGTTTTTCGCTTCTCTTTGTTTGGAGTCTTTGATCTGCTAGATCGGTGAAGCCCACGAACAGATACGTTCCTTTCATCTTATTTATTACTATTAGGTCTGGGCTTTTGGCCTAGATTGGTTAACTCTCTTTTTTTTAATTTCAAAGTCTAAGAGAATTTTGTGGGTCTTATTTTCGAGAACAGATTCTGTTTTGGGAACATGCCATTTGTCTGTACAGTCAATTTTTTGTCGCATGTACAATTCCAAGTGGATCACTTTCCCCACACATTCGTGCACTGTCTTATACTCTTCCTAGGGCAGTTTTCACCTTACACCAGAACATGGACTAGAATACACCGGCTGCATCTCTACAGAGGGATAAGAAGACCCTCCCCTACAAGGAGGGTCTTGGACATAATATCAAACATGGTTAGGCTCCAGTAATGTTGGAGCTTTGGAGAATGCAGAGTACTCCTTCATTGCTATCGCTCCCTGTTCCACTCTGGCTCGATGTGATAGCATCTGATAGGGTGCTATCTATTAACCAAATAGAATTATTTGACGTTTACAATGAGTGTAAACAAATGACTTATGCTTAATTTAATTGTTTGAAATAGAACTGTTTGATCATTTAACAGTGTGTATGTACAAAATGTGTTTGCGAATCATAAATTTGATATATATGTAAAAACAGGGTTTGGCATTAGATAACCAACATTGGTTGAAATGCCAAAAAAAACAAACCAAACCAAAACAAAACATTTATAGTTATTATAAATGTAAAAACAGGATTTAGCATTAAATAGCCAACGAGGGTTGATGTGCTTTATTGCAACCTAACCTAGCCAAATCATATATACGTATTTAATATATGTGTATAAAGAGTATTTGACGTTAAATGACCTACAATGGTTGTTTTGCGATAAAATTAAACCAAACCAAACCAAACCAAATCATATATATCTAATATATATGTAAAAACAGACTTGGCATTAAATAACCAACAAGTGTTGATGTGCCATAAAACCTAACCTAAACAATCTATAGCCTACATTTATGTTGTTTCTCGTATATATATATATATATCCCCAAAGATGACACTCGCTATTCTCTTGTATGTTATTGCTTTTTACACATGTTGGTGAACTCAACTACTCCAGTTAAAAAAAACCCCAAAAAGCAGCAATGCTAGCTTTATTGCAAATTGAACTCTCCATCTAAAATACGAATTGATATTTTTACTAAAAAAAAAAAGGATATTCGAGGCTCATTCAATAAATAAGGTATTTCTTGTCAAAATGAAAAAGTCCTATTATAGAGTCAATCAATGAATAAGAGGAATTTTTGACTGAAGAGGGACCTATTATACACACGAAAGTAATTCAATAAATACGGAGAATGTTTTTAGACTGAGGAGGGGCCTATTACATACAAGGGTCATTCACTTGATAAGGGGAAATTTTGACTGAGGAAGGATCTATTTTGAGTACGAGGGTCATTCAATAAATGGGGGATGGTTTGGGTTTGGTTCGGTTGTGTTTTATGGCATATCAACCCTTGTGGGTTACTTAATGCTAAATCCTATATAAGTGAATAGTTTATTGGTTACATTCTTAAACAAAGCAGGGCTCATTTGTTAGCGTTCAGTTAAATGGTTTTAAGAAAAGAAAATGATCAGACTTTTCTATTTGACCCAAATATTCTACTCAAGATGTTGTATACTCATATGCAGATGCATGTAGAATCATATGGACGACACAATAAAGACAAACGGACACAGTTCTTTAGAAAAATATACCTCTCACTTTATTGAAAGGGTTGTGTGTGAGAGGGAGTTGGAGACCGAACAAAGACTGCAACATATTGACCCCCCTCCAACTCTTCTGGCTATCACAGCCTTTCTTTCCATTTCTCTTGGGCTGCTTAACCGGGGCCTGGGGGCTCCTCTGCTGGGACATGGTTCTCATTCCAGCATCTTCTCTCTAACTCCCCTGGACTTCCTGTCGCCGGGGTTATATAATAATTTGACACCCACCTACTTCCTGGGAGCGTCACAATTCGCACTCAATTAAACCCATCGACAGTCAAGGTTGCCCCCAGATATTTTCGACCGGATGCACCTGTTATTTACACCGGTGCATTTCTTATTTTGACAGCTTGGCCGGGTCGGAGGTCAATATGCAACAAAGATACAGGGCTTTTTCCCGGCTGATTGCGGACCTTCTGTTGACAGTGGTGGCCCAGAAAAGAAAATGAAAAAGAACTTTGAATTCTAATACCAAGTGAGAGTTTATCAATCAGAAACTGTTTTTAACGACCTTTTATAACGTTTCGGTCCAACGACGAGTAACTTTGTCAATTTCAACATTACTTCTTACTTCTACTTTTTTTGTTACATTCGTTTGTACATTTTTATTATACGTTTTTCTTCATTTTTGAAAGCGTTCAGCGTGTAACTCAACCTGTATAGGGAAGCATATGCAATGCAAGCGGAAGAATTTACTTGTAAAATTTATTGCGGTGGGAATAAATTCCTTTTTGTGAGACACCTTTTTTTTAAACGGGTTAATAGTAGAGTAAGTAGTTCGTCTTCTTTTTATGTTTCACCTTTGTTTTACATTTGTTTTATTACCTTTATTTCTCTTACCTACATCTTTAAGCGTCGGTGAACTGCTATCTCCGTTACCGCCACCGCGGAAGCTTTTGATTTCGACAACGTAATTTTTGACCATGTGGTAATTTGGTAAAAATTGTATACTACACAAAGTCTAGCATATGTAAACTCTTTTGTTAACCTTGCATATGTTAGTCATATCAATGTTTTACTATATATATATATATATATATATAAGTGAATGGTTTATTGGTAACATTATCTTTAAACGAGCAGAAGCTCGTTTGTTTGTACACAATAGCTTCAAATATTCTTATCCAACACCCATAATTCTATTTGGTATTAATCATTTGTTTGTGCAACGTTAAATGGTTTCAAGTATTGCTATTTAATACTAATAATTCTATTCATATTAGCAATAATCCCTTTTAAAAGATGAAACAGTTCTACTTGATCCATAGATAGGAGCCTAACAAGTACTACTACTCCAGGCTAGAGTGGACTTGGGAGTAATGGTAATGAATGGGGTACTTCTCAAACTCCAAGAGTGGAACCTTACCATCAGATTCAGTTTAATGTTATACTCAAGACACTTTTGCCCAGTCGGCTGGGGCTGTAGAATACTCCAAATGAGTGTCCCGGATATGACACTAAACAATTTGAGGGTGAGGTTCCAGTGATGCTGGGGCTTTAGGGAATGCAGAGCACCCCTCAATTGCCATTGCTCTCAGATCCGCTCTGGCCCAGAGTGGTAGCACTGGATAGGGCCCTATCTATGGGTTAAATAGATATAAACTGCATACTTATGCAGAACGGGATTGTTTGAATTTGAACAGTTTGACTAAACTGAATAGTTTAAATAGAAATGTTTTTGACAATTAAACTGTGTACTGATGCTAAACTGATTTGTTTGATATGAAACTGTTTTTGACATTGAAACTGTACTTATGCTAAACTATTGTTTAATATTGAACTATTTTGATATTTAACTGTGTAAACAAAATCTATGCTTATACTAAACTGAATTAGTTGAATTAGAACTGTTTGACTAAACTGAATAGCTTTAAATAGAAATGTTTTTGACAATTTAACTGTGTACTTATGCTAAACTGTATTGTTTGAAATAGAACTGATTATTTGTTTAAAAATGGATTTGGCATTAAATAGCTTACAAAGGTTGATATGCCATAAAAGCCAACCAACCAACCAAGACACAAATAATTCTATTTGATATTATTCCTTCTCTTAAACATAGTTAAATGATTTCAATTATTGCTAACATTAATAATACTATGTAATATTATTCCTTCGCTTGCACACAATTAAAGTATTGCTATTAAATACTAATAATTCAATTTAACATTGATCATTTGTTTGCATACAGTTAAATGGTTTCAAGCATTGTACTGGGTGGTCGAAAGCGGAAAAGCATTAGAAAAAGAAACCCAGTTATTTCTTGCTATAAATACGTCTAAGGCATTTTTTTTTTTCATTAATAATTACGTGAACCCCATATTTTCCTATGTTCCTTTCGTGGTCCCCACTTCAAATCTTATATGAATTTCCTAGGGACCGTATAGATCCCAGTTGAAAATCTCTGATATAACGATTTAAAAAAACAACAAAATTTTGCAACACGTTACTCAGCTGATATACGTCTTATCAAATAGTTTCGTTATCTAAATTGTGTTAACTTGATATCCGCATTCCTTTTGCAGAGACTTTGGCCCGTCATAGACGACAGCTTCCGGCAAGTTCTGTGTGACGTGTACACGTGTGAAGTGCGGGATACATGGCAAAGGTTTATGCAGTTTATATTCGACAGTATGAAGGAGGGAATAGACGCCATGGCTCTAGCCCAGGCTATAAAGGGCGACCCGGCGGTGGATCTGAAGCTCAACCCACTCTTAGGCACCGACTCCGACATAAATAAGAACAAGGAAGATGTCAACATTGGCGAGGACAAAGACCCTAACAGAAATATCATCTCTGCTAAAAATACTGTCTAAAAAGAGGGCTACATGAGATGGGCACGTTTAGCGAAATGATTATCATTGTAAGAAAATGGAATCGGTGACTCGAGTTCAAATCCTAGACGAGACCGTTGGCATTTCATTTCGTGCTAATGCCCTTGGGAAAGGTATAAGTCTGTCTGTTATCCTTCACTCCAGCTATGGTTGAATAGTAGGGCAGACTGGGCTCTTTAGCCATGGTAAGGCAACCAGTCTAGGAGAAGGAAAACTCTGAATTCAAACCAGCTGTAATCTACATAAAAATACCTTGTATCACGTCCTGCTTGTAATGGAGGAGTCGAGTAGATACATACTATGTACCCGATGACATTGTGTTATTTCTAGGTGACCGTGTCACTCACCTATAGAGTTGCTATATTTTGTATTAAACCAAGTTATAAATATTAACCCTTTAGTCTAACCTTTCTGAACTCGGTCACAAAGTGAGTAAAAATGAATAAGTAGATAAATTAAAAAAAAAAAACAAAAAAACTAAAACTAAAAAAAAAAACAGAACTTTTATTTTCTGCTAGCTGAAGTACTCGTCTATGCCAGGTAAGAGATAAAAACTTGGTTTGCGGACATTGTAAGACTAACAGAAAAATGCCCAATATCTATTCTATTTCAGCTAAAAGATAAAAAAATAAGTAAGAAATGCTATTAACTTTACTATCGTAAATAAATGAATGCATTAACGAATAGGTAAAGGAAAAATAACGTGATGCCAAGAGGGATGAGTAAGAAAGTGAGAAGGGATGAGTTTATTGGTTTGATTTGATTTCAGATTCCACTAAATAGTTAGTTAACAGTGCTGTTTCATACCGTGTGTTATTTAATGATTTAATCAATATATGATTATTGTATGTGTTTTTATGAAAGTTAGCAATTCAGCATGATAAAAATAGAGGAATTGTAGCCTCCTCATAAGTGTCACAGTGTGTGCATTAATATTTGTTGTTAGAATAAAATGCTAGAGTGAAAATTTCCAAGAAAAAAATTCCACTGTAGCACACATACACACACACACACACAAATATATATCAGAGCATGTTTCATTAAATAGTAAAGACACATTTTGTCTGTATAATTTAATTAAGATCTTTTCGAGTTTCCTGATAAGTGTTTTGGTATCAGGTTGGTATTAGTGGATGACTTTACCAAAATTGTCCCGAGCGCTTTCGGACACTTCATAGGCCATCATCAGGGGTTGCTTGCATGTGCAAAGAGTGTTGTTTTTTAAAATGAGTTTTGAAAGTTTTTTGAATGCGCTCAGGACAATTTTGGTAAATTCATCCACCAATTCTAGCCTGAAAGCAAGACACTTATCAGGAAACTCGAAAGGATCCCAATTAAATAATACAGACAAAATGTGTCTTTACTATTTGATGAAACATGCTTAAATGAACGGCTGCTACCTAACTACACACACACACATAGTTTTTTCCTATTTTGCAGTAAAAAATCTTATCTCACAGACCAGACTGCTATTCAATGCAAAAAAAAATGTCCAAATACTTATAAGCGGTCTGGTCTGTAAGATAAGATTTTAAACTTCAAAATAGGAAGTAACTTTTTTTTTTTACTAAACTCATTTTGACTGGCTATTCGATGCAGAAGTAGACAATTTTTTTCAGACACCAAGGTAAAAAAAGTGAAAGATATGTTGTCACACTCGAGACAACTTTCCTGGAAAAAATAAATGTCGTTAGAATTTAATAAGAGGCTGTTTGTTGATTGGTTGGATCAGTGTCACGTGATAAAAAATGAAAGAGACCAAAAATTTATTTTGATTTTTGGTAAATCAACTTTATCTCTAGGGGTAGTTGGAGCTTAGGCTCCCCTTCGAGCAAATCAATTTTAGCTAGCAAAAAATGCTTCCCAGAATGAAGTCTGAGAAGATTAAAATAAATTATAACTAGATTTTAGTCAAATATTCTTCTCCTCCGATCAAAATGATGCTTAAAGAGAATCCCACAATCAATAATGGCTTGAGCAAGGAAACACAAAGAAATAAAGCGAGAGATAAAATTTGAAAAACTTGTTCGTTCACTTCTTCCATTGTTCATAAAAAATGATCCGTAACAGCTTTCGGGTTCAGTTTGGGATCAAGTGACAACTTGATACGCTCACAATGCAAAACTCATTACAAAGCTAGATAAGGGTGGGAATAATGTGTTGCACCAATTTTTCTAAGTTGGAAGGGGTTGCCTACTTTAAATGTAAACTATCACAATCGAGCTATTTGGGATCGAATACTGATCACTTGGTTCAATTCAAATCGTTCACACGAATACAAACTTGCATATATATATATATATATATATATATACATGATGGCTGTCCTCTCGGTTTCAAGCATGACCACCTCCTTTGTCTCATGTCCTCTCCCTCTCCCTTACTCCCACCTTAAATTCTATATGTTCGTAGGTGACTCTTCAGGACAGCCAAGCTGCGACAGATTTTACCACAGAATTGGCACAACCGTTCAGTTTTGCTAGCAGTGACATTATTTGGGTGCAAGATAGATTTTGCACATTTACGCAGATGGCTTTTGAGATCAGCAAGAGATAGGCACAATTTTCCACATATGTCACAGTTAGCGTGGTGACTTTGTGGACCCGGTGCTGGACTCTGTTCGCCTTTGCGAATCAGACGTTTGTAAGCGCTGTACTGCATACGGCTATTCTCAAAGGATTCTATGCTTTCGTGAATCAGTTTCCGCCACTTACTTCTATCTGAAGTCATTTTTCCTATTGGTCCACAGGTAATCCAGATTGTTTCAGGTAATATTTCATTGTGTCCTTAAATCTCTTCTTCGGTTTTAATGCACTTCCCTTTCCTTCCCACATTTCATCATAGAATAATTGCCTCGGCAGACGGCCGTCATCCATACGCACAATGTGACCAACTCATCGGAGACAACATTTCATTACCATCGACTGGATGCTTGGTAGCCCTGCTTTCCCTAATACTTCTGTATCTGACACATGGGACAGCCATTTGATATGAAGTATCTGTCTCTGGCACCGTTGATGGAAACCCTCAAGAAGTTTGAGTTGGTCTTTTATATATATATATATATATATATATATATATATATATATACACACACACATATATATGTATATACACATACACATATATATATGTATATACACACATATATATTTAGTGTTTTGGAAATAGTTTCTATAACTCTATAAATTATATGGCAACACAAATGAATAAGTAAACTTCTTTTAAAAACACAATAACGAAAGGTATATTATAGTATCAGGTGTAAAAGAGTAAGAGTAAGAAAGTGTCCCTTTTGGTGTCGCCGGTTAGTATGTTGGTCCTTGAGTTTATAGGGAGTGTGTGTGTGGAGCTAGTAGCAGCGTGTTCCTCTGTGAAGTGGTTCCAAGTGGAATCCGTAGCAGTTGATGCGAGAGAGAGCAATTAGCCAGCAGCCCGGATAGATCTCTCTTGCATGAACTGCTACAGATTCCACTTGGAACCCCTTCGCTAAAGAACACGCTGCTACTGTCTCCACACACACTCCCTATAAACTCAAGGACCAACATACTAACCGGCGACACCAAAAGGGACACTTTTTCACTCTTACTCTTTTAACCTGCTACTATAATATACCTTTCGTTGTTGTGTTTTTAAAAGAAGTTTCGTTATTCATTTGTGTTGCCATATAATTTATAGTGTTATAGAAACTATTTGCAAAACATTATATATATATATATATATATATATATATATATACTCGTAAATACACACACACACATATATACACGCATTTGCACTGACATTATATATATATATATATATATATATATATATATATATATATATATATATATATATACATCCACACACAAACACACATATATATATAGGAAAATATACCGAAGTGAAAAAGCATAAAGTCTTCAGGGGAGGATTTTATTTGTATTTACCAGTATTAAATGTTTCGGTTTTTAGGTCTTTATCAGGGTGAGTAAATCAAAGTTAGCGACCGTAGTCGAGGGCGACCAGAAGGCTCCTTTTTCAATAGCTACTACACCGATGTGTAGGGGAGGGCACTACTTCTATCCCTGGAATGCTCCACTTTACCCTTGATACATACCTTATATAGCTGAGTGTTAAGCAAGGAGGTATCAAGTACCATTTTAAAAGTCTTTGGTATGATGCGACCTGGGACTGAACCCAGGTCTCCCGGACCATTGACGAACACTCTACCCACGTCTTTATCAGTGTTAATCTATCTCAGTTTAATTCAACTTGATCTATCTAGGTATATATAAACGATAAAGCTGAATAATTTTAAATTAGGGGTTTTGTTACTTTTAAGCAGCAATCTGAACAAATAAGGAGATTTATTGAAAAAAAAAATGGGTCTCTGATAGCATTGTGGTTTGAAATGATTCAATAATTTTCCGGCATTTTTTTATGTATGTAAACTAACATCTTGGAATCTTTAAAATTAAAGTTGTGATTAGTTTTTAAATTATGTTTGGCCAAATCATTATTTAAGTTCTCTCTTTTTTAATTTCTTGTGTGCTCATAAATTCGTTTATTAATTATATGGAAAATTTCACTCATAAATTTCTATCCACAAATGGAATTTAATCCACCCCTGCTCTATATTTGATGCAGGTATTGTTATTTTCATTATTGGTTGGTTGTTTGGGTTTAATGGCATATCGACCTTTTTTATGAAAATAAAATGGCATATCAATCCATTTTTATGAAAATAGTTGTAGTTCAAATAATTCAGTTTAGTATAAGTACTCAGTTTAAATGTAAGTACAGTTTAATTGTGAAAAACATTTCTATTTCAAGCTATTCAGTTTAGTCAAGCAGTTCTAATTCAGCTAATTCAGTTTAGCATAAGTATGCCGTTAGTTCTATTTAATTTATAGATAGGGCCCTATCATGTGCTATCACTCTGGGCCATAGTGGACCAGGTAGCGACGGCAATGAAGCGGTACTCACTCCTCATTCCCCAAAGCTCCTGTATCACTGGAACTCCACTATCAGATTGTTTAATGTCATATCAAAGACACTCGTTGGTGGGCGGGGGTCTTACCCTTCTGCAGAGGTACAGTCGGTGTATTCTACAACCCCAGCTGACTGGGCAATTTTATCATTGAATAAATTCCAACTCACTTAGTCTTTGAGGAGTGACTGTTTTAATTTCAAGGTTGTTTAGGTTTGATGATGTTTGTAGTTGAATTGTTGAGTAAAAAGATACATCTATGTAACATATTTGAAAGATAATTGTTATGAATTTCTGGAGAATATTTATGTCTGTAAATTTTGAGAGCATATATTTTGGCAAGTTGTGTAAAAGATATTGGATTTTGCAGTTGTGTGAACACATTTTCTAAATAGTCAAATTCGTCATTTAAAAATATTGTGGGTGCAAATCCTAAGAGCTCTAAGGTAACAAAACTATGATTATTCCCTTCTTCATTTAGGGTTATGATGGCAGGAAAAATGTATAAGGTCATTTTTATAAGTGGATTTGTGATAAAGTTGTAATTCTAAATGGTTGTAATTATCTTTTAGTAAAATGTCCAAGAAAGATAAGTAAAGTTGGTGACCTTCGACGAGGGTGACCTGGAGGTCCCCTTTCAATAGCTACTACACCGAGGTATCGGGGAAGGCACTACTCCATTCCCTGGAATGCTCCACTTTACCTTTGATCCTTACTTTTAATTCTGAGTGTTAAGCTAGGAGGCATCGAGTACCATTTTTTGAGTCTTTGGTATGACTCGACCCGGGACTGAAACCAGGTCTACCGGACTATTGGCAAACGCTCTACTCATGAGGACAATGGCCTGGTACAAAAGGTAAGGCATTGGTATTTTAGCGTTCATAAGTAAAATCAGTGGTAGATTCAACATTATTTAATTCATCCGTAATTTTTGTTCAGATATTATTCCGTGAGTGAGTAGAGTATTCACCAATGGCCTGGGAGACTGGGGTTCAATCCCAGGTCGAGTCATACCAAAGCCTCAAAAATGGTACTTGATACTTCCTTACTTAACACTCAGAATCATAAGGTACGTATCAAGGGTAAAATGGAACAATCCAGGGAAAGGAGTAGCACCTTTCCCAACACCTCGGTGTCGTAATTATTGAAAAGGGAACCTTTGGTTTGCTCTCAACTACAGTTGCCAACTTTACTTTAAACCAGCTCATTGGTCTAGTGGGTAGAGTTTTGGCCAATGGCCTGAGAGACCAGGTTTCAATTCCAGGTCAGGTCATACCAAAGACTCAAAAAAAGGAATTTCATTACTCCTTGCTTAATACACAGCATTATAAGGTACATATCAAGGGTAAAGTAGAGCAATCCAGGGAAAGGAAGTGTACCCTCCCTACTCCTTGATGTAGTAGCTATTGAAAAGGGAGCCATCAGGTTGCCCTCGACAAAGGTCGCCAACTTTAATTCTTTTATATCTATGTAACAGAAATAGTTAGAATCTTTGGGTACCATTGATTTAAAGAAATTTCAAGTAATTTTAAAAGATATACAAGGACCCCTCTAAGAAGCGAACCCAAAAATTAACCCGGCTTTTGTTTATATCGAAAACGGATGATAGATTGATAAATTGAAAAAAAAGATTTAGAGACATAAATTACAT